>JARQOC010000005.1:347705541-347915903 GCA_033576535.1 Allobates femoralis | reverse complement strand
AAATAAAGGTGGCATTAACCCCTTATTACCCAGTCTGCCACCGCCACAGGGCAGCTGGAAGAGCTGGGTACAGCTCCAGAATATTGCGCTTCTATAAAAGCGCAATATTCTGGGGCGGCTGCGAGCTGCAATTCTCAGCGGGGGAGGCCCAGAACGCTTGGGCCTCCCTACGCTGGGGATTCCAGCCCTCAGCTGCCTAGTTGTACCTGGCTGGCAAAGAAAAATGCGGCGAAGCCCCACGCCGTTTTTTTTCTTGCCAGCCAGGTACACCTAGGTAGTTGGGGGTGGATGGCAGCTCCCAGCTGCCTAGTTGTACCTGGCTGGCAAGGAAAAATGCGGCGAAGCCCCACGCCGTTTTTTTTCTTGCCAGCCAGGTAGACTTAGACAGCTGTAGGCTGCCATCCACCCCCAACTACCTAGGTGTACCTGGCTGGCAAGAAAAAAAACGGCGTGGGGCAGGTAGTGATAGTTTAGGGGCCATAGATTAGGTGACAGGTTCCCTTTAAGTGAGGCTGAGACACAGTTCTCCTTCAGGTCCGCTTATTTTTTTTTTTATTATTATTTTTTATTTAATTATTTATTATTTTTTTTAATTATTTTTTAATTATTTTTTTATTATTTTTTAAATATGATTTAATTATTTTTTTTATTATTAAATTTATTAGTTATTTTTAAGTGAGGCATTTTTTATTATTGTTTAATTATTTTTTATTATTTTTTAAATATTATTTAATTATTTTTTTTATTATTAAATTTATTAGTTATTTTAAGTGAGGCTGAGACACAGTTCTCCTTCAGGTCCGCTTATTTATTTTTTTATTATTTTTTTTTATTTAATTATTTATTATTTTTTTTATTATTTTTTAATTATTTTTTTATTATTTTTTAAATATTATTTAATTATTTTTTTTATTATTAAATTTATTAGTTATTTTAAAGGGAACCTGTCACCTAATCTATGGCCCCTAAACTATCACTACCTGCCCCTACAGACCCTAACTAGCTCCCTAACCATCCCTGCCTGTCCTAATAGGGCTTTATATAAGGTGAAATAAACACTTTATAAACTTACATGATCAGTGGCAGTGGGGCGTTCCTGACAGTAGGGCGGGGTCCTCAGAGCCGCGCTCCCCCCGCCTCGCTCCCTTCCTAACGCCCTAATGGGCGGCATTGTGGATTTGAAGAGCGGGGGAGCCCAGTGGAATCATCCCGCCCCGCTCTTCATGACGCGGACCGGAAACCGCGTCATTTCCGGTCCGCGCATGCCCAGTGCGGTGGATGAAGCCGACGCGAGTCCCGGCGTCGCTAAGCAACGATCGGGAGCATCTTCTTAAGGTGAGTATCGGCGGACCCCCCCCCTCCCAAAACTGCACATATATATGTGTGTGTAATCCACATGTATATATAGATTACACACACATATATATATATTCACTTTGACTAGGCACATTTCATATGTGCATCTATATATTATATATAGATGCACATATACGGTATATATAGTTAGATTATATATATGTGTGCATGTGTATATATATATATATATATATATATATATATATATTTATATATAATATATGCACACACACACAAAAAAAATAATATATAGATATAGTGTTAGAGTATATATATATATATTTGCATGTATATGTGCACATACATATATATATATATATATATATGTATATATAATCTATGTATGTGCACATATACATGCAAATATATATATATACTCTAACACTATGTCTATATATTATTTTTTTGTGTGTGTGTGCATATATTATATATATATATATATATATATATATATGTATGTAACTATATATACACATATATATATATGTGTGTATATATGGTTAGATAGATTATTATATATATATATATACAGAAATATATAGTAAATTACACATATTATGCATATGTGTGTAAATGTATATACATATACATATATGTGGATACTAAAACATATAAATATATATGTATATGTGTGCATATGAATATATACACACGTGTATACATATGATTAGCCACATATATACATAATGTGTGTATATAGTAATATATATCTGTATCTATAGATATGTATATATACACATGTATATATATCTATATGCACAGAAATACATACATATATATATATATATATATATATATATACACACACACAGATACACACACATTCTTATACACACATACATATACGTGTGTATGTATATATATATGTATAAATACATAGCTGTGTATACAGACATACATATCAGTATACACACATTATCTATGTATATGTGTGCATGTATATATATATATATACTTGTGTGTGTGTATATGTGTATATACAAACATATATATATATATATATATATATATATATATATATATATTTTGTAGAGAGAGAGACTGAGGGTGAGAGGGTCTGTGAGTTTTGTGTAACGCTGTGACTTGGGTGACGCAGTAAACTTCACCTGAGGTCAGAGTTAATCCTCGTCACTCTATCTGACCTCAGGTGATCTACACTGATGTCACCCTGTTCACATCGGTAACAGAAAACTCACTCAATGGGGGTCACGCTGTGAAGTGGGAAGTTTCACATGAGGTCAGAGAAACACATTGCTTTATCCGACCTCAGGTGACACAGACCATGAATGCTTCACTGCACGAGCCTTCAAATATAATTTTTAGGGAATCTTCACTAACGGACGGACCTCTACCAGGATCCTGGATGGGTATGTGGGAGTAATAAAGATGGAGTCAAAATACGTGTTTGTGTTTTTTGTTGTAATAAAAAAAATTTTCTCGGTGTTGTGTCTTCTTTACTACTAAATAGAGATTCATAATGGCCGTGTCTAACATTGGCGCGACATTATAAATCTCGGGCTTAGTGCCAGCTGCTAAAATAAAGGTGGCATTAACCCCTTATTACCCAGTCTGCCACCGCCACAGGGCAGCTGGAAGAGCTGGGTACAGCTCCAGAATATTGCGCTTCTATAAAAGCGCAATATTCTGGGGCGGCTGCGGGCTGCAATTCTCAGCGGGGGAGGCCAAGAACGCTTGGGCCTCCCTACGCTGGGGATTCCAGCCCTCAGCTGCCTAGTTGTACCTGGCTGGCAAAGAAAAATGCGGCGAAGCCCCACGACGTTTTTTTTCTTGCCAGCCAGGTACACCTAGGTAGTTGGGGGTGGATGGCAGCTCCCAGCTGCCTAGTTGTACCTGGCTGGCAAAGAAAAATGCGGCGAAGCCCCACGCCGTTTTTTTTCTTGCCAGCCAGGTAGACTTAGACAGCTGTAGGCTGCCATCCACCCCCAACTACCTAGGTGTACCTGGCTGGCAAGAAAAAAAAACGGCGTGGGGCAGGTAGTGATAGTTTAGGGGCCATAGATTAGGTGACAGGTTCCCTTTAAGTGAGGCTGAGACACAGTTCTCCTTCAGGTCCGCTTATTTTTTTTTTTATTATTATTTTTTATTTAATTATTTATTATTTTTTTTATTATTTTTTAATTATTTTTTTATTATTTTTTAAATATTATTTAATTATTTTTTTTATTTATTAAATTTATTAGTTATTTTAAGTGAGGCATTTTTTATTATTGTTTAATTATTTTTTATTATTTTTTAAATATTATTTAATTATTTTTTTTATTATTAAATTTATTAGTTATTTTAAGTGAGGCTGAGACACAGTTCTCCTTCAGGTCCGCTTATTTATTTTTTTATTATTATTTTTTATTTAATTATTTATTATTTTTTTTATTATTTTTTAATTATTTTATTATTATTTTTTAAATATTATTTAATTATTTTTTTTATTATTAAATTTATTAGTTATTTTAAAGGGAACCTGTCACCTAATCTATGGCCCCTAAACTATCACTACCTGCCCCTACAGACCCTAACTAGCTCCCTAACCATCCCTGCCTGTCCTAATAGGGCTTTATATAAGGTGAAATAAACACTTTATAAACTTACATGATCAGTGGCAGTGGGGCGTTCCTGACAGTAGGGCGGGGTCCTCAGAGCCGCGCTCCCCCCGCCTCGCTCCCTTCCTAACGCCCTAATGGGCGGCATTGTGGATTTGAAGAGCGGGGGAGCCCAGTGGAATCATCCGCCCCGCTCTTCATGACGCGGACCGGAAACCGCGTCATTTCCGGTCCGCGCATGCCCAGTGCGGTGGATGAAGCCGACGCGAGTCCCGGCGTCGCTAAGCAACGATCGGGAGCATCTTCTTAAGGTGAGTATCGGCGGACCCCCCCCTCCCAAAACTGCACATATATATGTGTGTGTAATCCACATGTATATATGGATTACACACACATATATATATATTCACTTTGACTAGGCACTTTCATATGTGCATCTATATATTATATATAGATGCACATCTATATATAGTTAGATTAATATATGTGTGCATGTATATATATATATATATATATTATTTTTGGTGTACATATATATATATATATATATATATATATATTTATATATAATATATGCACACACACACAAAAAAAATAATATATAGATATAGTGTTAGAGTATATATATATATTTGCATGTATATGTGCACATACATATATTATATATATATATATATATGTATATATAATCTATGTATGTGCACATATACATGCAAATATATATATATACTCTAACACTATGTCTATATATTATTTTTTTGTGTGTGTGTGCATATATATATATATATATATATATATATGTATGTAACTATATATACACATATATATATATGTGTGTATATATGGTTAGATAGATTATATATATATATATATATATATACAGAAATATATAGTAAATTACACATATTATGCATATGTGTGTAAATGTATATACATATACATATATGTGGATACTAAGACATATAAATATATATGTATATGTGTGCATATGAATATATACACACGTGTATACATATGATTAGCCACATATATACATAATGTGTGTATATAGTAATATATATCTGTATCTATAGATATGTATATATACACATGTATATATATCTATATGCACAGAAATACATACATATATATATATATATATATATATACACACACACAGATACACACACATTCTTATACACACATACATATACGTGTGTATGTATATATATATATGTATAAATACATAGCTGTGTATACAGACATACATATCAGTATACACACATTATCTATGTATATGTGTGCATGTATATATATATATATACTTGTGTGTGTGTATATGTGTATATACAAACATATATATATATATATATATATATATATATATATATATATATTTTGTAGAGAGAGAGACTGAGGGTGAGAGGGTCTGTGAGTTTTGTGTAACGCTGTGACTTGGGTGACGCAGTAAACTTCACCTGAGGTCAGAGTTAATCCTCGTCACTCTATCTGACCTCAGGTGATCTACACTGATGTCACCCTCTTCACAATGGTAACAGAAAACTCACTCAATGGGGGTCACGCTGTGAAGTGGGAAGTTTCACATGAGGTCAGAGAAACACATTGCTTTATCCGACCTCAGGTGACACAGACCATGAATGCTTCACTGCACGAGCCTTCAAATATAATTTTTAGGGAATCTTCACTAACGGACGGACCTCTACCAGGATCCTGGATGGGTATGTGGGAGTAATAAAGATGGAGTCAAAATACGTGTTTGTGTTTTTTGTTGTAATAAAAAATTTTTCTCGGTGTTGTGTCTTCTTTACTACTAAATAGAGATTCATAATGGCCGTGTCTAACATTGGCGCGACATTATAAATCTCGGGCTTAGTGCCAGCTGCTAAAATAAAGGTGGCATTAACCCCTTATTACCCAGTCTGCCACCGCCACAGGGCAGCTGGAAGAGCTGGGTACAGCTCCAGAATATTGCGCTTCTATAAAAGCGCAATATTCTGGGGCGGCTGCGAGCTGCAATTCTCAGCGGGGGAGGCCCAGAACGCTTGGGCCTCCCTACACTGGGGATTCCAGCCCTCAGCTGCCTAGTTGTACCTGGCTGGCAAAGAAAAATGCGGCGAAGCCCCACGCCGTTTTTTTTCTTGCCAGCCAGGTACACCTAGGTAGTTGGGGGTGGATGGCAGCTCCCAGCTGCCTAGTTGTACTGGCTGGCAAAGAAAAATGCGGCGAAGCCCCACGCCGTTTTTTTTCTTGCCAGCCAGGTAGACTTAGACAGCTGTAGGCTGCCATCCACCCCCAACTACCTAGGTGTACCTGGCTGGCAAGAAAAAAAACGGCGTGGGGCAGGTAGTGATAGTTTAGGGGCCATAGATTAGGTGACAGGTTCCCTTTAAGTGAGGCTGAGACACAGTTCTCCTTCAGGTCCGCTTATTTTTTTTTTTATTATTATTTTTTATTTAATTATTTATTATTTTTTTTATTATTTTTTAATTATTTTTTTATTATTTTTTAAATATATTTAATTATTTTTTTTTATTATTAAATTTATTAGTTATTTTAAGTGAGGCATTTTTTATTATTGTTTAATTATTTTTTATTATTTTTTAAATATTATTTAATTATTTTTTTTATTATTAAATTTATTAGTTATTTTAAGTGAGGCTGAGACACAGTTCTCCTTCAGGTCCGCTTATTTATTTTTTTATTATTTTTTTTTATTTAATTATTTATTATTTTTTTTATTATTTTTTAATTATTTTTTTATTATTTTTTAAATATTATTTAATTATTTTTTTTATTTTAAATTTATTAGTTATTTTAAGTGAGGCTGAGACACAGTTCTCCTTCAGGTCCGCTTATTTATTTTTTTATTATTTTTTTTTAATTTAATTATTTATTATTTTTTTTATTATTTTTTAATTATTTTTTTATTATTTTTTAAATATTATTTAATTATTTTTTTTTATTATTAAATTTATTAGTTATTTTAAGTGAGGCTGAGACACAGTTCTCCTTCAGGTCCGCTTATGTATTTTTTTATTATTATTTTTTATTTAATTATTTATTATTTGTTTTATTATTTTTTAATTATTTTTTTATTATTTTTTAAATATTATTTAATTATTTTTTTTATTATTAAATTTATTAGTTATTTTAAGTGAGGCTGAGAGACAGTTCTCCTTCAGGTCCGCTTATTTATTTTTTTATTATTATTTTTTATTTAATTATTTATTTATTTTTTTTATTATTTTTTAATTATTTGTTTATTATTTTTTAAATATTATTTAATTATTTTTTTTATTATTAAATTTATTAGTTATTTTAAGTGAGGCTGAGACACAGTTCTCCTTCAGGTCCGCTTATTTATTTTTTTATTATTATTTTTTATTTAATTATTTATTATTTTTTTTATTATTTTTTAATTATTTTTTTATTATTTTTTAAATATTATTTAATTATTTTTTTTATTATTAAATTTATTAGTTATTTTAAGTGAAGCTGAGACACAGTTCTCCTTCAGGTCCGCTTATTTATTTTTTTATTATTTTTTTATTTAATTATTTATTATTTTTTATTTATTTTTTTTATTATTTTTTAATTATTTTTTTATTATTTTTTTTATTATTAAATTTATTTGTTGACATACATTAGCGGTGTGCCGCCGATTTGATGGCCGGCCACCTGGTTCTATTTGTCGGGCCGAAAATCGCGGACACACCGCTAATGTATGTCTATGGGCAGTGAGGTCGAATTCAGATTCAAAGAGCGACCAATCAGAAATCGAGCTGACTGCCCATAGACATGCATTAGCGGTGTGTCCGCGATTTTAGGGCCGACAAATAGTACCAGGTGGGCGGCCATAAAATCGGCGACACACCGCTAATGTATTTGAATGGGATCTGAGGTGCTCTTCTGATTGGCTGAGGGCATTAGAGAGCGACCAATCAGAAGAGCAGCTCACATCTCATAGAGATAGAATGGCGGATTTTTCGTCCATTCTATTTTAATGAGAAGTGAAGAGGACGTCGGAGATGGAAGTTGGCGGAAAGAAGACAGAAGACCCCGGGGGCCGGACGAAGAGCCGGAGATGGCGGAAAGAAGAGAGAAGAGCGGCGGGGCCGGAGGAAGAGGACGGCTGGCCGGACGAAGGACTTGTGGATCGGACGGACGATCAGATGACTAAGAAGGCATGTAAGTGATCGACGGGGGCGTTAGGTTAGGGGACGGCGGGGGCTTCGGGTGTAGGGCCTTAGGTGTTAGCAGCGGGAGCTTAGGAGGCGGCGGGGCTTAGGGGATAGGGGCTTAGGTGCGGCGGGGCTTAGGGGGCAGGGGGGGTAGGGGTTTAGGTGCGGCTTCGGGGGTAGGGGTTAGGTGCGGCTTAGGGGGTAGGGGCTTGCGGCAGAGGGTAGTGGCTGCGGCTGGGTAGTGGCTTAGGTGCGGCTTCGGGGGTAGGGGATTAGGTGCGGCAGAGGGTAGTGGCTGCGGCGGGGTAGTGGGTTAGGGCGGCAGGGGGTAGGGGCTTGAGGCAGAGGGTAGTGGCTGCGGCGGGGTAGTGGGTTAGGGGGGTAGGGGCTTCGGCGGCGTGGTAGTGGCTTAGGGGTTAGGTGCGGCAGAGGGTAGTGGCTGCGGCGGGGTAGTGGCTTAGGGCGGCAGGGGGTAGGGGCTTGCAGCAGAGGGTAGTGGCTGCGGCGGGGTAGTAGCTTAGGGCGGCAGGGGGTAGGGGCTTCGGCGGCGGGGTAGTGGCTTAGGGGTTAGGTGCGGCAGAGGGTAGTGGCTGCGGCGGGGTAGTGGGTTAGGGCGGAAGGGGGTAGGGGCTTGCGGCAGAGGGTAGTGGCTGCGGCGGGGTAGTAGCTTAGGGCGGCAGGGGGTAGGGGGTTCGGCGGCGGGGTAGTGGCTTAGGGGTTAGGTGCGGCAGAGGGTAGTGGCTGCGGCGGGGTAGTGGCTTAGACACGGCAGGGGGTAGGGGCTTGCGGCAGAGGGTAGTGGCTGCGGCGGGGGTAGTAGCTTAGGGCGGCAGGGGGTAGGGGCTTCGGCGGCGGGGTAGTGGCTTAGGGGTTAGGTGCGGCAGAGGGTAGTGGGTGCGGCGGGGTAGTGGGTTAGGGCAGCAGGGGGTAGGGGCTTGCGGCAGAGGGAAGTGGGTGCGGCGGGGGTAGTGGCTTAAGGCGGCAGGGGGTAGGGGCTTCGGCGGCGGGGTAGGCGGCGGGGTAGTGGCTTAGGGGTTAGGTGCGGCAGAGGGTAGTGGGCGGCGGCGGGGTAGTGGGTTAGGGCAGCAGGGGGTAGGGGCTTGCGGCAGAGGGAATTGGGTGCGGCGGGGTAGTGGCTTAAGGCGGCAGGGGGTAGGGGCTTCGGCGGCGGGGTAGGCGGCGGGGTAGTGGCTTAGGGGTTAGGTGCGGCAGAGGGTAGTGGGTGCGGCGGGGTAGTGGGTTAGGGCAGCAGGGGGTAGGGGCTTGCGGCAGAGGGTAGTGGGACGGGACTTAGGGGGTAGGGGCTTGTGGCAGAGGGTAGTGGGACTTCGGCGGCGGTGTACAGCGCGATGGTATACTACAGTCCCATGGGCATACGCGTGTCGGCCCTTAAGCGCCAGCGAACATTGCGAGTCGTTGGCGCATGGGCATGGGACTGTAGTATACTATAGCGGTGTACACTACAGTCGTATGCGCTTCTGTGGCTTGGTTAGCGTTGGGTGGCAGCGACTCGCAATGCCCGCTTCGCGGGCATTGCTTCGCGAGGCTGCAACGACTCGCAATGCCCGCGTTGCGGGCATTGCTTCGGGAGTCGCCGTGGCCGCATTGCGGCCACGGACAGAGTCCAGGATACGAAACCAGGACTCGCTAACCAAGCCACCGGAAGTCGCGCCGCTCCGACGGAAGTCAGTTACGGCAATTATATAATAGATTACTATTATCTTTGAATGCTCATTTTACTTTTTATCTAGCGTCATTGCTTGTTTTGTTACTTACAAAATAGTTTTTAATCACGCACATGATTACCCCTTTGGCTCACATATGACGTCAGAGAGCTCCTCCTATTAAGGAAATGGAGCCTGTGTGGCCATTGAGCTAGGACCAGCCGAAGGATCATCTGATCCGAAACGGTGCCGTCGTCCGCACCTCCACCACCCCCTCCCCTGCACCCTGTACTTTAAAGTGGAATAAAGCTGTCCACAGGTGATAAACTACAACCGAGTGAGTGCTTTTTTTCTTCTTCAAGATAAGTAATATTTACACGGAGACTTCGTTATGACGCGGCCAGGGCTGGGGGTACTTGGACACCGGGGCTGATGACTTGAATAGGGAGTCACGGGTGGACGGGAACGCGGTTCCGTGCCCTGGTTATCATTTGTTAGATGGTAGAGGAAAGAGTATTTACAAGGGGACGTGACGCCACCTGTAGTAAAATGGTACCGGCGCTGTAAGCCGGCCACTGAGGTGATGGTGGGTGCAGCAGAGAATGGTACAGCTCCCCACAGGTGGAGCTATTTCCTCAGGGCAGCGTTGATGGTTGAGGATGAGGGGAGTTGTAGTGATAGTTTTTCCCCCTCTGGTGAGCTGCTGGATATAGTGTTGAAGCCCTCCAGGCACCGGCGGTAAGAACAACGGAGACCAGTTCAAGTTTGACTCCACTTTACGGAGTACCGGCAGATGGTAAACCGGAACACGCTACAGTTTGGTTGACCGGGTGGATGTTGCCAGCTCAGGGTCCCCCTCATGGAGTCTTTGGATGTTTGCTCTCTTTTTGTCTTTCGGGCTCTGTCCTATTCTTCCTGTCTCTACCACCTTTACAGCGCTCTCCAGCCAGTCCTTCGGTATGTCACAAAATGGTACCGGCGCTGTAAGCCGGCCACTGAGGTGATGGTGGGTGCAGCAGAGAATGGTACAGCTCCCCACAGGTGGAGCTATTTCCTCAGGGCAGCGTTGATGGTTGAGGATGAGGGGAGTTGTAGTGATAGTTTTTCCCCCTCTGGTGAGCTGCTGGATATAGTGTTGAAGCCCTCCAGGCACTGGCGGTAAGAACAACGGAGACCAGTTCAAGTTTGACTCCACTTTACGGAGTACCGGCAGATGGTAAACCGGAACACGCTACAGTTTGGTTGACCGGGTGGATGTTGCCAGCTCAGGGTCCCCCTCATGGAGTCTTTGGATGTTTGCTCTCTTTTTGTCTTTCGGGCTCTGTCCTATTCTTCCTGTCTCTACCACCTTTACAGCGCTCTCCAGCCAGTCCTTCGGTATGTCACAAAATGGTACCGGCGCTGTAAGCCGGCCACTGAGGTGATGGTGGGTGCAGCAGAGAATGGTACAGCTCTCCACAGGTGGAGCTATTTCCTCAGGGCAGCGTTGATGGTTGAGGATGAGGGGAGTTGTAGTGATAGTTTTTCCCCCTCTGGTGAGCTGCTGGATATAGTGTTGAAGCCCTCCGGGCACCGGCGGTAAGAACAACGGAGACCAGTTCAAGTTTGACTCCACTTTACGGAGTACCGGCAGATGGTAAACCGGAACACGCTACAGTTTGGTTGACCGGGTGGATGTTGCCAGCTCAGGGTCCCCCTCATGGAGTCTTTGGATGTTTGCTCTCTTTTTGTCTTTCGGGCTCTGTCCTATTCTTCCTGTCTCTACCACCTTTACAGCGCTCTCCAGCCAGTCCTTCGGTATGTCACTAGCCCTTCAGGTCTGTCCCTTACCGGTACGGACGGGAGCTGCAGGAGCGCACAATTTGTCCCGCCACCGGAAGTCAGTCCACGACCACTAGTGCCCTCAACCGGTTTGTGTTCTGTGGGGTGAGATGTCCTTATGGTGCTGTCAGCAACCCGGTTATTAAGGGCCCGCAGCTCGTCGGTCTGCATTCAGAGTTAAACTTCTGACTGCCTCGGCTTCCCACGTTGCCGGAGTTTCTTTTCCCCCAACGTGACCAGCTGGCTCCTACCAGTTCTGGCCCATTGCCTTCTGTCCTGGGCCCCACTTAAAGATGGGGATCCCTCCTGTAGGTTCCTGACTGCCTTCCCAGCACCGTCTCTCTCTAAAAACTGTCACTCTCTCACTAACTCTACCCTAGGCTCCACCCCCTTTTGGGACCTACTAAATTACCGGTCCCCCTACTCTAAGTGGCCTAGTCCTAAGTGTGTGCAAGAACAGACTCCATAGGTTAAACCCTGAACTGACAACTTACAGAGATATCACATTGATTGTCAGATTGCAACACCTCCCTGTGGCGCCTAGCCAGAGGGGCGCCACAATTACACAAAGGTGGATTCTATCTGTCATTACCAGTTATTTGGGACAACATTGGATCATTCAGAGATCCTCACTGAACTTCTGGAGTGAGTTTGCTGCCCTGAAATTAAATGGGACAAATAATATTTCACACCCCACTTTTCAGTTTTTAATTTGTAAAAAAGTTTAAAATATCCAAAAAAATTTGCTCCACTTCACGATTGTGTCCCACTTGTTGTTGATTCTTCACAAAAAATTACAATTCATATCTTTATGTTTGAAGCCTGAAATGTGGCAAAAAGTTGAAAAGTTCAAGGGGGCCAAATACTTTTGCAAGGCACTGTATATGGGGCAGTATTATAGTAGTTATATCCTTGTATACAGGAGCAGCACCACAGTATATTCTAGACTGTATGGGCAGCAGTAAAGTAGTTATATTCCTGCACATAGGTGAATTATTATAGCAGTTATGTTATTGTATATGGAAGGCAGTACCATAGTATATTCTTGCACATATGGGCAGTATAGCAGTTAAAGGGAACCTATCACCTACCTAAAGCCTCCCAGGCTATCACTACCTGTCTCTGCATCTTCCTATTACTACTCTAACTATCGCTTTCAGTCCTAACTCTGACCTGTAACTGTGTAAGAAAAGGGTTTTGATACTTAAGATAATGATCCGGGGGGCTACCGTTGCTACCCCCCCGGGTGTCCTCTCCAAGTACCGTGGCCGCCTCCTTTCTTGTGTATCACGCCCAAAGGGTGTGATGCAGGCTTCCCAATGAGCACTCCCCCGTCTGGCTCGTCCGTCGGCAGAGTTACAGGGTATGACGCTGAACGCGTCATTTCCGGTACTCCGCAGGGCCAACTTCAAGTTGAGTAGTGTGCATCACTCTGGGGATGCACGTACTATGCTCCACAGAGCATGCGTACTGCTCAGACTGAAGTCGGCTTGCGGAGTACCGGAATAGATGCGTCAGGCGGAGCACCTGGCTCGTCTGGCGCCAAGCAGTTTTAGGAATAGTCCTGGGTGCCACCCTGAGTCAAAGGCCTTTTTGATGTTCACGAATCAAGCATATATTTTCCCGTTCTTTGTATTGTGGACATGGCTCTAAATGAGGCTATGCAGAGTGTAAATGTGGTCAGTGGTGAGGTGGTTTAGCATGAACCCTGCCTGGCTCTTGTTGAGGATGTTGTGCTCGGTGAGGAAGGTAAGGATCCTCTTGTTCAGGATGCTGTTGAAGAGTTTACCCAGGTTGCTGCTGACACATATCCCCCAGTAATTTGCTGGGTCGTACTTGTCCCAGTTTTTGTGTATTGGGATTATGAGGCCTTGGTTTCAGATTTTGGGGAAGTAGCCAGCCTGCAGTACGATATTAAATAGTTTTGTTATCGCAGCCTGGATGTCTGGTGGGCTATATTTTAGCATTTCTGGGAGGATCCCATCTGGACTACTGGCTTTTTTACCTTCTATCTGTGTGATCCTTTCTGTTATTTCTGGCAGTGCAATTGGTGTATCCAGAGGATTTTGGAAATCTTTGATCTTTTCCTCCATATCTTTCTGCTTTTTCACAAGCTCTTTTTGTGCCAGGTTCAAGTATTCACTTGGGATGTCTTTGTAAAGGTCCTTGAAGTACTGGGCCCGATGTTGCCACTCTGGATGTGGAGGCTGTTGCTTTTCTGGTTTGATCCAAGGTGATTCCACAGTTCCCAGAATTTTATGTCTTCAGGGCGTCTTGGAATTGGAGGAGTTTGGTGGAGATGTGGTTTTGCTTTTTCTTTGTGAGGATGGCTTTGTAATTTTGTTGTATGGTGTGGTTGTCATGCCTTTCTTAGTAATGCGTGCATTTAGTTTGCTTGAGACAATATATTGTTTGCTTGTTCAGCGATGACTTATCCCATAGCGCCATCTGTTTATAATGTTCCCATATTACATTATGTTTACTGCATAGTCTAATTCTGGTCCCTTCAGGCCTATATGTATTCCCATGAGGCTGTGCTCTAGGCTCTGCCCCTTCTCCTCCAGAAGCTATTATAGCTTTGTACAAGCTGACATCCTGGTATGCTGATCCTTCTCTCTCTGGATTTCATCTCATCTGCATGTTTCCCTTAACATAGCACATTTGGAGAGTTTATAATATGCTACTGCCCACCTAAATGTACAATGTAGCTACACTGTTGTTTATTATCTTATTGTTTTTTTGCTATTATACTTATTGTGTATTCGCCATATCGTGCAATCACATTGTGTGACCTGTAACAATGTAATGTTATGTACTTCAGATATGCTTATGTTGTATTGAGAATTTCTATTTGTTTTTTCTAGTTTTACTCTTAACCTATTAATAAAAGTTGAAAAGGACCCCCAGCGTCCAAATCAGTGCATTGATGGGTAAGAGTTTAGCTGTCTGTCAACTCGTTCGAGGAGTACAGAGCGAGGGTGCCAGAACAGTGGTAGGCTTCTCTCAAAGTGGGGTTGTTTGGGTCTCTGTGTTTTTTATTTGAAGCCATTCTTAGGGCCTTCCTTATGGTCTTACATTCTTTGTCAGACCAGTTAACCAGTTACTGGGATTTTGTTTACTCGGTATCTTGTTGATGTTTTTTTCAGGTCTGACATTTCCGCTATGACATAGAGAATGTTGTTGAGGTCCCTTACCACCAGTTATACTTCAGGGTTAAGCTCATACGCTTTATTATGGAAGTGTTGGAGCTTCTCCTTGATCTCTGGTCTATTAAGGGCATCTTTATATTTTGGGGCCGACATCTTGGACCATTTGAAGGATGGTGGCAAGCTAAAGAGGCCAGTCTTTTGCGGGCTTTGTGAGGGTGATTGGTTTGTGGATATGATGTATAGGAGCAGTTGGTTGAGATCTGACAGGTGTGTTTGTGGGATGAATATGAGGGTGCCAATATTTGTAGGGTCCATATCTGTGATGGCATAGTCTATCACACTACTGCCCACATGGGAGTTTAGGGTATGTCTTCCCAATGAGTCTCCCTTGGTGCGGCCATTGAGGATATGAAGTTCCAGGCTTCGGCATAGGTTCAGCAGTGTTCTGCCGCTTTTATTGACTGTACAATCATAGCTGTTCCTGTCGGTGTGCACTGGGTTGTCACAGTTGGTATCTGCTCCAAATATATAGATGTTTCCATTGGTGGTCAGGTAGTCTTTTTCCATTCCCGTCCTTGGGTTGAGGTCTCCGTAGATGAGAATGTTGCCCAGGGTCAGAAAGTGGGCAGCTTCAGTTTTTATGGTCTCAAAGCTGTCTGGGTTGAAGTATGGAGACTCTGGAGCGGCTACATACGTTACACACAGGTAGATGTCGGCCTGGGAGATAAAGGATGGAGCTGCTTATTCTTATCCAGATGTGGCTGTCTCCTCTCCTCACGGCTTGGACATGTTCATGGAGCTCCTCTTTGTACCAGACTAATATTCCTATTGAGCTCCTGCCCTGATTGATGTTTTTGTTTTTCAGGGTGGTGACAGAGAATTCCCTGTATCCGGTGGGGACATAGGTTTCATTATTTACCTTAGGCCAAGTTTCCAGAAGGAGCTGAATATCCATGTTTTTCAGTCTTTGATTGAAGTCTAGGTCATTTGTTTTACATCCAAAGGCAGAAGTATTCAGGCCCTAAATGTTCCAGCTACTAATGATGAGGGTTGACATGGTGTAGCTGTGTACCTTATAATGGGCTGCCCTGCATAGGACATCTTGGATTGCTGACTGGTGACCTTGTTGTACGTAATTGGTCCAGTCGCATGAGTTCCTTGCACATGGAGCTGAGCATGGTCTTTATTTTTGCCAGGTCACTGCTCTGCTTCACTCTGTGTGGGGCGGGTGGTGTGTTCCATGGTTTTTGTCTCATGGGCTTGTTTTACATACAGGTTGCAGGTTTCAGTTTTTTGAGCATGTTCCATTTTACGTCTATTAATTGTTGCTGCTCTTTCTACCGGTTTTCGGTTTGCATGGGTTCTTGGTCCGGGGACTCTGTTGAGTACTGTGTCTTTAAGTTCTTTGGCAAGATGGCTGACTCCTTGATTATTGAGATGTTTGTCATCATACAGGTGGTGGTGGTTATGACAGGATGTTGTGCCAGGGTGATGTTTAGCGTCATGGTGATCTTGGCTGCTAGCTCTCTGTTGACGTCTTAGTTGATATGTTTCAGGAAATCTTTTCTTGGCAGCAGAGACAAGAGAATAATTTTACTGCCGGGGAAATTTTGTCCTGCTACCTGCTAGTGTTGGCCCTGGAGATTGTTGGTGCCTGTATATATAATGATGTGGTTTGGGTTGGTGAAATGTGGATCATTAATTACTGCTGTTGCTTGTTCTATAGTTGAACAGCAGATTTTAGAAACCTTTTTTCCAGAGAAGAGTCGTCTTACATTGAGGTATTTTCCATTGGAGTCTATGATCAGGACTATATCAGGAAGTGGTTGTTGGCTGCTCCAGTGAGAGCTTCTGTTTTGCTTGTTGCTCTTTTGTGTTGTTGTGGCCTGCTGTTGTTTTTGACTTGGGGTTTGTTTGATACTTGGCTCTGGCTCATCCTGTATTTCTTGGCTATTTTCTGATTTGCTCTCAATATTTATGCAGTTGTTTAAGTTAGTGGTGATGTGGTTGTTGGCTCTCATTGTGTCTTCACCTATCTCCTTCCCTGGGCTCCCCTCCTGTGTTAAGGGTGGTGTCTGGCTCTTTGGGTTTGCTATTTCTTCTTTTAGTTTAGCATTTTCTTGCCATAGATTATATATTTCATGTTTGATTTCCTGCACTGCTTAGTCCAGTACACACTTCAGTCTGGTTACCTCTGTAGCTGTGGGGTCGTTTGTCTGACTTTGGATATGTCTTTAAGCAGCGTGAAGTCCCTCTCCAGCTTAGACAGGCATTCTCTAAGGGTCCCAAGTGAGGAGAGTGCATTGTCAGGGCTTTGGGCTGCCTGTAGGGGGGTCCCTTGTGGTCCTCTTTGTAGTATGTGTGGGCCCATTACCCTGCCTATGTGCTGGCTTTACTACTTTATATGTTTGGGCCTTAACTTTAATATGAGGGAAGATTACCTCGAACACCTGAAGGTTGTCCTCATTGCCCTGTATGACTATTGTGCCAGAGTAGTATAAGTTAACGGTGAGTGAGACATCCTCATCTTGTGGGTCTATTAGTCTGATTTGTCGACCCCTGCTGATGCCATTTTTTAGAATGTTTTTATAGTATTTGCACACGGCTGTGTGCCAGGCATCAGGATGTTCAGTATAGAAGATGTAATTTTTCTTTCTCTTCTCTTTTTCATTAAAGTCTACAAAGAGAGTTTCTGGTTCCTCTGTGATATATGATAGTTTCATTGGCCTTTTTGCTTTGATGTTCTTGATGTGTCCGGGATACGTTATCTCCCTGATCTGTGAGACCCTGCCATTTACTGTCTCTGCAGTGCTGATTTCTACAGGGGGCTCAGTTATAATGCTTGGATTCTCATTGTCCAAAGTGTTACTTATTTCCATATTGCGCTTGTTCCTTGGAGAGAGTCTATAGGGTTTGATTCTATAGGGTTTGGAGATGCAGAGAGGGGGTCTTACCTATTGCTGTTCAGCTCTGGGATCTGTCAGCTTTGATAGTCTCTGTTGCTTGAAGCCTGTGCTGTGGGGACAGATCTTCATTATCATCTGAATTCCTCTTTTATCCTGGTTTTTATTTTTATTTCTTGGATGGATCTTAGTCCTGCTCGCTTTTGCCTTACGTGGAGCTGGTATATTCCAAGTTCTGCCTTACAGGTTGCCCATTACAAGGTATAAATGGCTTAGATTTCAGGAGCCCATGGCACATACAGTTTAGGCTGGTTTCACACTACGGATTTTGCAAATCCAATGCTGTCCGATAAAAATTGGACAGCATCGGACTGATTTTGGCCCCCATGCAGCCCTATGGGCATCAGACCGAATCGGATGTGCACTAAATGCCATCCGATTTGGTCCGATCCGATTCTGTCCGATTTTTTTATCGGTGCAAAAATCGGAGCATGCTCCGATTTTTGCACCGAAAATAAAATCGGACAGAATCTGATCGGACCAAATCGGATGGCATTTAGTGCACATTCGATTCAGTCCGATCAATTTAATATGGGGCCCTATGGAGCAGGGTCCGAGGAAACATCGGATGTCTCCTCGGACCCGATTTTAGTGTACTGAGCATGCTCAGTACACTAAAATAGCTCCTAACAGTAAAGGATGGGGTTAAAAAAAAAAAAAAAAAATCTATGCTCCCCTGTCCACGAGGCCCCCGGCGTCTCCTGTGTCTCCCGGTGTCTTGCTGTCTGTGCTGACAGGACCTGCCATGATGTCACAATCACATGACCGCCAGTAACCAGTAACCGGCAGTCATGTGAGTGTGACGTCACGAGAGGTCCAGTCAGCACAGAACAGCAAGACACCGGGAGACACAGGAGACGCACGGGACCGTGCAGGAGTCGTGGACAGGTGAGAAAAGATTGGAGGAGAGGGGGACAAGAGAGGAGGAGGGGGAGCACATTGGAGGACCGGGGGACAAGAGGGGAGGAGGGAGAGCACATCGGAGGACTGGGGGACTAGAGGGGAGGAGGGGGGAGCACATCGGAGGACCGAGGGACAAGAGGGGAGGAGGGGGAGCACATTGGAGGACCGGGGGACAAGAGGGGAGGAGGAAGAGCACATTGGAGGACCGGGGAACAAGAGGGGAGGACTGGGTGCACATTGGAGGACCGGGAAGAGGAGGGGAGGACGGTGGTGCACATTGGCGGATCGGGGGAGAAGAGGGGAGGATGGGGGTGCATAGAGGAGACACAGGGAAGAAGAGGAGAGGACCGGGCAGTAGCGGGGAGAAGCGGGAGTACCGGGGGAGAGACAGCTGACAGGGAGCGAGGTGACAGGAGGGCGGGCATCAGATAAAATGTCGGAATCGGACGCCTATTTGGCATCCAATTCCAGGCATCAGAAGAATCCAATGCTGTCCGATTTATATCGGACAGTATTGGATTTTACAAAAATCGTAGTGTGAAAGTAGTCTCACTCCTAGGATTGGTGGGCGGGCTCTCTCCCTCTCCCTCACATCTCTCTTTCACATACACATCACTCGCACACACACATCACTCTCACACACACATCACTCCACACACACATCACTCGCACACACACATCACTCGCACACACACATCACTCGCACACACACATCACTCTTACATACAAAAATGTAATATCGGTGACCCAGTGAGAGTGCTCAAGTAGGGATTCCAACCAGTCAATAATCAAAAATTAACTTGGCACATATAATTGAATTCAATAATTTTTTTAATAAGCAGCTTTTGTGGACAGAATTATAAAAGCAAAATGTTTCGGCCCATCGGCCTTCATCAGTTGCTGAATAAGAAAACAGAAAAAAATATAATACATGATAAATCCTCATAATACATGAATATACCGTAATTCAAAATTAAGGACAAAAATGAAATATGAAACAACTTATACCATTAATTCTTATCATTGTACTACTTCAAATAGGATGCTGCAAGAACTTCACATAGGCTGTATAAGAAAAACAAGAGACCTTGCTCAAACAAGAGGTTCCATCAAACCAAGAAAAAGAAGAAACAACCTGTTATCTATTATATAATTGCCGTAACTGACTTCCGTCGGAGCGGCGCAACTTCCGGTGGCTTGGTTAGCGAGCTGTTTCTTTCTCTTTGGACTCTGTCCGTGGCTGCGTAGAGGCCACGGCGACTCCCGAAGCAATGCCCGCAAAGCGGGCATTGCGAGTCGTTGCAGCTTCGCGAAGCAAGGCCCGCGAAGCGGGCATTGCGAGTCGCTGCCACCCACCGCTAACCAAGCCACAGAAGCACATCCGACTGTAGTGTACACCAGCTATACTATACTACAGTCCCATGCCCATACCCATGGGACTGTAGTATACCATCGCGCTGTACAATACAGCGCCATGCTGTAAAACACCCCTACCCCCTGCCACCCTAAGCGGGCATTGCGAGTCGCTGCCACCCACCGCTAACCAAGCCACAGAAGCACATCCACTGTAGTGTACACCGCTATACTATACTACAGTCCCATGCCCATACCCATGGGACTGTAGTATACCATCGCGCTGTACAATACACCGCCATGCTGTAAAACACCCCTACCCCCTGCCGCCCTAAGCCACTACCCCCTACCCCCTAAGTCCCGCCCAAGCCCCTACCCCCTGCCGCCCTAACCCACTACCCCGCCGCAGTCACTACCCCGCCGCCGAAGCCCCTACCCCCCTAAGCCACTACCCCCCGCCCTAACCCACTACCCCGCCACACCCACTATCCCGCCGCCAAAGCCCCTACCCCCCTAAGCCACTACCCCGCCGCAGCCACTACCCCGCCGCCGAAGCCCCTACCCCCCTAAGCCACTACCCCCGCCCTAACCCACTACCCCGCCGCGGTCACTACCCCCACGCAGAAGCCCCTAACCCCTAAGCCACTACCCCCCGCCCTAACCCACTACCCCGCCGCACCCACTATCCCCACGCAGAAGCCCCTACCCCCCTAAGCCACTACCCCGCCGCAGCCACTACCCTCTGCCGCAAGCCCCTACCCCGCCGCCGAAACACCTACCCCTTGCCCCCTGCCGCCCTAAGCCACTACCCCGCTACCCTCTGCCGCAAGCCCCTACCCCGCCGCCAAAACACCTACCCCCTGCCCCTGCCGCCCTAAGCCACTACCCCGCTACCCTCTGCCGCAAGCCCCTACCCCGCCGCCGAAACACCTACCCCCTGCCCCCTGCCACCCTAAGCCATTACCCCGCTACCCTCTGCCGCCGAAGCCCCTACCCCCCTAAGCCACTACCCCCCGCCCTAACCCACTACCCCGCCGCAGCCACTATCCCGCCGCCGAACCCCCTACCCCCCTAAGCCACTACCCCGACGCAGCCCCTACCCTATGCCGCAAGCTCCTACCCCCTGCTGCCCTAACCTAC
This sequence comes from Allobates femoralis, assembly GCA_033576535.1. Lineage (NCBI taxonomy): Eukaryota > Metazoa > Chordata > Amphibia > Anura > Aromobatidae > Allobates > Allobates femoralis. The sequence goes on along the minus strand of JARQOC010000005.1, from coordinate 347,894,815 downwards.
CCCCCCGCTACCCTCTGCCGCAAGCCCCTACCCCCTGCCGCCCTAACCTACCCCGCCAACGAACCAACTACCCCCTGCCGCCCTAAGCCACTACCCCGCTACCCTCTGCCGCCGAAGCCCCTACCCCTCTAAGCCACTACCCCCCGCCCTAACCCACTACCCCGCCGCAGCCACTATCCCCCGCCGAACCCCCTACCCCCCTAAGCCACTACCCCGCTACCCTCTGCCGCCGAAGCCCCTACCCCCCTAAGCCACTACCCCCCGCCCTAACCCACTACCCCGCCGCAGCCACTATCCCGCCGCCGAACCCCCTACCCCCCTAAGCCACTACTCCGCCGCAGCCCCTACCCTCTGCCGCAAGCCCCTACCCCCTGCCGCCCTAACCTACCCCGCCAACGAAGCACCTACCCCCTGCCGCCCTAAGCCACTACCCCGCCGCAGTCACTAACCCGCCACCGAAGCCCCTACCCCCTGCCGCCCTAACCCACTACCCCGCCGCAGTCACTACCCCCGCCGCAGAAGCCCCTACCCCCCTAAGCCACTACCCCCCGCCCTAACCCAATACCCCGCCGCGCTCACTACCCCCACGCAGAAGCCCCTACCCCCCTAAGCCACTACCCCCCGCCCTAACCCACTACCCCGCCGCAGCCACTATCCCGCCGCCGAAGCCCCTACCCCCCTAAGCCACTACCCCGCCCTAACCCACTACCCCGCCGCAGTCACTACCTCGCCGCCGAAGCACCTACCCCCTGCCAACCTAACCCACTACCCCCGCCGCAGTCACTACCCCGCCGCCGAAACCCCTACCCCCCTAAGCCACAACCCCGCCGCAGCCACTATCCCGCCGCCGAAGCCCCTACCCCCTGCCGCCCGAACCTACCACCCCGCCGAAGCACCTATCCCCTGCCGCCCTAAGCCACTACCCCCGCTACCCTCTGCCGCAAGCCCCTACCCCCTGCCGCCCTAACCTACCCCGCCGCCGAAGCACCTACCCCCTGCCGACCTAAGCCACTACCCCGCCACAGCCACTACCCTCTGCCGCAAGCCCCTACCCCCTGCCGCCCTAAGCCACTACCCCGCCGCAGCCACTACCCTCTGCCGCACCTAACCCCTAAGCCACTACCCCGCCTCCGAAGCCCCTACACCCCTAACCCACTACCCCCTGCCGCACCTAACCCCTAAGCCACTACCCCGCCCCTGAAGACCCTACCCCCCTAAGCCACTACCCCGACCCAGGCACCCTCTGCCGCAAGCCCCTACCCCCTGCCGCCCTAAGCCACTACCCCGCCGCACCCACTACCCTCTGCCGCACCTAACCCCTAAGCCACTACCCCCGCCGCCGAAGCCCCTACCCCCTAAGCCGCACCTAACCCCCTACCCCCGAAGCCGCACCTAACCCCCTACCCCCGAAGCCGCACCTTAACCCCTTCCCCCCCTGCCCCCTAAGCCCCGACGCACCTAAGCCCCTATCCCCTAAGCCCCGCCGCCTCCTAAGCTCCCGCCGCTAACACCTAACGACCTACACCCCAATCCCCCGCCGTCCCCTAACCTAACGCCCCCGTCGATCACTTACATGCCTTCTTACTCATCTGATCGTCCGTCCGATCCACAATCCCTTCGTCCGGCCAGCCGTCCTCTTCCTCCGGCCCCACAGCTCTTCTCTCTTCTTTCCGCCATCTCCGCCTCTTCGTCCGGCCCCCGGGCTCTTCTGTCTTCTTTCCGCCAACTTCCTTCTCCGACGTACTCTTCACTTATCATTAAGATACAATGGACGACAAATCCACCATTCTACCTCAATGATATGTGAGGGCCTCTTCTGATTGGTCGCTCTCTACTGCCCTCAGCCAATCAGAAGAGCCCTTCATTTCCCATTGACATACATTACCGGTGTGTCGGCGATTTTATGGCCGCCCACCTGGTTCTATTTGTCGGCCCTAAAATCGCGGACACACCGCTAATGCATGTCTATGGCCAGTCCGCCCGATTTCGGATTGGACGCAGACCAATCAGAATTGAGCTCACTGCCCATACACATGCATTAGCGGTGTGTCCGCCATTTTAGGGCCGACAAATACAACCAGGTGGCCGGCCATAAAATCGCCGACACACCGCTAATGTGTGTACAAATAAATTTAATAATAAAAAAAATAATTAAATAATATTTAAAAAATAATAAAAAAATAATTAAAAAATAATAAATAATTAAATTAAAAATAATAATAAAACATTAAATAAGCGGACCTGAACGAGAACTGTCTCTCAGCCTCACTTAAAAAAAACCATTTATTAATAATAAAAAAAATAATTAAATAATATTTAAAAAATAATAAAAAAATAATTAAAAAATAATAAATAATTAAATTAAAAATAATAATAAAACATTAAATAAGCGGACCTGAACGAGAACTGTCTCTCAGCCTCACTTAAAAAAACCATTTATTAATAATAAAAAAAATAATTAAATAATATTTAAAAAATAATTAAAAAATAATTAAAAATAATAAATAATTAAATTAAAAATAATAATAAAACATTAAATAAGCGGACCTGAACGAGAACTGTCTCTCAGCCTCACTTAAAAAAAATCATTTATTTAATAATAAAAAAAATAATTAAATAATATTTAAAAAATGATAAAAAAATAATTAAAAAATAAGAAATAATTAAATTAAAAATAATAATAAAAAATTAAATAAGCGGACCTGAACGAGAACTGTCTCTCAGCCTCACTTAAAAAAAAAATTTATTTAATAATAAAAAAAATAATTAAATAATATTTAAAAAATAATAAAAAAATAATTAAAAATAATAAATAATTAAATTAAAAAATAATAAAAAAATTAAATAAGCGGACCTGAACGAGAACTGTCTCTCAGCCTCACTTAAAAAAAATAATTTATTTAATAATAAAAAAAATAATTAAATAATATTTAAAAAATAATAAAAAAAATAATTAAAAAATAATAAATAATTAAATTAAAAATAATAATAAAAAATTAAATAAGCGGACCTGAACGAGAACTGTCTCTCAGCCTCACTTAAAAAAAATAATTTATTTAATAATAATAAAAATAATTAAATAATATTTAAAAAATAATAAAAAAATAATTAAAAAATAATAAATAATTAAATTAAAAATAATAATAAAAAATTAAATAAGCGGACCTGAACGAGAACTGTCTCTCAGCCTCACTTAAAAAAAATAATTTATTTAATAATAAAAAAAATAATTAAATAATATTTAAAAAATAATAAAAAAATAATTAAAAATAATAAATAATTAAATTAAAAATAATACTAAAAAATTAAATAAGCGCACCTCAACGAGAACTGTCTCTCAGCCTCACTTAAAAAAAATAATTAATTTTATAATAAAAACAATTTTTAAATAATATTTAAAAAATAATAAAAAAATAAATTAAAAATAATAAATAATTACATAAAAAATAATACTCAAAAATTAAATATGCGGACCTGAACGAGAATTGTCTCTCAGCCTCACTTAAAATAAATAATTAATTTAATAATAAACATAATAATTAAAAAATAATTAAAAAATAATTAAAAAATTATAAAAAAAAAAAAAAAAAAAATTCAATAAAAAAAAATAATAACAAAAAATAAATAAAATAACCACACACAGTCGGTGGTAATACGCTACCTATCGCCGCGAATCCCTGATTGCCAGTTTCGGCCACGTCGAATGATGCCTCTGAGCCGAGTCGTCTGCCCGGAAATAGAACCAGCGGTTCGGCCATACATTCGCCTCCTTTGTCTATCTATTCTATCTTTCTCTATAGGAAGGCGCCGTCCAATCACAATCGCCGCGCCTTTTTTGAAAATACATAGCGACCAATCACATTCATGGCGCCAGCTTTCTGAAGTTGCCGCCCTCCAATCAGATAAGCCCGCTTATTTATAGTGGCAATTTTGAATCTTCAACCTCTTTGAATCCTCTTTGTGGGAGAACGAGAACCTATCGCTGGACTATCTGTTGGATTATATTTCTGCCAAGAAATCCATCCTTCGTGAGGGTCTTTCAAGGACAACGAGAAGCTACCGCTGGACCGTCTGTTCGACTACATTTGAGCCGAGATATCCATCCTTCGTGCTGGACGTCGGGAAGCAAGCGCCGGATCGGGATCTACCATTGATCAGCTAAGATATCCTTTGGACAATCTACCTTTTCACATCAGAGCCTATAGTCCTGATGTGGAGTTTTATTTTCACCTCTTTTACTATCTTTATTTTTCACCACTTTTACTATTTTGCGCCATGCAGCGCCAATCGCCGCTGCATGGAGCGTGCGCCACAGTTCGGACACTTCGCCGCTGCAAGCGCCGACTTCTGCGCTACAAGTGCAAACTTCGGCGCTTCTAGCGGCCTCCGCGGTCTATGAGACCGCTGTGTCCGAACACGCATTCAGGCGCCGACCGTACAACTCGCCGCTCTAAGATGGCGGACGCGAAATCTTCATTCATAAAATGCCGGTAGACTTCAGCCGCGGTGTGATTGGCCAGCGGAAACTTCATACACATGGCGCCGTCAATCCGGTTGGTCGGCGCTATTGTGTGAAGATGCCGCTGTCCTATCACAACTCAGCGGGGCGGAGCTATAGACTTCCACTCTCCCGAACGCCGTGTCCGAAAATCGCACCAGGCGCTCGGCAAGGAAAGTTCCGTGCATTTTCAAAATTGGCGCCGCAATTGTGATTGGATGTCGACTTCCCATAGACATCCATTGAGAAATGAGGCGCGATTTTGATTGGTTGTTGTTTATGGCGCTTTGATTCCGATTGGTCAGCGCACAGCGGGGACTTCGGAACTTTTCTTGCCGAGCGCCTGGTACGATTTTCGGATATGCCGTTCGGCCGGCTGGAAGTTTGTAGCTCCGCCCCGCTGAGTTGTGATTGGACAGCGGCATCTTCACACAATAGCGCCGACCAACCGGATTCACGGCGCCATGTTTATGAAGTTTTCGCTGCCCAATCACACTGCGGCTGGCGTCTGCCGGCCTTTTATGAATAAACTATTCGCGTCCGCCATCTTAGAGCGGGAAATTTGAATTTGTGAACAATGTTACAGTGAAAAAGCTGTTTTCACAGTACAATCTCACATCAGAGTATATGTACCTAATGCCTATCCTTACATTAACCCTTTGTTTATACAAATTAAATATCAGATACATTTCACCATAGTGCCCTCTTCTTTTCATACTTTATTAACCCCTTCTATTCTATTTCTGCTCCTGTTGCTATCTCACTATCTGCTGTACTACGGCCTTTTTTATATTAACCCTTTCTATTCTATTAGTGCTACACTGCCTATCTCACTATCTGCTGTACTACGGCCATTTTAATTTTAACCCTTTCTATTCTATTAGTGCTACACTGCCTAGCTCACTATCTGCTGTACTACGGCCATTTTAATATTAACCCTTTCTATTCTATTAGTGCTACACTGCCTATCTCAGTATCTGCTGTACTACGGCCATTTTAATATTAACCCTTTCTATTCTATTAGTGCTACACTGCGTATCTCACTATGTGCTGTACTACGGCCTTTTTTATATTAACCCTTTCTATTCTATTAGTCCTACACTGCATATCTCACTATCTGCTGTACTACGGCCTTTTTTATATTAACCCCTTCTATTCTATTAGTGCTACACTGCCTATCTCGCTATCTGCTGTACTACGGCCTTTTTTATATTAACCCTTTCTATTCTATTACTCCTACACTGCGTATCTCACTATCTGCTGTACTACGGCCATTTTAATATTAACCCTTTCTATTCTATTACTGCTACACTGCGTATCTCACTATGTGCTGTACTACGGCCTTTTTTATATTAACCCCTTCTATTCTATTAGTGCTACACTGCCTATCTCACTATCTGCTGTACTACGGCCTTTTTTATATTAACCCTTTCTATTCTATTAGTGCTACACTACGTATCTCACTATGTGCTGTACTACGGCCTTTTTTATATTAACCCCTTCTATTCTATTAGTGCTACACTGCCTATCTCACTATCTGCTGTACTACGGCCTTTTTTATATTAACCCTTTCTATTCTATTAGTGCCACACTGCCTATCTCACTATCTGCTGTACTACGGCCATTTTAATATTAACCCTTTCTATTCTATTACTGCTACACTGCGTATCTCACTATGTGCTGTACTACGGCCTTTTTTATATTAACCCTTTCTATTCTATTAGTGCTACACTGCCTATCTCACTATCTGCTGTACTACGGCCATTTTAATTTTAACCCTTTCTATTCTATTAGTGCTACACTGCCTAGCTCACTATCTGCTGTACTACGGCCATTTTAATATTAACCCTTTCTATTCTATTAGTGCTACACTGCCTATCTCAGTATCTGCTGTACTACGGCCATTTTAATATTAACCCTTTCTATTCTATTAGTGCTACACTGCGTATCTCACTATGTGCTGTACTACGGCCTTTTTTATATTAACCCTTTCTATTCTATTAGTCCTACACTGCATATCTCACTATCTGCTGTACTACGGCCTTTTATATATTAACCCCTTCTATTCTATTAGTGCTACACTGCCTATCTCGCTATCTGCTGTACTACGGCCTTTTTTATATTAACCCTTTCTATTCTATTACTCCTACACTGCGTATCTCACTATCTGCTGTACTACGGCCATTTTAATATTAACCCTTTCTATTCTATTACTGCTACACTGCGTATCTCACTATGTGCTGTACTACGGCCTTTTTTATATTAACCCCTTCTATTCTATTAGTGCTACACTGCCTATCTCACTATCTGCTGTACTACGGCCTTTTTTATATTAACCCTTTCTATTCTATTAGTGCCACACTGCCTATCTCACTATCTGCTGTACTACGGCCATTTTAATATTAACCCTTTCTATTCTATTAGTCCTACACTGCGTATCTCACTATCTGCTGTACTACGGCCTTTTTTATATTAACCCCTTCTATTCTATTAGTGCTCCACTTGCTATCTCACTTTGTGCTGCACTAAGACCCTTTTAATATTAACCCTTTATATTCTATTTCTACTCCACTTGCTATATCACTATCTGCTGTACTAAGGACATTTTTACATTAACCTCTTCTATGCCTTTTCTATTTTAGTTGCACCATTACTATTTTATAGGCTTTAAACTCATACATTAACCCCTTCTATTCTGTTTGCTATTCAATAACTGTGTCACTATGTGCTGGACATCTGTGATTTTACAACTTCACCACACATGGGCTGAAAAAAACCCATCTGCTGCAATTGACGATTAAACCTTGCACTTGCGGCGCAGTTGCGGGAATACCCATAGAAACTATAGGAACACTTGCGGCAGGTGCGGCAAGTTCGTTTTTTTTTCTAGCAACACTTGACGCAACTGCTAAATCGCACCGGCCGCAAGTCCCCTTATGGTTTCTATAGGGATTACCGCTACCGCCCTGCAAGTGCAATGTTAATGTGGCTATCGCAGCAGATGCATTTTTTTCACTGCATCTACCGCAATTTTATCGAAAGAGCTGATGTGAAAGGGCTCTAAGGCAATTTGTACTTTTACCCGTTCTATTCTATTTCTGTCCCACTTGCTATCTCACTATGTGGTCCACTAAGGCCATTTATACATTATCCTCTTCTATGCCATTTGCCATTTTGTTTTCCGACACTATGTTTTATAGGCTTCGAAATCCTACATTAACCCCCTACTTTCGGTTTGCTATTCACTAACTGTGTTACTAGGTGCTGTACTCAGGACATTTGCAAATTAAACTCTTCTATACTATTTGTTATTTATTTTCTCATCCACACTCTTTTATAGGATGTAAGTGGTACATTAACGTCTTCTATTGTTTTGCCTATTCACTGTCTATGTCACTATGTGGTCTACTACTGGCATTTCATTACTAAATACTTTAATACTATTTTTATTTTTTTAAATTGTCCAGTATTTTTTATGCGTGCAAATGCTATATTAACTCCTTACAGGCTCTTTGATTTTTTTTTTTGGAGTTAGGAGTCAGTCATCACACGGTTACGAGTACGTTAACCCATTATATGTCAATTTTTAATATTTTTCTTAGTAATGACTCTGTAGCACTACTACCTGTCTTATATTTAACAGTTTGGTGGTAATGCTACCTGCCCAGTTCACATCAGCGGTTATTTGAAATCGCACCAGATGTCCTGACAGAATCGCATCAGCTCGGTTTGCTGCATTGCCACCGCATAACTGCTGCACTTGCGGTGTCGTTCCGCTAATCCCCATAGTAAGTATAGGGGAACTTGCCACAGGTCCCGCCACCATGAAAAGCGTGGTCACCCATCGTTTTTTTTTCCATACAGCACCTGCTACAAGTGCAAAACCAAAATTGCTGCACCTGCTGCAAATACATAGATACTGACTATTATGGCGATTATAATGACTATGGGGATTCACATAACCGCCTGCAAGTCCTGCAGTTATGCTGTGGCTATGTGCCACATGCGGCAGATGCTGTTTTTCCAACGGTTATGATGCTATTTGAAATTAACGCTCATGTCAAAGTCTCTGTCATCCCAGTAGGACATTCACTACTTTTACATACCTAATATTTTACACTCTATTACTGACTGGGTCCCCTTTCACACGTCCATTGTATATGCACATTTACATACTTCCATAACATGGGCTAAGATTTAAATTTTAAACGCGACTTCTCCATACCTGTCACCAGGGCTGCAGTTGCGTAACTTACACTACATCACCGCATTTACGTTACTTTTTACATTGACCTGCCTCTTTCAATATCTCATACGCAAGTTGCCTTATTTCTTTTTTAACCCTGCTTTGTCACATTCTGCCATTTCATACTTCACGTTAAGGCCGCTGTTTCCCCTACTCCACCAACAAAAATAAAACCCACTACTTCTGCTATAATACCAAAACCTTCAGTTCTTGGTATAAATTAACCCTAACTCTGCTATTTTTCAACACCTTATGAAACAACAACCTTGCTGGTGGTTATGCAGAAATTGATGTCATCCTGGTTCTATTAACGCTTTTATTACAATGTTGAAAATTTGCTTTGATACCGCGTATCGGAAAGGGCCCTTACATCCATTTGTTTTGCCTTCACGGCAGTTTTTAAGGAATTTTAACACACTCATTGCCATTCAATACTCCATACAGTAAACATCATTACATCTTTGTTTCTTACTTTAAAGAAGTCTATCATTTCCTTATAACAGGTTTTTGAAATACACACTGTAGTTTTATTGTTTTTGTCTTTTTACACAGTTATTATTAATTGTTTCCTTAACTAACACACTCTAGCTCTTTTTGGATTTCAAACACTGCTTATTCTTACTAAGATGAGCTCTCCAACACAAAATATCGCTCTTGCCAAGGAGGCTGCATCTACACCTAAGAAGAAGCGTGCAGAGAGACTTTGGAAGAGAGACGTCTTCAGTTAGATCGTGATAATGCTGCTAAAGCTAAACGCATTGCAGAGGAGAGTTTGGAAGAGAAACGTGTTCGGTTAGATCTGCGTAAGGCTGCTAAGACGAAACGTACTGCAAAGGAGACTTCAGAAGAGAGGCGTCTTCGCTTAGATAGTGATAAGGCTGCTAAGTCGAAACGCACTTTGAGGAGACCTCGGAACAGAGACTTATTCGTTTACATCGTGTTAAGGCTGCTTCCGCAAAACGTATTGCAAATGAGACTTCTGCCGAGAGACGTATTCGCTTAGATCGTGTTAAGGCTGCTTATGCCAAACGTATTGCAAATGAGACTTCTGCCGAGAGACGTATTCGGTTAGATAGGGCTAAGGCTGCTAAACTCAAACGGTTTGGTAAACTCTCTTCTCCACTGAGACGTTTTCGGTTGGATGCTGCGAAGACTGCTTTACATACACATATTTCACAAGTGTCTTCTGAAAAAACAAGCCAACGAATGCAAACAAGAGCCATGACTGCACGTTCCACATGCAAACAAACAAACATTCCAGTCACTGAAGAACCGTCTGACACAGATGCTACTCCAGCCTCTTCGTGTACTGACATTCTACCAAGTGAACTGCCTTTAACACCTCCCATTACCTCTTTGGAAATCAAAAAAGGAAAGGTTCGCAAGGTGTCTGTGCGTATGCGCAAGACGGGTGTGGAGGAGACTTCTGAAGAAAGACAACTTCCCTTGGACAAGGAAAAGGCTGCTTTTAAAACACCGGTTTCAATAAAGTCTTTAGAAGGAAGGACAGAACGATTAGGCAAAAATCAATGCCTCTGCCTCAACGACGCAAACAGAAAAAGTTAATGCCTGTAGAAGATCCGTCTGATCCTCAGACTGCTGCCACCTCTTCGTCTGATCCTCAGACTGCTGCCACCTCTTCATCTGATCCTCAGACTGCTGCCACTCTTTGTCTGATCTCAGACTGCTGCCACCTCTTTGTCTGATGCTCAGACTGCTGCCACCTCTTTGTCTGATGCTCAGACTGCAGCCACCTCTTTGTCTGATGCTCAGACTGCTGCCACCTCTTTGTCTGATGCTCAGACTGCTGCCACCTCTTTGTTTGATGCTCAGACTGCTGCCACCTCTTTTTCTGATGCTCAGACTGCTGCCACCTCTTCTTCTACTATCTTGACTACAACTGAACAGCCTTTACCGCATCGCAAGGCCACATCAAAACGAAAACACTGTGCTGAGGAGACGCCATACAGTAAACAGTGTAAAATTTTGAGGCTTAAAAGGAAAAGACAGATGCGTCAAGATACAGATTCTCCTACGTCTAGACAAGTCCGCTTGGCCAATTTGGCTACATTACGTCGTGAAGAACGCCAAACTTCTTCTTCCACTTCTATATTGCAAGAGGCAGAACGGAATATATATTCCACTTCTTCATTTATGGAATGTTTGGAATCTACATCCCTTCCACGTCTCATTTATGTAGGATTACATAATAAACTTCTACGTTTATTCTATTCACCTCTCCTACATCAAATGGGATTTATTGATCAGGATCATGTTATTGTAGAACATTTCTGTGGTTTCATGAATGTAATATGTGAACATTGTGAGGCTCGACATTTTACTGCTGAACGACCATCAGATCAACAGTTTACTCTTTGTTGCCACAAGGGAAAAGTAAAGGTACCATTACCTCAATAACCGCACATCTTCCAACGCCTGCTGAAAGGAGAGAGTGAGTACAGTCAAAATTTGATGGAGAATATAAGGAGCATTAATAGTTCTTTTGCTTTTGCCTCCATGGGTGCCCATGTTTCTCTACCTCCTGGACATGGCCCATACTGCTTCCGTATTCATGGGCAAATTTATCATCGCACTGGAACACTCCATCCTGCTCAAGATCAAACTCCAGCATATGCACAATTGTACATTTTAGATACTCTAAGCGCTACAGACCAACGGCTACAGTGTCCAGAAAATGTTAAATGTAATCCTACTTTAATGAGTATCATTGCTCTTCAATTGCATAATATTAATCCCTTTGTTTCGGCCTACAAAATGCTACGTCACGTTGAATTAGAAGAAGAACAGAAGGCAGTAGAACATGGCACTGTCATGCCAAATATTATCATGGCCATTAAACAAGACAGACAGCAAGACCCGAGACGCTATAACAATCCTACTGCCAATGAAGTTGCTGTGGTCTTTGAAAATGCTGATGGAGAGCCACCATTCAATAGAGACATTTTAATTCATTTGAAACCTGATCCAAATAACCCCTTGGCCCCAAAAACACAGCAAGTCAGTATTCTACACAGCAATTTAGATGCATTACTCTATCCTTTATTTTTCCCTCATGGAGAGCAAGGCTGGCATGAGGGACTCAAGCATCAAGGCAAAAGTCAATGCCGGATTACACAGCTCCAGTATTACTGCTATTTGCTGTCTGTACGGAATCAGTTCAATCCTGTCCTGAATGGTGGCAAACTAACACAGCAGTACTTAGTGGATGCGTATGTGAAAATCGAGGCTAATCGCTTAAATTTTATCCGTCATCATCAAAAGGATTTAAAAGTGGAGGATTATTGCGTACTCCAGGAACATCTCCTGAAACAATCTGTTGAGAAAGGTATTCCCATTGGCAAGACGGTGATTTTACCATCTTCCTTTGAAGGCAGTCCCAGAAACATGCAGCAACGCTATCAGGATGCCATGGCTATTGTGACTAAATTTGGACGACCAGATCTTTTTGTAACCATGACCTGTAATCCTAAATGGAGGGAGATTACAAACAATTTAGAGCCATGGCAACGTGTGGAACATAGACCTGATTTAGTCGCCCGTGTCTTCAGAATTAAACTGGAAGCCCTATTAAAAGAAATTAACACTGGATTATTTGGCAAAGTTTGTGCAATGGTTCATGTGATTGAATTCCAAAAGCGTGGCCTACCACACGCTCACATTTTGATCATTCTGGATAGCAAATCCAAACTAAGAACTGAGGTTGAAGTGGATAATATAGTTTGGGCTGAAATCCCTGATCCAGAAGAATACCCTCTGCTCCATGACATTGTGATGCAACACATGATTCATGGACCCTGTGGACAACACAACCCCAATTCTCCATGTATGGATCTTGGCAAGTGTAAGAAAGGTTTTCCTAAAGATTTCCAACCAAGAACACTCATAGCTAAGGATGCATACCCTACTTATCAAAGAAAGGAAGGATCATCCTTTCAAATCCGTTCAAAGATGATTGATAATTCTTGGGTTGTTCTCTATAACCCTTACCTACTATTAACATACAAGTGTCATATTAATGTTGAGGTATGTGCTTCCATTCAAAGTGTAAAATACCTATTCAAATATGTCTACAAAGGACATGATAAAGCCAATCTTGAAATTTGCCAAACCAATATCCACCATGATGAAACACATCAATTCATGGATTCAAGATACGTGAGTGCACCGGAGGCAGCTTGGCGAATATTTGCTTACCCAATGCATAGACAAACGCACTCCATTATTCGTCTGGCCGTACATCTCCCACATTCTCAACCACTTTATTTTCATGAGGATGACTCTGTTGACGACATCAGTTACACAATGCACAGAAAATCTACTCTTATGGGCTACTTTGAGCTGAATGAGAGTGACCCGCATGCTCATGATTACTTCTACCGCCAAATTCCAGAGCACTATGTTTGGAAAGAAGGTGCATGGGAAATTAGAAAGCGAGGAGGTTCTTCAGTGATTGGAAGAATGTATACTGTCAGTATGAAAGATCAAGAACGGTACTATTTAAGGTTGTTGTTACTGCATGTCAAAGGAGCAACAAGTTTTGACAACATTAAGACTGTTAATGAAGTGACATACCCAACTTTCAAAGAGGCAGCATTAGCTCTTGGATTGCTCTTCGATGACACTGTTTGGAGAAATACTTTATTGGATGCCTGTGTTCTCAACATGCCTGCACAGCTTCGTGATATGTTCGCATATATATGTATTTTTGGTCCTCCAGCTCATCCATTGGAGTTGTGGACAGAATTTAAACAATACTTTATCCAAGACTACTGCCATGCATATCACTCCAACACAGAGGAGTGTGAGAATTGTGAAGGATATGCTATGACTGATGTCCAAACTGTTCTAAAATTTCATGGCAAAACTTTTACTGATTTTAATCTACCACGACCAAAAAGAAAGCCATACATCGCTCCACTATACAACAAGGATGATGAGTTAAGAAGAGCTCAGCAAATGAAAGCTACTTTAAATGACCACCAACTTTTGGCCTATGATGCGATCAATCAAGCTTTACACGATAGAAGTGGACAACCTAAGTGCTTTTTCATTGACGGTCCAGGTGGCAGTGGCAAAACATATCTGTATGATTTATTAATTCATGAACTAAGAGGAGAAGGCGAAATTGTCTCACCTGCAGCCAGTACAGGGATTGCAGCTAACTTACTGCAAGGAGGAAGAACCATCCATTCGCTTTATGGCATACCAATTCCAATCAATGAAACTTCCGTTTCAAGGATTAAAAATGATACAGATGCTGCACAACATTTGAAAAGTACCAAACTTTTCATTATTGACGAGTCCACTCTGTTATCTAAATATGCATTGCATGTGATTGATCAACTTTTACGGGATGTCATGACAACAGATATCTCCAAGAAAAATACAACACCTTTTGGAGGGAAAGTCATTGTTCTGGGAGGAGACTTTCGACAGTGTCTCCCTATCATCCCTCATGGTACAAGAACTGACATTATAGAGAGTTGTATTAAATACTCACGACAATGGCAGCTTTTCACTCAATTGCCACTCTTCAACAATATGCGCTCCATTGATCCTGATTATAGCCGTTGGTTACTTCAACTGGGAAATGGTGAATTGTCCAATGATTTCAACCTTGGAGATGATACCATTGAAATCCCACAAGACATGATCTGCACTGGCTCAATTATACTTGCTATATTTGGTGAAAACATTGTCATTGATGTAGATAACAATGAAAGCATTCAGATTGCTGCATCACATGCCATCCTTTGCCCTAAAAATGACCATGTGGATATGGTGAACTCTAAGGTCATGGATTGCATTGCTGGTGAATACACTGAATACATTAGTGATGATTCCATTGATCCTGATGAGACTGAAGATCCAGATCAATATCCAGTGGAATTTTTAAATTCACTCACACCAACGGGAATGCCTTCTCATCGCCTCAAATTAAAAATCGGTACCATTGTCATGCTTTTGCGCAACTTTAACAGCAGAAAAGGTCTTTGCAATGGGACTCGCTTGATTGTCATTGCTTTGTTTGACAATCTGATTCAAGCAAAAGTCATTACTGGGTCTGCAGAAGGAAATGTGGTGTTTATTCCAAGGATTGATTTATCTCCATCAGAGACTGGATTACCTTTCAAGTTAAGACGTCGACAATTTCCCTTGAAGCCTGCTTTTGCCATGACCATCAACAAATCCCAAGGCCAAACACTGGAGAAAGTAGGGATTTTTTTGCCAGAACCCGTTTTTGGACATGGACAGTTATATGTGGCTTTTTCACGAGTCAAAAGACGATGTAATGTTAAGGTGAAAGTGCTGGATACACCCATTCAAGGAAAGTTGGTGCCTAATTCTGAAAAAGTCTTTACTAAAAATATTGTCTATAAGAATATTTTATCTTAAATTCTTTAGATATATATTACACTTACATACATGATGGATATAACAATGAAAGCATTCACATTGCTGCATCACATGACAATCTTTGCCCTAAAAATGTCCATGTGGAAATGGTGAACTCTCAGGTTATGGATTGCATTGCTGGTGAATACAAGCAGTACATTAGTGATGATTCCATTCAGACTGAAGATTCAGACCAATATCCAGTGGAATTTTTAAATTCACTCACACCAATGAGAATGCCTTATCATCGCCTCAAATTACAAATTGGTACCATTGTCATGCTTTTGCACACCTTTAACAGCATAAAAGGTCTTTGCAATGGGAATCGCTTCATTGTCATCACTTTGTTTGACAATCTCATTCAAGCAAAAGTCAGTTCTGGGTCTGCAGAAGGAATTGTGGTGTTTATTTCAAGGATTGATTTATCTCCATCATAGACTGCCTTACCTTTTAAGTTAAGACATCGACAATTTACCGTGAAGTCTACTTTTCCCATGACCATCAAAAAATCCCAAGGCCAAACACTGGAGAAAGTAGGGATTTTTTGCCTCACAACCCGTTTTTGGACATGGACAGTTATATGTGGCTTTTTCACGAGTGAAAAGAAGATGTATTGTTAAGGTGAAAGTACTGCATACACCCATTCAAGGAAAGTTGCTGCCTCATTCAGAAAAAGTATTTACAAAAAATATTGTCTATAAGAATATTTTATTTTAAATTCTTTAGATATATATTACATTTACATACATGATGGATATAACAATGAAAGCATTCACATTGCTGCATCACATGACAATCTTTGTCCGAAAAATGTCCATGTGGAAATGGTGAACTCTCAGGTTATGGATTGCATTGCTGGTGAATACACTGAGTACATTAGTGATGATTCCATTCAGACTGAAGATTCAGACCAATATCCAGTGGAATTATTAATTCACTCACACCAATGGGAATGCCTTATCATCGCCTCAAATTACACATTGGTACCATTGTCATGCTTTTGCACACCTTTAACAGCATAAAAGGTCTTTGCAATGGGAATCGCTTCATTGTCATCACTTTGTTTGACAATCTCATTCAAGCAAAAGTCAGTACTGGGTCTGCAGAAGGAAATGTGGTGTTTATTCCAAAGATTTATTTATCTCCATCAGAGACTGCCTTACCTTTCAAGTTAAGACGTCGACAATTTCCTTGAAGTCTACTTTTGCCATGACCATCAACAAATCCCAAGGCCATACACTGAAGAAAGTAGGGATTTTTTTGTCACAAACAGTTTTTGGACATGGACAGTTATATGTGGATTTTTCACGAGTGAAAACACGATGCAATGTTAAGGTGAAAGTACTGCATACACCCATTCAAGTCAAATTGCTGCCCAGTAGTGAAATACTCTTTACTCAAAATAATCTCTCTAATACTTTATTTTAAATTCTTTAGATACATATTAGATTTAGATATAGTTACTTTCTAATTAAACATAAATATTCTAATAAATTAGTTTAGCCATAGATGTATAAGAATAGAAAAAAAAATAAGACCAAAAATAATATTTTAGTTATAGAAAAAGATATTATAATTAGGTATTAGATATAAAATAGTTATTTAAGAAATATAGTTTTTACTGTTCAAATTTACTAAAAATATAGTGTATAAAAATATTTTACTTAAAATTCTTTAGATACATGTTACATTTAGATACATAGTTATTTTTAGATTAGACACAAATATTACTATATTAAATTGTTTAGCAATAGATGTATATCAATATAAATAAATCAAAATACCTTAAAACTTAGTTTACTTATAGATAAAGACATTATAATTACTTATTAGATATAAACGTTATTTCAGATATATAGTTGTTATTTTCACTTTTCTCTAAAAATATAGTGTATAAAAATATTTTACTTTCAATTCTTTAGATACATATTACATTTAGATACATAGTTACTTTCTAATTAAACACAAATATTACAATAAATTAATTTAGCTATAGATGTATAGGAATACAAATATACAAAAATACCAAAAATATTAGTTTTGTTATAAAGATATTATAATTACTTTTTTGATCTAAAATAGTTATTTAAAATATATAGTAATGACTTTATTAGCTTAGAAAATTTATTTTTAATTTTCATTGTATATGTATGTAAACACACATTTTTTTTTGTAGATTGTAGATGTGTATCATCTAAATGCTTGCATTTAGTGATAAGAACCTGAAGCTTCAGCAGGATAGCTGCTGCGAGATTTCATTTTCTTTTTACACAGGGTGAGGTTTTTGTGAACAGCTAAGGCTGCTTTCACATTTGCAAATGCATGTGCAGCATTTTAAAGATGCATCTGCATGCAAACGGCAGCTCCTATCTTTACAATGGGACTTTTGGTCTCTGCAGATGCTTGCAGACAGCCGTGCGCATCCATTTACTCTGATATGTGATCTCTGCACAGGCGCATGCCTGCATACAAATCACATAATCCCACCTGCACCAGGGATGCAACATGTCGCGTCCCTGGTGTGGAGGAGAGTCTGTGATCTGTACAAAAGCATCTGCCTGCGCATAGATCACATATAGGAGTGAATGGCTGCGCACGCCTGTGTGCAAGAATCTGCAGACACCGTGTGTTCCATTATAAAGATAGGGACTGCCGTCTGCATGCACATGCTTGCAGATGCATCTGCAAAACGCTGCAGATGCATCTGCAAGTCTGAAGGCAGCCTAAGAGATGGGTGGGACGGCTGTTCACACACATCTGTATCTTGAAGTGTGTTCTGTACATATAAATACATATATACACATAGGTACATATTTAGACACATAGGTACATATTTAGACACATAGGGAAAGAATAGACATTTTGATTTAAAATCTGAATTATTCTGCTATTTGTTGAATTTTTAGTTTGAAAAAACAATTTTGCCACTTGCTGCTTAATGGTGACCTACAGTACTCTTATTGTAAGTTGCATGAAATGTTTATGGAATTTGTCGTTTACTTTCAGTAGTTGCAGCACATGTGCTTTCGACAGTTTCAATCGCCAAAATCAGTTAGCTCTTATTTTTAGTGGTTGCATTTTGCCAAGCTGTTAAAGCTCTGCTTGCCGTATTTACTGCAAGCTAAGTGCAAGTTCCATATTTATTACATGTTACTTGCTGAAAGTGAGCTGTAGGTAGTCCCTTTTGTGCCAAGTTCAGAAATTGTATTTCTTAATTCCATACTTTCTGCAAATAGCCAAAAAATATCTGCTTTAAAAGGAGTATAACTATTAATTATTAGGGATAGAGTAGAGTAGGTCCCACCAGCTGTAAGGCTACCTTCCCGTGGTTGGTGGGGAAACATGTACTGGCTCAATCATAGATTATTAATATTCATATATAAATTGAATATACGTAATCTGTACAAAACATCAGTGCCAGTATCTGTACGAAAAGCCTTGCCTTAGAATCATGACATGTACTACACTGACATATACCATACAAACATTGGTAGTTGATAGATAGATATCATGTCTTATGTACATTATTGTCAAATTTGAATGAATAATGTATATATGCATGCTACATTCCTGATTCTTTAACATTGTGCCGCCATCTATCATGGAATAATAGGATTATTACTTAAAACTCTAATTTAATAAACTATACACCGATTCTAGAATCCCGATGCAATCGCATCGGGCTCACAGCTAGTAACATATAATGGCTAATACAGGCTGGCACAAGACCCATCTGTGGTAATAATAGTCTATACCTATGAATGGTATAATCAGACTCACCAAGGTAATGACACTGAGCGTATAGAGACACTGCAGTGTGTGAGATGACAGCATGCTGAATGTTGTATCTCGCTCTTCTTATTTCCTGGTTCCGGAAATAAGTGTCGGTCATGTGACCTCGCGTCGTCATCGCAATGCGGGCGCATGCGCAGTAACAGTATTATGGTAGGGCATCATTAAGATGCGCTAGTGTGGGAAGCGTAACTAGGATACCGGGTCACATGGGGATCACCTGATCACCATGCCCGGAAAGTAATAGAGATATACTGTTTCTACTGCTGTATTATGTTAATCTAGTGATATAAAGCAACTAAAACGAGTAATTAGATAATAGAGAAGCAAAAGGAATAGTATTATTTAGTTTATTTAGTCAGAACCAAAAGAGAGAACCAAAAAAAAGGGAAGAAAAGAAAGAAAGTGAAATAAGGTGGAGAAAAATTACAATAAGATATATCATTAATGGGGGTTAAAAGAAGATAATATAAATAGAAATTACCTTCAGCAGAAGTAGTGTCAACGATTCTGTGAAAAAGATGAGAAAATTTAGTAAAGGTTACAAGAAACTGGTAGTATCATAATCCCGGTTGAGACCTCTAGGTGACAGGGTTTGTAGCCTATGAATACAATACTCTTCACGTATACGAAGTAACATATGAAGATTACCACCCAAATTACTTTCTCACACACACCAATCACACACATATCACTCTCACACAATTCAATTCAAATTCAACCACTCTCTCACACACCCATCAATCTCAAACACTCTTACACACACACTCTCTCCCACAGACAAACACCAGTCTTACACTTATCACTCTCTCACACACACATCTCTCACACAAATCAGTCTCACACACATCCCCCTCTCACATGCATCACTAACACACATCTCTCTCACTTACATCACTCTCACAAAAAACTCATAAAAACAACACTCTCACACACACTTTCACAGACACACACCAGTCTCACACCAACACATCACTCTCTCATAAACGAATGACTCACATATATCTTGTTCACACACATCACTCTCACACAGACACACACATACATCACTCTCACACCACCACTCTCTCACACACCACTCACACACAGACACACACCAGTCTTACATATATCCCTCTCACACACACATCACTCCTTCCCACACACACACATCAGTCTAACACAAACATCACTGTCTCAAACATATCACTCTCACACACACTCTTACACACAGATACACACAGATATACACAAATGTATCACTCACACACATCACTCCCACACACTCACACAGATACACACCAGTCTCACACACATCACTCTCTCATAGGCTCATTCCTCTCTCCCACGCATCACTCTTTCACACACACATCTCTCTTACACACACATATGATTCTCACACACATCACTCACACACACATATCACTCTCACATACAGACACACACAAGTCTCACAAAAAGCCATCACTCACACACACACACATCACACATTATTACATACATAACTCTCACATGCATCCCTCACATACACACACACAGACACACACGAATCTCACACAAACACATTACTCACACACATATCACACACACACACATCACTCTCTCACACACACACAACTCACACACGCACATAACTCACACATACATCACTCTTACACACACATCACTCTCGCACATCACTCACACACACATCATTCTCACACACATACCACTCTCACACACACCACTGTCTCAAAAAATTACTTTCTCACACACCACTCTGACACATATCAATCTCACACAATTCAATTCAAATTCAACCACTCTCTCACATATCACACACATTACACACACATCAGTCTCACACACACTCTTACACACTTTCACACACAGACAAACACCAGTCTTACACTCATCACTCTCTCACACATACATCACGCTCTCACATACACACACATCTCTTTCACACACATCACTCACACACACTCATACACACAGACACACACCACTGTCACACATACACACTCTCTCACACAGGCACACAATACTCACACACGTCACTCTCACAGACACATCACTCTCTTACACAAATATCTCTCGCACACATATAACTCTCAAACACTCTTACACGCAGATACACACAAACACATCACTTTTACATGCATCACTCACACACATCACATACACTATCACACAAACTTACCCATCAGTCTCACACACGTCACTCTCTCACAGACATATCCCTCTCTCCCATGCATCACTCTTTCACACACACACACACACACACACACATCTCTCTCACACACACATCACTCTTTCAAACATCACTCTCAAACTCACTCTCACATACAGACACACACCAGTCTCACACAAAACCATAACTCACACACATACATATCACACATTCTCACACAACTCACACACATCACTCACACACTGACACATGCACATCACTCTCACACAAACACATCACTCACACACACATCACTCACCCACTCACACGTGCACAACACTCTCTCACACACACACCACTCTCTCACACTCCACTCTCACACAATTCAATTCAAATTCAACTACTCTCTCACACACATCACACACACACATTACACAAACACCAGTCTTACACTCATCAACCCCACATACACACACATCTCTCACACACACCTCACACACACATCTCTCACACACATCACTCTCAAGGTACCTTTACACGCCGCGACGGCAGGCTGGATACATCCCGCTACAGGCTACAAATGTAGCTTGTAGCGCCAATGTAGCCCGTCGTAGCGGCGTCTGAAGACGTGACGATACAGCCGGCAACAGATACATCTGTTTCCTAGCTCTGCTCGAAAACTGATGGCTACAACGCCGATGGTAGCGAGCTGTATCGGCGTGTAAAGAAGCAACGGAAGGGAACTTGGGACAGCCTGCAATGTAGCTAAGGCGTGACCCTGGCTCCGTGTTACCGCGCCCCATGTGCGATCATTGGTGGAAGCTGCTGCATGACGATTGGTAGTCGCTGCATAGGGAGGCATATTTAAGGAGCTGACGAGTCACACTACACAATCGCTCGAGCGTGCTGTATTACTCAGCCTCCTGCGTTGCCTGCCCAATCAGGATGTTATTGCTTCGTCCTATCAGCGTACGGACGGCTCGTAATCCACAATTGTGGCACACCTATGTGCTGGCCCTGCTGCACCAGGTACGCCCATAGTAGCTGGTTATAGCAGTGTGTAAATGAGCTACAGCTGGCTACTTGAGACACCCGGCGATGTAGCTAGCTATAGATGTAGCGTAGCGTAGCGCACCTTGTGGCGGCGTGTAAAGAGGGTGCGTTGACCGTTTGTAACCGTTTGAGCGTGCTCGTGCACGTGAAGTAGCGGGATGTATCCAGCCTGTCGTCGCGGCGTGTAAAGGTACCTTCACACACACATCACTCTAACACATGCACATCACTCTCACACACGCATAATTCAGACACACATCACTGTCTCAAACACAAACTACTCACACATGCACATCACGCTTTCACACACCACTCACACACAGATTACTCACTCACACCACTCTCACATACACACTACTCTCACAAAGACATCACTCTCTCACACACACATCACTCTCACACAGAGACACACACCAGTCTCGCACAAATACATCACTCTCACACATGCACATCACTCTCATACACATGACTCACACACATTACTAACACACCACACACCACACACATCACTCTCAGACACAAATTCACACACCACTCACAAACGCATCACTTTCAAACACATCAGTCTCATACACACCATTCTCACAAAAACATCACTCTCTCACACATCTATCACTTTCATATACATATCACTGTCACATACACAAATCCCTCTCTCACACACATCACACTCACACCCCTCTCTCACATGTACATCACTTTCACACATACACATCGCTGTCCCACACATAATTGTTACACATGCAGATCATTCTTACACACATCACACACCTACATGCTCTCTCTCACACCCACATCACTCTAAGGTGGGCATCACACGCTACGATATACATGACGATTAGTGTTGAGCGAGCATGCTCGGCACTACTCGGTACTCGCACGAGTATCACTGTACTCGGGCGACTCGCCGAGCACCGAGTAATCTCGCGATACTCGTGCTGTGCTCGTGGTCGTCATCTCTCCATGTTGGCGCTCTTTTGAGAGCCAGCCCACGTGCAGGGATTGGCTGACAGACCATTGCAATGCCACAGCCCTGTTAGTTGTGGCATAGCAGTGATTGGCCACCCTGCACAGCGTCACCGAGCCTTTATAACTCCCGGCGCGCTGTGCTCGGCACACAGCCATCCAGACAGTGAGTGTAGGGAGAGTGTCTGCTGCTGCTTAGGGACAGATTTGCGGCCCTTACAGGTAGATCCGGAGCAGGGCTGCAAACTGCTGCTGCTGACCACAACAGTCCTTCTCAGGACTAATCTAGGAGGATATAGACAGGGTGATCCAGATCGGAGTCCAAGATTTCCAGTGACCAGAACAGTCCTTCTCAGGACTAATCTAGGAGGATATAGGCAGGGTGATACAGATTGGAATCCAAGCTTTTCTGTGACCATTAGAGTCACCACACTCTTGTACTTAGTACCTTAATACAGGTTAGGGACTAAAATCCTCTCTTCAAACCATTACAGTCACCAGACAGGTGTACGTAGTACCTCAATACAGGTTAGGGACTAAAATCGTCTCCTGAAACCATTACAGTCACCAGACAGGTGTACGTACTACCTTAATACAGGTTAGGGACTAAAATCCTCTCTTCAAACCATTACAGTCACCAGACAGGTGTACGTACTACCTTAATACAGGTTAGGGAACTAAAATCCTAACTCTTGTCATCAAAACAGTCACCAGACAGGTGTACGTACTACCTTAATACAGGTTAGGGACTAAAATCCTCTCTTCAAACCATTACAGTCACCAGAGAGGTGTACGTACTACCTTAATACAGGTTAGGGAACTAAAATCCTAACTCTTGTCATCTACAACAGTCACCAACTGTTGTACGTACATACCTTATACAGGTTAGGGAACTAAAATCCTAAACTCTTGTCTATCAACAGTCACCACACTGTGTACGTCACTACCTTATACAGGTTAGGGAACTAAAATCCTAACTCTTGTCATCTCACAGTCACCACACTGTGTACGTATACCTTTATACAGGTTAGGGAACTAAAATCCTACTCTGTCATACTCAACAGTCACCACACTGGTGTACGTATACCTTTATACAGGTTAGGGACTAAATCCTACTCTTGTACATTAACAGTCACCACATGTGTACGTATACCTTTATACAGGTTAGGGAACTAAAATCCCTAACTCTTGTCATTCAACAGTCACCACACAGTGTGTACGTACATACCTTATACAGGTTAGGGAACTAAAATCCTAACTCTTGCATCTCAACAGTCACCAACTGTTGTACGTATACCTTATACAGGTTAGGGAACTAAAATCCTAACTCTGTAACTCATAACAGTCACCACAGTGTACGTACTACCTTTATACAGGTTAGGGAACTAAAATCCTAACTCTTGTCATCTCAACCAGTCACCACACTGTTGTACGTCATACCCTTTATACAGGTTAGGGAACTAAAATCCTAACTCTTGTCATCTCAACAGTCACCACACTGTTGTACGTCATACCTTTCTACAGGTTAGGGAACTAAAATCCTAACTCTTGTCATCTCAACAGTCACCACACTGTTGTACGTCATACCTTTTACAGGTTAGGGAACTAAAATCCTAACTCTTGTCATCTCAACAGTCACCACACTGTTGTACGTCATACCTTTCTACAGGTTAGGGAACTAAAATCCTAACTCTTGTCATCTCAACAGTCACCACACTGTTGTACGTCATACCTTTATACAGGTTAGGGAACTACAAATCCTAACTCTTGTCAACTCAACAGTCACCAACTGTTGTACGTCATACCTTTCTACAGGTTAGGGAACTAAAATCCTAACTCTTGTCATCTCAACAGTCACCACACTGTTGTACGTCATACCTTTATACAGGTTAGGGAACTAAAATCCTAACTCTTGTCATCTCAACAGTCACCACACTGTTGTACGTCATACCTTTCTACAGGTTAGGGAACTAAAATCCTAACTCTTGTCATCTCAACAGTCACCACACTGTTGTACGTCATACCTTTTACAGGTTAGGGAACTAAAATCCTAACTCTTGTCATCTCAACAGTCACCACACTGTTGTACGTCATACCTTTCTACAGGTTAGGGAACTAAAATCCTAACTCTTGTCATCTCAACAGTCACCACATTGTTGTACGTCATACCTTTCTACAGGTTAGGGAACTAAAATCCTAACTCTTGTCATCTCAACAGTCACCACACTGTTGTACGTCATACCCTTTATACAGGTTAGGGAACTAAATCCTAACTCTTGTCATCTCAACAGTCACCACACTGTTGTACGTCATACCTTTCTACAGGTTAGGGAACTAAAATCCTAACTCTTGTCATTCAACAGTCACCACACTGTTGTACGTCATACCTTTTACAGGTTAGGGAACTAAATCCTAACTCTTGTCATCTCAACAGTCACCACACTGTTGTACGTCATACCTTTTACAGGTTAGGGAACTAAAATCCTAACTCTTGTCATCTCAACAGTCACCACACTGTTGTACGTCATACCTTTCTACAGGTTAGGGAACTAAAATCCTAACTCTTGTCATCTCAACAGTCACCACACTGTTGTACGTCATACCTTTCTACAGGTTAGGGAACTACAATCCTAACTCTTGTCATCTCAACAGTCACCACACTGTTGTACGTCATACCTTTCTACAGGTTAGGGAACTAAAATCCTAACTCTTGTCATCTCAACAGTCACCACACTGTTGTACGTCATACCTTTCTACAGGTTAGGGAACTAAAATCCTAACTCTTGTCATCTCAACAGTCACCACACTGTTGTACGTCATACCCTTTCTACAGGTTAGGGAACTAAAATCCTAACTCTTGTCATCTCAACAGTCACCACACTGTTGTACGTCATACCCTTTATACAGGTTAGGGAACTACAATCCTAACTCTTGTCATCTCAACAGTCACCACACTGTTGTACGTCATACCTTTCTACAGGTTAGGGAACTAAAATCCTAACTCTTGTCATCTCAACAGTCACCACACTGTTGTACCGTCATACCTTTCTACAGGTTAGGGAACTAAAATCCTAACTCTTGTCATCTCAACAGTCACCACACTGTTGTACGTCATACCCTTTCTACAGGTTAGGGAACTAAAATCCTAACTCTTGTCATCCAACAGTCACCACATGTTGTACGTCATACCCTTTATACAGGTTAGGGAACTACAATCCTAACTCTTGTCATCTCAACAGTCACCACACTGTTGTTACGTCATACCCTTTCTACAGGTTAGGGAACTAAAATCCTAACTCTTGTCATTCAACAGTCACCACACTTTGTACGGTCATACCTTTCTACAGGTTAGGGAACTAAAATCCTAACTCTTGTCAACTCAACAGTCACCACACTGTTGTACGTCAAAACCTTTACTACAGGTTAGGGAACTAAAATCCTAACTCTTTCATCTCAACAGTCACCACACTGTTGTACGTCATACCTTTCTACAGGTTAGGGAACTAAAATCCTAACTCTTGTCATCTCAACAGTCACCACACTGTTGTACGTCATACCTTTACACAGGTTAGGGAACTAAATCCTAACTCTTGTCATCTCAACAGTCACCACACTGTTGTACGTCATACCTTTATTACAGGTTAGGGAACTAAAATCCTAACTCTTGTCATCTCAACAGTCACCACACTGTTGTACGTCATACCTTTCTACAGGTTAGGGAACTAAAATCCTAACTCTTGTCATCTCAACAGTCACCACACTGTTGTACGTCATACCTTTCTACAGGTTAGGGAACTAAATCCTACTCTTGTCATCTCAACAGTCACCACACTGTTGTACGTCATACCTTCTACAGGTTAGGGAACTAAAATCCTAACTCTTGTATCTCAACAGTCACCACACTGTTGTACGTCATACCTTTCTACAGGTTAGGGAACTAAAATCCTAACTCTTGTCATCTCAACAGTCACCACACTGTTGTACGTCATACCCTTTCTACAGGTTAGGGAACTAAAATCCTAACTCTTGTCATCTCAACAGTCACCACACTGTTGTACTTCATACCCTTTATACAGGTTAGGGAACTACAATCCTAACTCTTGTCATCTCAACAGTCACCACACTGTTGTACGTCATACCTTTCTACAGGTTAGGGAACTAAAATCCTAACTCTTGTCATCTCAACAGTCACCACACTGTTGTACGTCATACCCTTTATACAGGTTAGGGAACTAAAATCCTAACTCTTGTCATCTCAACAGTCACCACACTGTTGTACGTCATACCTTTCTACAGGTTAGGGAACTAAAATCCTAACTCTTGTCATCTCAACAGTCACCACACTGTTGTACGTCATACCTTTATACAGGTTAGGGAACTAAAATCCTAACTCTTGTCATCTCACCAGTCACCACACTGTTGTACGTCATACCCTTTATACAGGTTAGGGAACTAAAATCCTAACTCTTGTCATCTCACCAGTCACCACACTGTTGTACGTCATACCTTTCTACAGGTTAGGGAACTAAAATCCTAACTCTTGTCATCTCAACAGTCACCACACTGTTGTACGTCATACCTTTCTACAGGTTAGGGACTAAAATCCTCTCCTAAAACCATTCAAGTCACCAGACTGTTGTATGTCATACCTTGATACAGGTTAGGGAACTAAAATCCTAATCTCTTGTGATCTGAACAGTCACCAGACTGGTGTACGTCATACCTTGATACAGGTTAGGGACTAAAATCCTCTCCTGTGACTGTTGTTGCTGTATACAAGCAAAATGCGCAAGGGCATTGGCAAGGAACAAGGAGGTGAACGTGATGGTGGCGCAGGCAGAGTCCGAGGTTGTGTGCAAGCACAAATTTCGCAACAAGAAAGGGGCACATCTACTCGCTCACACGTCCTGTCCCAAATTGTTGGGGCCCGCTGCAGTACTACGCTCTTGAACCAACACTAGTGTCAACAGCTTGTTATTTGGATAGCGGATAATGCTTCAAGTCTGATTGGCACCTCCACAAACACCCTGTCTTCCACACGGTCAATTGTCAGTAGCCGTGATACTGCACCGCACATTTCCCAACCTGATCCTCCTTCCTACCAACTGGCTGAGTGCACGTCCACGGACATTACTGATCCCACACTTGGACACTCGAAAGTCCAGAAGTGTGTACCCATGGGTCAGTGGAGGTACATGGCAAATTCCCATTACAAAATTTAAATTCAGTTGTCATTTGTTGGTGGTGTGGTGAAGTCTGGCCCAATCCAACCCTTGTTCATCTTTATCTCAGTCAGCCTGTCAGCATTTTCAGTTGACAGACGGTTGCGTTTATCAGTAATGATTCCACCTGCGGCACTGAAAACACGCTGTGACAAAATGCTAGCGACAGTGCAGGCCAGGACTTCCAAGGCGTAGAGAGCCAATTCATGCCACGTGTCCAGCTTGGAGACCCAATAATTGTAAGGCACAGAGGAATCTCGCAGTACAGTTGTTCGATCGGCAAGGTACTCCTTCAGCATCTGACCAAACTTAGCATTTCTTGTGTCACTACCCCGCACCTCAGGGGCTGTGGTACGTGAGGGGCTGAGAAAACTGTCCCACCTCATAAAGACTGTTCCCCTACCTTTGGCGGATTGGACTTGTGCCCCTCTCGGCCGTACGCCTTGGTTGTCCACCGATTCCTGACCTATGCCGCTAGCGTTTTGTGAGGGGAATGATTTGCCTACTTCCGTGACTATGGCCTTCTGGAACTGCTGCGTTTTGGCTGACCTCTCCGCCTCAGGAATGACAGACATAAAGTTCTCCTTGTACCGTGGGTCTAACAGTGTTGCCAACCAGTACAGATTGTCGGCCAAGATGTTCTGAACGCGAGGGTCACGAGGCAGGCAGCTTACCATAAAGTCAGCCATGTGCGCCAGACTCTTAACAGCCATCACTTTAGTATCCAGACCAACACGATGACTGAACATGCTGTCCTCCTCCTCCTCATCTCCAGCCACGCTGAATCGAGGGTATGACTGGTGTGCATGTCATATCCTCAATTTGGCCAGAGAGTTGCTCCATGTCTTCATCCTCCTCCTCCTCGTCATAGTCCTCCACTGCACGTTGTGATGAGATGAGGCTGGACTCTGTGTTTTCACCCACACCCACTACTGTTTCTTGCTCCAAGTCATCGCGCTCGGCCTGCAATGCATCCTCTTTGTTTTTCAGCAGAGACCGTTTTAGAAGGCAGAGTAGTGGTATGGTGACGCTAATAATGGCGTCATCGCCGCTCACCATCTGGGTGGAGTCCTCAAAGTTTTGGAGGACGGTACATAGGTCGGACATCCATCTCCACTCCTCAGGTGTTATGTCTGGAGTTTGAACCATTTCCCGACGGCTTAGGTGATGCAGGTAGTCCACAACTGCCCTCTTCTGCTCACATATCCTGACCAACATGTGCAGAGTTGAATTCCAACGCGTGGGGACATCACACACCAGTCTGTGGGCCGTAAGACGCTAACGGCGCTGAAATCCGCCAAGGTCGGCTGAAGCAGCAGGTGACTTGCGAAAATGTGTAGACAGACGGCGAACTTTTACCAGCAGTTCAGACAGCTCTGGGTATGACTTTAGAAACCTCTGAACCACCAGGTTGAGCACGTGGGCCACGCATGGAACATGCGTCAGCTGGCCTCGCCTCAAAGCTGCCACCAAGTTCCGTCCATTGTCACACACGACCTTTCCTGGCTTTAGGTTCAGAGGTGTGAGCCAGTGATCTGCCTGCTGTTTCAGAGCTGTCCACACCTCTTCTGCATTGTGGGGTTTGTCACCTATGCAGACTAGCTTCAGCACAGCCTGTTGCCGCTTCGCAGAGGCAGTGCTGCAGTGCTTCCAGCTTGGGACTGGTGTGGAGGGTACAGTGGATGAGGATGAGCAGGAGGAGGAGGAGGAGGCTGAAGAGCATGACATTCCGGAGCTGTAGAGTGTCAGTGAAACCCTGACAGAGGTAGGGCCTGCTATCCTTGGTGTGGGAAGGACGTGTTCCTTCCCTCGATCAGACTGTGTCAGAGCCTCCACAATATTAACCCAGTGTTTTGTCAAGGAGATGTAGCGGCCTTGCCCACAAGCACTTGTCCACGTGTCTGTGGTTATACACTTCAGCCCCTGACCTTACCCCTGCGGTATTAAAGAACAGCAATGACTGTCTAGCTGCAGTTTCCAATATCATGTCCACTCTCTATTTGAAACTTAACCTTTCCAAAACTGAACTTCTTATGCTCCCCCCATCCACTAACCTCCCTAAATCGGACATCTCTCTCTCAGTTTGTGGCACCACGATAATGCCTAGGCAGCAGGCTCGTTGTCTGGGTGTTATATTTGACACCGATCTCTCCTTCTCCTCCCACACACAATGTCTCGTCCGCTCATGTCACTTACACTTGAACAATATCTCCAGAGTCCGTCCCTTTCTCACCCTGTAAACAACAAAAACCCTCACCGTGGCCCTAATCCATTACCGCCTTGACTATTGCAATTCTCTATTAAGCGGCCTCCCCCTCACCAGACTTTCTCCTCTCCAGTCCATCCTTAATGCAGCAGCCAGGATCACCCATCTGGCCAATCGTTACTCAGATGCCTCTGCTCTGTGCCAGTCATTGCACTGGCTGCCCGTATACT
Source organism: Allobates femoralis (assembly GCA_033576535.1). NCBI lineage: Eukaryota > Metazoa > Chordata > Amphibia > Anura > Aromobatidae > Allobates > Allobates femoralis. The sequence goes on along the minus strand of JARQOC010000005.1, from coordinate 347,864,054 downwards.
ACAGCATCAACTTCAAATTGCTTCTTATCACCCACAAAGCTATTCACAGTGCAGCACCCCCCTACCTCTCCTCCCTCATCTCTGTCTATCACCCCACTCGCGCTTTACGTTCCTCAAATGATCTTCGACTGACATCGGTAATAATCCGATCCTCCCACTCCCGGCTCCAAGACTTCTCCAGAGCTGCACCAAACCTCTGGAATGCTTTACCAAAAGAAATCAGGACTATCCACAACTTGCATGGCTTCAGACGATCCCAAAAAATGCATCTTTTTAAGGCGGCCTATCATACTCCCTAATAGAAGTCCTTTGTACTGTAGATAGTGGGCTATCCCTCTGGACATTACTCTTCTACAAACTCCACCAAACCAAAAAGGTCTACACACACTGTATAATGACCATCCATGTAAGCTTAGTTCTATGCCCCATTTCCTCGAGATGCCTGGACCATCAGTGCAATAAGCCCCTGTACCTTGTGCAACCCCTATCCCGTTGTAGATTGTAAGCTCTTTTGAGCAGGGTCACCTTCATTTCTTGCTTTATTTTTTGTATTTTCTTTTTTACATTGATTCTATGCCTATTGTTTTGTATCCAATTATTCTACTGTATTTGTTCTCTACTGTAATTACTTACTGTATTATATTTTTCAGTACTCTAAGGGTATGTGCGCACTGGCCGGGTTAGGGTCGGATTAGCAGTGTAAACCGCCGGTCGGTTTACATAAATTTCATGTAAATTTATGTTAATCCAAACCGGCGTTTGGATTAACATAGAAACCTATGTAAACCGACACCCGCTGTGCACACAGCGGTGGTTTACACATGCTCATCCGTTGCTAACCCGCTGGGTTCCCAGCGGGTTAGCAAAGAATTAGCATGTTCTAAAATCCGGCCGGTTCTGCAGCGGCTGCAAGCAGAATCATGTACTGCTTCCAGCCGCTGCAGAACCGTCGGCGCTAACCCGCCCGTCACCCGCCCGTCTCCCGCCGCACATACCCGACAGGAAGCCGGTGGACGGCTCCGGAGCTTCCTGTCGGGTCCGCCCAGCCGCCGCCGACACAAACCCGCCCACCGTGTGCACATACCCTTACCCTACATTGTAAAGCGCTGCGTAATATGTTGGCGCTATATAAATAAAGCTGTATTATTATTATTATTATTAGGTGGACTTTGGCTGAAACAGCGTTGCTCAGGGCACGTGTGATGCTGTTGGACACGTGGTTATGCAATGCGGGGACGGCACATCTGGAGAAATAGTGGCGGCTGGGGACCGAGTAACGTGGGACAGCAGCCGCCATCAGGTCGCAGAATGCTTCCGTCTACACCAGCTGGAAAGGCAACATTTGTAGAGCAATGATTCGCGAAATGTGATCATTCAGGACTGTGGCATGTGGGGCGTTGGCAGCGTATTTGCGCCTGCGTTCAAATGTTTGCTGAATGGATAATTGAACACTGGCTGGGACAAGGACGTGCTTGATGGTGGTGTAATTTGTACGTGGGCAACTTCAGGTGCAGGGCCGGAGGCTTGTTCGCGGATAGCATGGACAGGGGATTGGCTCGCACGCACAACAGGCAAAGACGTAGCAGTGACATCAGCAAGCACCGCTCCTCGACTCTGTTGTACTTTCCACAAAGTCGGGTGCTTGGCTGACATGTGCCTGATCATGCTGGTGGTGGTCAGGCTGCTACTTTTCGTACCCCTGCTGATGCTGGCATGGCAGGTCTTGCAAATGGCCTTTTTAGAGTCATCTGGAGCCAACTGAAAATACTGCTAGACTCGGGAAGACCTAACATTTGCACAGGCACCTTGTGTCGTGTTGTTGTTCCGGGGAACGCTTGCCTGCCTTATGCCTGCGTACCCGACCCTGCTTCGTACTGCCTGTTGGGATGCTATGCCTCCCTCCCCCTGTGCACTGCTGTCCTCGCTCTGCATATACTCCTGCCAGGTTGGGTCAGCTACTGGATCATCCACCACGTCGTCTTCCTATTCCTTGGCTAATCGCTGGACTGCTCCTCCTTCTCCTCATGTGCCACCATGATGACCGTTACAATAGTTTGGCTGTTGTTTCAGGTATACCCCCAGTGGTAAATTTTTATGCCCATTCTTTTTGAATGGGCATTACAAAGACAGGATACCCGCATCTTTTCAATGTGAAAAATGTTTTGAGGCCCTCCTGCACGTCTCTATCCAGGGACAATGTGGAGCCTCCTAATTTTTGGCTGCCCTGGCCAAAGGGCTATACTATAATACACCCACTTGAGGGTTACAGACCCTACTACATGTCTGTAAGCATGGGTCATTGTTGAACCTCCCAATTTTTGGCTGCCCTGACCAAAGGGCTATACTACAATACACCCTGTTCTTCTTAACAGGCCCTCCTGCACATCTCTATCCAGGGACAAAGAGGAGCCTCCCAATTTTTGGCTGCCCTGACCAAAGGGCTATACTACAATACACCCACTTGAGGGTTACAGGCCCTACTACATGTCTGTAAGCATGGGTCATTGTTGAACCTCCCAATTTTTGGCTGCCCTGACCAAAGGGCTATACTACAATACACCCTGTTCTTCTTAACAGGCCCTCCTGCACGTCTCAATCCAGGGACAAAGAGGAGCTTCCAAATTTTGGGCTGCCCTGACAAAAGGGCTATACTACAATACACCCTGTTCTTAACAGGCCCTCCTGCACATCTCTATCCAGGGACAAAGAGGAGCCTCCCAATTTTTGGCTGCCCTGACCAAAGGGCTATACTACAATACACCCACTTGAGGGTTACAGGCCCTACTACATGTCTGTAAGCATGGGTCATTGTTGAACCTCCCAATTTTTGGCTGCCCTGACCAAAGGGCTATACTACAATACACCCTGTTCTTCTTAACAGGCCCTCCTGCACATCTCTATCCAGGGACAAAGAGGAGCCTCCCAATTTTTGGCTGCCCTGACCAAAGGGCTATACTACAATACACCCACTTGAGGGTTACAGGCCCTACTACATGTCTGTAAGCATGGGTCATTGTTGAACCTCCCAATTTTTGGCTGCCCTGACCAAAGGGCTATACTACAATACACCCTGTTCTTCTTAACAGGCCCTCCTGCACATCTCTATCCAGGGACAAAGAGGAGCCTCCCAATTTTTGGCTGCCCTGACCAAAGGGCTATACTACAATACACCCTGTTCTTCTTAACAGGCCCTCCTGCACGTCTCAATCCAGGGACAAAGAGGAGCCTCCCAATTTTTGGCTGCCCTGACCAAAGGGCTATACTACAATACACCCACTTGAGGGTTACAGGCCCTACTACATGTCTGTATGCATGGGTCATTGTTAAACCTCCCAATTTTTGGCTGCCCTGACCAAAGGGCTATACTACAATACACCCACTTGAGGGTTACAGGCCCTACTACATGTCTGTAAGCATGGGTCATTGTTGAACCTCCCAATTTTTGGCTGCCCTGACCAAAGGGCTATACTACAATACACCCTGTTCTTCTTAACAGGCCCTCCTGCACTTCTCAATCCAGAGACAAAGAGGAGCCTCCAAATTTTGGGCTGCCCTGACAAAAGGGCTATACTACAATACACCCTGTTCTTAACAGGCCCTCCTGCACATCTCTATCCAGGGACAAGAGGAGCCTCCCATTTTTGGCTGCCCTGACCAAAGGGCTATACTACAATACACCCTGTTCTTCTTAACAGGCCCTCCTGCACGTCTCAATCCAGGGACAAAGAGGAGCCTCCAAATTTTGGGCTGCCCTGACAAAAGGGCTATACTACAATACACCCTGTTCTTAACAGGCCCTCCTGCACATCTCTATCCAGGGACAAAGAGGAGCCTCCAATTTTTGGCTGCCCTGACCAAAGGGCTATACTACAATACACCCTGTTCTTCTTAACAGGCCCTCCTGCACGTCTCAATCCAGGGACAAAGAGGAGCCTCCAAATTTTGGGCTGCCCTGACAAAAGGGCTATACTACAATACACCCTGTTCTTAACAGGCCCTCCTGCACATCTCTATCCAGGGACAAAGAGGAGCCTCCCAATTTTTGGCTGCCCTGACCAAAGGGCTATACTACAATACACCCTGTTCTTCTTAACAGGCCCTCCTGCACGTCTCAATCCAGGGACAAAGAGGAGCCTCCAAATTTTGGGCTGCCTGACAAAAGGGCTATACTACAATACACCCTGTTCTTAACAGGCCCTCCTGCATATCTCTATCCAGGGACAAAGAGGAACCTCCAATTTTTGGCTGCCTGACCAAAGGGCTATACTACAATACACCCACTTGAGGGTTACAGGCCCTCCTGCACATCTCTATCCAGGACAAAGAGGAGCCTCCAATTTTTGGCTGCCCTGACCAAAGGGCTATACTACAATACACCAGTTCTTGTTAACAGGCCCTCCTGCACGTCTCTATCCAGGGACAAAGAGGAGCCTCCCAATTTTTGGCTGCCCTGGCCAAAGGCCTATACTACGATACACCACTTGAGGGTTACAGGCCCTACTACATGTCTGTATGTATGGGTCATTGTTGAACCTCCCAATTTTTGGCTGCCCTGGCCAAAGGCCTAGGCTAAAATACACCCACTTGAGGGTTACAGGCCCTACTACATGTCTGTATGCATGGGTCATTGTTGAACCTCCCAATTTTTGGCTGCCCCGGCCAAAGGCCTAGGCTAAAATACACCCACTTGAGGGTTACAGGCCCTACTACATGTCTGTATGTATGGGTCATTGTTGAACCTCCCAATTTTTGGCTGCCCTGGCCAAAGGCCTATGCTAAAATACACCCACTTGAGGGTTACAGGCCCTACTACATGTCTGTATGCATGGGTCATTGTTGAACCTCCCAATTTTTGGCTGCCCCGGCCAAAGGCCTAGGCTAAAATACACCCACTTGAGGGTTACAGGCCCTACTACATGTCTGTATGTATGGGTCATTGTTGAACCTCCCAATTTTTGGCTGCCCTGGCCAAAGGCCTAGGCTAAAATACACCCACTTGAGGGTTACAGGCCCTACTACATGTCTGTATGCATGGGTCATTGTTGAACCTCCCAATTTTTGGCTGCCCCGGCCAAAGGCCTAGGCTAAAATACACCCACTTGAGGGTTACAGGCCCTACTACATGTCTGTATGCATGGGTCATTGTTGAACCTCCCAATTTTTGGCTGCCCTGACCAAAGGGCTATACTACAATACACCCACTTGAGGGTTACAGGCCCTACTACATGTCTGTAAGCATGGGTCATTGTTGAACCTCCCAATTTTTGGCTGCCCTGACCAAAGGGCTATACTACAATACACCCTGTTCTTCTTAACAGGCCCTCCTGCACGTCTCAATCCAGGGACAAAGAGGAGCCTCCCAATTTTTGGCTGCCCTGACCAAAGGGCTATACTACAATACACCCACTTGAGGGTTACAGGCCCTACTACATGTCTGTAAGCATGGGTCATTGTTGAACCTCCCAATTTTTGGCTGCCCTGACCAAAGGGCTATACTACAATACACCCTGTTCTTCTTAACAGGCCCTCCTGCACGTCTCAATTTAGGGACAAAGAGGAGCCTCCAAATTTTGGGCTGCCCTGCAAAAGGGCTATACTACAATACACCCTGTTCTTAACAGGCCCTCCTGCACATCTCTATCCAGGGACAAAGAGGAGCCTCCCAATTTTTGGCTGCCCTGACCAAAGGGCTATACTACAATACACCCAGTTCTTGTTAACAGGCCCTCCTGCACGTCTCTATCCAGGGACAAAGAGGAGCCTCCCAATTTTTGGCTGCCCTGGCCAAAGGCCTATACTACGATACACCCACTTGAGGGTTACAGGCCCTACTACATGTCTGTATGTATGGGTCATTGTTGAACCTCCCAATTTTTGGCTGCCCTGGCCAAAGGCCTAGGCTAAAATACACCCACTTGAGGGTTGCAGGCCCTACTACATGTCTGTATGCATGGGTCATTGTTGAACCTCCCAATTTTTGGCTGCCCCGGCCAAAGGCCTAGGCTAAAATACACCCACTTGAGGGTTACAGGCCCTACTACATGTCTGTATGTATGGGTCATTGTTGAACCTCCCAATTTTTGGCTGCCCTGGCCAAAGGCCTATGCTAAAATACACCCACTTGAGGGTTACAGGCCCTACTACATGTCTGTATGCATGGGTCATTGTTGAACCTCCCAATTTTTGGCTGCCCCGGCCAAAGGCCTAGGCTAAAATACACCCACTTGAGGGTTACAGGCCCTACTACATGTCTGTATGCATGGGTCATTGTTGAACCTCCCAATTTTTGGCTGCCCTGACCAAAGGGCTATACTACAATACACCCACTTGAGGGTTACAGGCCCTACTACATGTCTGTAAGCATGGGTCATTGTTGAACCTCCCAATTTTTGGCTGCCCTGACCAAAGGGCTATACTACAATACACCCTGTTCTTCTTAACAGGCCCTCCTGCACGTCTCAATCCAGGGACAAAGAGGAGCCTCCCAATTTTTGGCTGCCCTGACCAAAGGGCTATACTACAATACACCCACTTGAGGGTTACAGGCCCTACTACATGTCTGTAAGCATGGGTCATTGTTGAACCTCCCAATTTTTGGCTGCCCTGACCAAAGGGCTATACTACAATACACCCTGTTCTTCTTAACAGGCCCTCCTGCACGTCTCAATTTAGGGACAAAGAGGAGCCTCCAAATTTTGGGCTGCCCTGACAAAAGGGCTATACTACAATACACCCTGTTCTTAACAGGCCCTCCTGCACATCTCTATCCAGGGACAAAGAGGAGCCTCCCAATTTTTGGCTGCCCTGACCAAAGGGCTATACTACAATACACCCAGTTCTTGTTAACAGGCCCTCCTGCACGTCTCTATCCAGGGACAAAGAGGAGCCTCCCAATTTTTGGCTGCCCTGGCCAAAGGCCTATACTACGATACACCCACTTGAGGGTTACAGGCCCTACTACATGTCTGTATGTATGGGTCATTGTTGAACCTCCCAATTTTTGGCTGCCCTGGCCAAAGGCCTAGGCTAAAATACACCCACTTGAGGGTTGCAGGCCCTACTACATGTCTGTATGCATGGGTCATTGTTGAACCTCCCAATTTTTGGCTGCCCCGGCCAAAGGCCTAGGCTAAAATACACCCACTTGAGGGTTACAGGCCCTACTACATGTCTGTATGTATGGGTCATTGTTGAACCTCCCAATTTTTGGCTGCCCTGGCCAAAGGCCTATGCTAAAATACACCCACTTGAGGGTTACAGGCCCTACTACATGTCTGTATGCATGGGTCATTGTTGAACCTCCCAATTTTTGGCTGCCCCGGCCAAAGGCCTAGGCTAAAATACACCCACTTGAGGGTTACAGGCCCTACTACATGTCTGTATGCATGGGTCATTGTTGAACCTCCCAATTTTTGGCTGCCCTGACCAAAGGGCTATACTACAATACACCCACTTGAGGGTTACAGGCCCTACTACATGTCTGTAAGCATGGGTCATTGTTGAACCTCCCAATTTTTGGCTGCCCTGACCAAAGGGCTATACTACAATACACCCTGTTCTTCTTAACAGGCCCTCCTGCACGTCTCAATCCAGGGACAAAGAGGAGCCTCCCAATTTTTGGCTGCCCTGACCAAAGGGCTATACTACAATACACCCACTTGAGGGTTACAGGCCCTACTACATGTCTGTAAGCATGGGTCATTGTTGAACCTCCCAATTTTTGGCTGCCCTGACCAAAGGGCTATACTACAATACACCCTGTTCTTCTTAACAGGCCCTCCTGCACGTCTCAATCCAGGGACAAAGAGGAGCCTCCAAATTTTGGGCTGCCCTGACAAAAGGGCTATACTACAATACACCCTGTTCTTAACAGGCCCTCCTGCACATCTCTATCCAGGGACAAAGAGGAGCCTCCCAATTTTTGGCTGCCCTGACCAAAGGGCTATACTACAATACACCCTGTTCTTCTTAACAGGCCCTCCTGCACGTCTCAATCCAGGGACAAAGAGGAGCCTCCCAATTTTTGGCTGCCCTGACCAAAGGGCTATACTAAAATACACCCACTTGAGGGTTACAGGCCCTACTACATGTCTGTATGTATGGGTCATTGTTGACCCTCCCAATTTTTGGCTGCCCTGGCCAAAGGCCTAGGCTAAAATACACCCACTTGAGGGTTACAGGCCCTACTACATGTCTGTATGCATGGGTCATTGTTGAACCTCCCAATTTTTGGCTGCCCTGGCCAAAGGCCTAGGCTAAAATACACCCACTTGAGGGTTACAGGCCCTACTACATGTCTGTATGCATGGGTCATTGTTGAACCTCCCAATTTGTGGCTGCCCCGGCCAAAGGCCTAGGCTAAAATACACCCACTTGAGGGTCACAGGCCCTACTACATGTCTGTATGCATGGGTCATTGTTGAACCTCCCAATTTTTGGCTGCCCAGACCAAAGGGCTATACTACAATACACCCACTTGAGGGTTACAGGCCCTACTACATGTCTGTATGCATGGGTCATTGTTGACCTCTCCAATTTTTGGCTGCCCTGGCCAACGGGCTATACTACAATACACCCAGTTCTTGTTTACAGGCCATCCTGCATGTCTGTATCCAGGGGCATTGGTGAACCTCCCAATTTTGGACTGCCCTGGCAAAGGAAGATACTACAATAGACCTAGTTCCTCAAAATGGGCACTTTATTTCTAGACAGGGCTTCATGTACGTCTCTTGTCAGGGTCATCGGAGTGTTGCACAATGTTGTCACGTACAATCTTTCATGTAATCACAAAAAGTGACATACACCAGCTTTATCTCACTATTGGGTATGTGCCCTTAACATTTCCACCCTAAATATTCATTTTGGTGTCATTTTGGAAGGTTTTCTGGAGACTCCGTAAAATTGGCGTGAAACTCGGACAACATTGTTCAGAGCTGTGACTTTTGAGTGAGAAATGCTTCCAGGTGTCTTCCCCATGGTGTTGCCATGTCATTTCAGCACTCTTCTGAGACTTTTGTGACATTTTTAGGGTTTTTCCAGGCAGCCGGCAGTCATTTCATAAAAATACTCGTGTCTCCCATAGGATAACATTGGGCTCGTTACTCGGGCCGAGTACACGAGTATCTCGGGATGCTCGGCCCGAGCTTCGAGCACCCGAGCATTTTAGTACTCGCTCATCACTAATGACGATGTCAGCAGCGATGTCAATATTTGCGCATCGTCCGTACGATGTGTAAAATCGATCTTCGTCACGTAACACGCACAGACATCGGTAAGTCAACTCCCCGATGCCTCGATTCTGCGCTCGTGTGGACGACCTAGCTATCATGTGTGCACATCATTATAACGCAGTCACACAGAAGCCTCGTGAACGACTCAGTGCTAAATGTGGGCGTGTTTGTTGGTCAATTTGAGCACATAGGCGTGCTACATGGTTTGTATCCACGCCCCTCTCTCCATGATTGGTGGCCACTACTGCGTTCCCATTGGTCAGATGTGCGTGTAAACAGGGCACTATGTGATTTCGCTTGTCCTGTGATGTGTGTCTCAATCCAATTGTGCAAATACGGACTCATAAACGGAGACCTTTACACGTCGCTACCGAAAGGTAGAAACCGGCAACACAAAGGCCACCACTTAGTTTTCAATAGACACTGAGTGTGTGACTTGAAACTGATCCTGTGTGACGCATAAGCATCCCCTAGCTGAATCCACACTCCGCCATGTCACAAATGCTTATTCCGTGTGACAAGCCAAGCCCTACTACGTCACGCCTCCACCATCCGCCTTGTGCGCCGTGCCCAATCAGAACACTATTGTGTTGGGCAATGGTTGTCGTTTTTGCGTGGCGTAAGGGACTGTGGCATGCCTATGTGTTGGCCCTGCTGTCCCTGGTCCGCCCATATTCCCTTGTGGTAGCGGCGTGTGTGTAAATCAGGGAAGGTGCTCCACAGATGGTAACCTGCGGCACCCGTCAGCACTATCGGGGTAGGAAAAGACCTTCTGTGGAGCACCTCATGAAATAATAAAAAAAGAGGGCTCGCCTATATTCTTGTGTCCGGCCAGGTACAAATAGGCACCTGGGGGTTGGGGGCAGCCCGTCGCTGCCTGCTGGATCTGGCTGGTTCCAGAAATACGGCGAAGCCCACGTCATTTTTTTTCTGAAAAATCAATAAAACAATCCTAAAAAAGGGACTGCATCTTTATTAACCCCTCACCCATGGTCCAGGGTTAATAAAGATGCAGTCCCTTTTATTTACATTGTTTTATGGATTTGTCAGAAAAATATTTGACGTGGGCTTCGCCGTATTTCTGGAACCAGCTGGAGCCAGCAGGCAGCGACGGGCTGCCCCCAACCCCCAGGGGCCTATTTGTACGTGGCCAGACACAAGAATATATGGGAGCCCTTTTTTTTTATTATTTCATGAATTTCATGAAATAATTAAAAAAAAATGCGTGGGGCTCCGCGCAATTTCTATGTCTAGCCTGGTACAGCTAAGCAGCTGGGGGCTGGAATCCGCAGGGAGGCCCAAGCTTTCTGGGCACCCCCCGCTGCAAATTGCCGCCCGCAGCCGCCCCAGAAGATGGCGCGTTCATTGAAGCGCCATCCTCTGGCGCTGAACCCCGCTCTTTCAGCGGCCCTGGTGGCGGTGGCACGCTGGGTAATAAAGGGGTTAATACCAGCTTTGTTATACAAGCTGGTATTAAGCCCGGGATTCATAATGTCAGGCCAGGTTTGACCCGGCCACTAAGAATCTCCAATAAAGGGTTAAAAAAAACACAACACAGAGAAAATTTTTTATTAGAAATAAAAAAAAAGCCATTAGGGACTCCATCTTTAATTTAAAAAAATCCTCTTCCGTCCGACGTAGTCCAAAACGCGATGTCCTCTCTGCTACATCCCCTGTGCATAGATATAGATGTCTATGCACAGGGAATGAGCAGACTGAGAACAATCTCAGCTCTGCTACATCATCTCTGTGCACAGGGAGAGCAGGCGGGCTCTAGGACCCTGGAGCTGCGGCAGCCTGCAGGCTGAGAGCAGACACAGAGCAGACAGCTGGACTCCTTACTGTGCGAGTTTCCCTGCGATTGCTTGCACAGTAACGAGTCCAATGCAAGTCAATGGCAATCCTAGTTTTGTCAGAGTCTCTGACAAAACTAGGATTGCCATTGATTTGCATTGGACTCGTTACTGTGCGAGTAATCGCTGGGAAACTCGCAGAGTACCGAGTCCTGCGAGTCCCTTACTACTCGCAGAGTAATGAGTCCTAGCGAGTAATTCGCCCATCCCTATTCACTACATTACCCACAGAATGGCGTAAAAAATGTCTTTAGTCTTGTTTGAGCAAGTTAGATTGTATCAATCAATTATTTCACACACAACGAGCGTGTGTTGTCTTATTGTCCCTAACGTTAAGGCCCTGTCAGGACATGATGTCATGACATCTGTTACAGTGTGGTGTAGTGACATACATGTACCTTTCAAAACACTTTTTATAATGTATTCTCAGCTTAAATGTGTAGGTTGCCTGACCTGTTATGCATTACTACATGTAGGATCCGCTTGAAGGCACCTCTACTGGGTATCCGAATAACACACAGGACACAACATTGGATATCTCAACTGTGGAGGAGGCCGCCACCTCGGGGTTACCCACTCTCAGGCTCCATCGAGATTAGGTGGTCGTGGAAGGAACACACCAGCGCCAAACCCTAACGAAATGCTGACTTGCTCAAAGGGTGCTTCAACAGCAAGATAGGGAACCACAGTGTGCCTTTGCCAGCCTTGTCCAAGAGAGGCTACCATCGCTGGACCCCGATCAGAGGAATCATGCTGAAGTGTGTTGCAAGTCATGGATGAAGCACGTGCGGGTAAGCTGACTAACACATCAGTATTCAGAACTGTCATTGGACGGCCACCCGGCACCCATCATCACGGACCACATACCTATGTCCCTGCACATTCATCCCCTGTGCGGAGATCTGTGCGACCAAATTACCCGACACATAGGTCCAGGGGTGGATATTTTGATGACCTAGGGCCCGAGCCCAGCTTCAACCCTGCAGAAGACTACGACAATGATGAGCCACAGTACCACCAATTATAGGGAGTTTGTGCCTTTTTTTTTTTTTGTGGATGGACTATACCAAAGTGTGCCTTTTGTGTTTTGTGAATCTCGATAATGTTTTATGACTTCACTTCCTTCTATATGGATCCATTTTGTTGTGTTATTAATGTACGGATGTACCGGATTTTGTTTTCCAAATAAAAAGATTATTAAAAAGTAGGTGCACATGTTGCCCATGATTCTAGCATTCATTGTATTTCTGAAGGCATCATTGTTGGCCCTTCAGCTGTTATGCAAGATGATGTTGGTCATACTACCATGATATGTAGAGGGGCTTAATACTTACATGTTGGTTCTTGAACAGTAGCCAACACTAATTTGAGGGTCACCAAAATCAACTCAGAGGTGGCCTTAACATCATTCTATTTGGTGACCACCTTTTAAGGACTTTTTGTGGGTGTAGTGCCCAGAGGTTATATGTCTACGTAGTGAACACACATTGCTGGTGATGGGGTTAGGCCATTTCCAAACTAAAAAAACAGCGCATCCACAATGGATGTGTGTTTGCTTCATGGACATCATGCATGGTCTTTTGGGTGTTATTTTAGAGAAGGCTTGTGTAGTGATGCTCGTGTTTTGAATAGTAAACACATTCTGGCCAATGGGGCCAATGTGGGGATATTTAGCTTGGAAAAATGAAGGCTTGGGGGTGATTTTATAATAATGTTTAAATATATGAGGGGACAGTACAGAGAAATTTCTAATGATCTCTTTACTCTTAGGCCTGAGACGGGGACAAGGGGGCATCCTCTACGTCTGGAGGAAAGAAGGTTGAATCATAATCACTGACGTGGATTCTTTACTGTAAGAGCAGTGAGACTATGGAACTCTCTGCCACATGATGTTGTAATGAGTGACTCATTACCAACATTTGAGAAGGGCCTGGATGGCTTTCTTTAAAACTATAATATTACCGGTTATATATAGTCGATTCTTTGATAGGTCGTTGATCCAGGGAAATAGTCTGATTGTCATATCTGGAGTTAGGAAGGAATTTTTTCCCACAATGTGGAGCTAGTGTTGGAGCATGAGTTTTTGTTCCCTTCCTCTGGATCAACATGTTAGGCTATGTGTTGAACTAGATGGACTTAAAGTCTTCCTTCAACCTTAAAAAATATGTTACTATGTGTGTGGTTTCATCAAGGAACACACAGAAAGATTCCTTTCAAAATGTATTTACCAAACAATCTGTAGCACACCGTGCCCACAAAGTACACATTGCTGTTTGAGTGTAGGAGTAGCCCCAACACACTCCCTACGGTCCCAATGTGGGACACTATAAGAAAAGAGGCCAACGTGGTAGCCCCAACACACTCCCTATGGTCCCAATGTGGGACACTATAAAAAAAGAGGCCAACGTGGTAGCCCCAACACACTCCCTACGGTCCCAATGTGGGACACTATAAGAAAAGAGGCCAACGTGGTAGCCCCAACACACTCCCTACAGTCCCAATGTGGGACACTATAAGAAAAGAGGCCAACGTGGTAGCCCCAACACACTCCCTACGGTCCCAATGTGGAACACTATAAGAAAAGAGCCCAACGGGGGCAAAAAAAAACAAAAAACAATGCCAACATGGTAAAACACAAGCTTTTGGGTCCAACATGGACAACAGTCCTTCAGGGAAGGTTGGCCCATTTCTGTCTCTCAGTTCAGCCAGATCATGGGAGCCCACCATGTCCTTGCTGGAGGGCAGCCAGCATCTCCCCCAACCGGCCAGCTCTTGGAGCCCGCATTGGTGTGCCCCGTGGAGGCGTCTTAAGACCTCATTGTGGGCACGTATCACGTCCTCCAGAGTAGGGACACCTGTATTGGGATACATTTAAAATCAAACAGTCCATGGGGAGGTTTTGTAAGTTCAAAAAGAACTATGCTCCTTACCCTCTGGCTCGCCATCATCAGCACTAGTAGGGGGTGATGGGGAGGCACTCAGACTCCACCCGGCAGCCCCAGAACGTTCGCCATCTGAACAAACAGTATAAAAAAAGAGCAAAATAACTCAGACACAATAATGAGGGATGATAAACACAACACTAATTCCAGTATGCAGGGCGTATGCCCCGCAAATACACACTTACCACCATAGTCATCAAAGTCTGGGTCCATATCAGCCTGAGGCATCTCCTCCTCCTCAGGCCCTGGTGTTGAGGGCACCTCCTCCTCCTCAGGCCCTGTTGTTGAGGGCACCTCCTCCTCCTCCGGCTCTGGGGACATGGCCACCCCTGGGCTCGCCACTGAGCTGGACACAGTGGGAGGTGGGGTAACTCCAGGGCTGGGGCTCTGTGGCCACATGACATGGCTTGGTGGCAAAAGGGGGCCTGGGCTTGAGGGCGTAACATCATCCAGCCCAGCAGGTGCTGGCAGTTCCTCGGCCTCCTGTGGCCATGGTGGGGATAGGAGGTCGTCATCCTCCTCCATCCATGCATGGGATGACACGTCATGAGAGTCCTCCGTCCCTGCCTGTGATGACCAGTCCTCTGGGCCCTCCGGCCCGGCAGCTGATGGGAGCTCCTCATCGTCAGGCCCTGGATTCCTAGGGGGCGATGGTGTCCCTGCAGCCTGATGTGGCAGTGGGGTCGCTGGCCCTCCTGCGGGTGGGGCATGGTGGCCATCTTCGGAGGATGAATCCTCCCCATCTGTATTTGGAAGCACAATCACAGAGCTTTTAGGAGAAAGGTTAAACACATTGTTGTCAAACATTTTGATTGTGTGGCTATTGTAGTTCCAGCATTAACAAAAATGGTACAAGGTCATGTTGGATGCATATACTCATGTAGGATGCATGTACTGTGGGTAGGACACAGTATGTTTACTGACAGGAGATCCACTACACTGGCAAGATATGTTTGCTTGTGGGCAAACACACCAACACATGGTATGTGTATGTGTGTTGTATTTTATGAAGGGCCAGAAGCCACTGGGGTTTGCCCCATGGCTGCGTACACCTCTTTTTCACGTACTATTGTTTGTTCAGTTCGAACATCATGGTGTGTCTATATTGTCCCCTGTGTAGGGGGCAACATCTGTGGGGCATTGTGTCGTGTGTGTTTAAGATGGTCAATATTTTGCAAAATCACATTGACAATGTGGAGTCAGGTTAGGCACAAAAATAGTGAGGTTACGGCTGAGTCCGGCCTCACCATTTGTGCTGCACATGACTGGTTTGGCCATATTCCTGTTTGGGTGTCAACAACCAGCCAATTCACATTGTTGTCACATCCACATGGTGGGTCAATACACATTTTACAAATGTAGGGTGATTAACATTCATTTGTTATTGGTCCTTAGAAAAATGAGCGTCAATCCTCAGTCTGCAAATGTTATTTTATTTGAGGCAGGTTTCATGCAGCATGGCAAGGGTAGGGAGTGTACAGTCACCTGTACTCCACAGTCCGTCCCCTTGCCATGCTGCCTGTGACCTGCATTGAATCGAATTAAAGATGCAGACTGAAAATTGTCACTCAGTTTAGGTAATGATTAAACTTGGAATAATGTTTTTTTGGATGTTGGACGACCAGGCCGAAGTGTAGGCACTGCCTCCAAATTAGGCTGAATATATGTTAGCACATTGGCGGGGACAGGCCGGGGACCACACTCTCCTTATAATATGTTTTTAGACATTGCTGTGTAGTTTGGTACATGTACATGTGCAGGTGTGTGTTTGGGGCCAAGAATTACTCATCACGCAGCCTGGCAATCCTGGCACGGATCTCCACAATGCGGCCCGGGCACTTGAACTTCAGATCCGCGATTTTTTTCTGGATCTGTTGGATGCTTCTCTCCACCCCCAGTTTGTGGAGCAGGGACCGCTGGATCTTCATCACAGTGCTGCGGTTGCGCAGCCTGGGGTGCCGGTGGTGATGGTGGCCCCAATAGTCATAGCGGTCACACATATCAATAAGAATCAAAAGCTCCACCATCCCCCACGTTGCAGCGCGGTGTGTGGTGGCCATGACTATGCTGCTATGTGCAGGGGAGGGGCTAGCACCTTGCAGGCAGAATGAAACTGAAACCAACGTCTTGACGTCAGTACGGCCGCTTGCGTAGCGTACCAACATTCAAAGTCGCCGTACGTGCAGTGACACGGCATAAAACCTTCTGCGGCACCTACGGGACAATAACCGAGGGGCGTTGCGTAACGCAACCTTGTGCGCTGCGTACAGCAATATTCCTTTGTGTGGTGTATGAGAATGTGCACACTATATGGGACCATACCACACTATACTTATTTAGCTTTGCGCACTTGTGTGGGCCCGTAATTGTAAATAATAATGAATGATCGTGCAGACGCGCCGCATATGTGTAGTGCTGAAGTGACAGCTCATCCAAAATGGCGCCCTGTGAAGAGACAACCAATCGTAACACAGGAGCTTCCACCAATGATAGCTGATGTGGCGCTAGCCAATCAGAACGCATGAGGGTTAACAAATCACAACTGAGGAGGCGAGACACAAATGAATACCTGGCACGCCTACGTGGTAGATTTCGGCATCGCTAATTTCACAACTTCTTAACGATATCGATCATTTAGACACGTCGATTCTGCTCATCCAATGACCCGACATCGTGTGATATGAGGTCCGGTTCTCATATCTGGATATAACGATCTGATCATTTATCGCTGGTCGTATCATGCTGTCACACGCATAGACATCGTAGGAGCGATGCCGAATCAGGCACTTTCCACCGATATCTTTACATAAATCTGTCACGTCCTACTGACGGACCCCACACGTGGACCCACTGGACCGCGTAGTGCGATGCTGATACCGGGATGATAGAGAGACGGACCAGTACAGTAGAGTCAACAGGTTTATTGAACAACACAAGAACCCACGCCCCAGGGGAGGGCCACACGGCCACAGCACCGAAACACCACCGAAGGAGGCCCCGGAGCGCTTGATCCCTATGCAGGGATACTGCGCGGTACCAACCTCGGAAGGACCAATGAAGCGGACACGGGTGTTAAACCGACCCAAGGCAACATGGAAACAACACAGCAACCGGGTATAAGATAGGACACGGAGAACCGGAAACACGGAGAATCCGGAGCAGGACCTGAATCAGCAATTTCAGCTTGGAAGAGATCCAGGTGGAAGGCCCAGAACACGGGAGTCCGCAAGGAGCCGGCAGGGCGGAGATCTGCAGGAAGTAACACACAGAAATCAGATAAGCAAAATAAGGAACAACCTGACCAGACCAGGAATAGCAACTCCACTAGGTAGAAGTTGCCCTGGCAAAGACTGACAGGAAACAGGAAGTTTATATTACAGCAGGGCACTCCTGATTGGCAGGACACAGAGGCTTGGTGATTGGCTGAGGGGAGGAGCATGATCCCTGCAGCTTCTCCATCATTCACTGATTTGGAGATGGAGTTTCATGCGCTCAAGCAGTAGCCCCGGGAGTGAGGAGATGAGCGGCGCTATTCAAGCAGAGGGCGCTGGAGCCCTGCAGCAGACCCCCGAGTGGTTACAATGTCGTAGCATGTGACGCCCGCCTAACACACATTACTCTCACATACATATCACTATCACACATATCACTCTCATCTCTCACACACATCACTCAGATACACATTCTCACACTCACGCATCACTCTCACACACATCACTCTCACACACAGGCACACACCAGTCTCACACAAACACATCACTCTCTCACACATCACTCTTACACACACATCACTCTCACACATGCACATCACTCTCACACACATCACTAACACACCACACACATCACTCTCAGACACAAAGTCATGCAAACCGCTCACAAACATATCACTGTCTCACACACAAATCCCTCTCACACATCACACTTGCACACCCCTCTCACACATGCACATCACTTTCACACATGCACATCGCTCTCGCACACATCATTCTTACACATGCACATCACTCTCAGACACATAACACTCATACATGCTCACTCTCACACTCGCATCACTCACACACATCATTCTGACACACATACATCATTCACATATGCACGTCACTCTTACACATTACTCTCACATACATACCACTATCACACATATCACTCTCATCGCTCTCACACACATCACGGTTGTGGAGCCCCAGGCGGGACTAGGGTACTCGGTACCGGACCGGTCGGTAGCTGGGGATGTCACGGGTGGCTTGGTCCGGACCGTGTCCCTGGGCCCTCACAATAAAAGGGGATTATTTACAAGGGAGATTGTCACGGGTGACGCCACCCACTTGGTGCGGCCAGTAATGGGGGGCCGCTGCTGCTGCAGAACCTCCGGGGGTGATGTGAGGGCAGCGGAGATGGTATAGTTCCAGTGGGAGGAACTGTATCCCCGGGGCAGTAAGGGTGAAAGTCTATTGGGGTTATAGATGGTGGAGAAGGGTTAAAGGACATACACTCACGTTTGGTAGACACTGCAATTCTCTTCTTCTCCTGATGCTGCAGAGCTGACAGGCTGGATCTGTAGGGAGGAATTGTCTCTGTGCTGAATCTGGAGCAAAGGTCGCAATCAATACACAGACTCCAAAGCTGTTTTCCAAGGTTTTACTGCTGATATCATTGCAGATTATAGTCCACGGAGTCTGTAATGGGGCATGAGCTCTCTTCCCACACCCTGTCCGGGTCTCGGCTTCCTTGTGCTGCACTGTGTGTATGTCCTGAGCTGCTGCTTCTAGCTAAGCTGTTGGGATTCCTCACGTCTCTCTGTATGCTGCTGGTACCACTTGGCTAGGCAACTTGAGTCCTCTATGCTGCGCTGACCCCTCCGTGTTGCTTCGCTCTGGTACTAGGGGGCATCTAGAGATCCCACTGTTCCTGGATTCACTGTGCTGTCGGTGCCAGACACAGTACCGGATCCAGTGTCCGTCTCTGTGCGTACTTCTGGGGCAAGTGAAGGTGTCACTCCAGCTCCCAGAAGTGTTCCTCTGACCCTTGCTAGGTCTGCACTGAGCTAACTCTGCTCTGTCCTCTTTACAGCCCTGCTCCGAGCTGAACTCAGCTCTCCCTCATGGGCAAGAGTATATAAGGAAGCAGGTGGTGCTCCCCCTCTTGCCCAGAGGTGGTAGTGTTTGTCAGTGTGTAGTGGGGGAGAGAACCCATGTGATGCTATTGTGGCACATTAACCCATGGGGTGCCACATTCCCCCTTAGTTAAATACAGTACTCCGGGACTGTAGAAAAACAAGTAAACAACAATTAAACACAATTAATATTGACATAAACCTAAAATGAAAAAGTACAAAAATCACTAAAATGTGAAAAAGAGTTCGAAAGTCAAAAAGCAGTCTTTCCAGAGGTTTAGTCTATTGCCTCCGGGCTGATGAATACATACAAGAGAGTTCTTACCACAACCAGTCCGTGGTATATATGGTCCATAAGTAAATAAGGAGATTGCAAAGTTCATACAGGATAGTCTCTGTAGGTACTGGGCTTTTTTAACGTTGCAATAACTATATACATTTGTCCACTGAATTCAACTTATATTCAAACAACATATTTACATTATACATTTAATTCTGTATTTTATTCTTTGTACCTAGCTGGTATCTGACCTTGGGTACTACGCTCTGATCTGCGCAATGTTGGTGGAGTTAGTATGAAAGTGTGAGTGGACGTGTACCTATTTGGGGTGCTTGGTGTTATGGCAGATGGAGGTCTGACTGCAGGACTGGCAAGTTCACTGGGACCAGGAATTTGTTCTTCCTCTTCGGATTCTACTTCCAGTTCTTCAAGTCTTGGGTCTTCTTCAGGTAACACAGGTTCTGGTAACACAGGTTCTGGTAACACAGGTTCTGGTAACACTGGTTCTGGTAACACTGGTTCTGGTTTTGGGTCCATCATTGAAGGGAATGCAATCATTGGTATGACAACTGCTCCATGGTAATTTGGCCATGTTTTAGGAAAATCTCCTAGTACCGTGTGGAATACTTCTTCTTCTTTTTCCTGGATAGATTGGACCTGTACGGGTTCTATGACTTCAGGTGTCTTCAGGGTTTCAGGACACAATTTAAGTTGATCAGAGATACGACTTGTGAAGTTCTTCCTTCATCTTTGCTTACCAGATAGGTTTTAACATTGTCTTGGTTAGATGGTAAGACTGTGTATGGGACGGTTTCCCACTGATTGTCCAGTTTGTTTGTACGTCTCTTTCTCTTGAGAACTTGATCACCTTCTTGTAATGGCATTGCTTGAGCATGTCTGTTAAAAGTCTTCTCTTGTCTTGCTCTTGCTTGTTGTAGGTTTCTCTCTACACATTCTTGCACTTGGTGATACTGTTTCTGACGTTTGGTATCCCAATCTGTTTCTTCTACTTCTGTATCTGGTTTTTCAATTCCCATTTCTAGATCAATTGGTAGTTTACCGGGTCTTGCGCGCATAAGGTATGCTGGAGTGCAGTTTGTAGAGCTCACAGGGACATGGTTGTATAAGTCTACCAAATCAGGTAATTTATCTGGCCACTGGTTTCTTTCTGATTCTGGTAAGGTCTTTAACAGTTCGATTACGATATGATTCATTTTCTCGCATAGACCATTTGTTTGGGGATGATACGTTGTTGTGCGAATCTTCTTACAACCGTACA
Source organism: Allobates femoralis (assembly GCA_033576535.1). NCBI lineage: Eukaryota > Metazoa > Chordata > Amphibia > Anura > Aromobatidae > Allobates > Allobates femoralis. The sequence continues at coordinate 347,843,357 of JARQOC010000005.1, read as the reverse complement.
TATTGCAGAATTCCTTGAATAGTTCTGATTGAAAAGCTGGACCTTGGTCTGCAAGGACGTGTTCTGGGTAACCATGCGGTCTACAGAAATGCGTCTGGAATGCTTTTGCTGCAGTCTTCGCTGTCAAGTCTTTGACTGGTACCACCACTAAGAAGCGTGAGTAATGGTCCACGATGGTTAAGGCATAGACATAGCCTGACCGGCTTGGTGACAACTTGACGTGATCTAATGCGACTAGCTCAAGTGGTTGCTTGGTTATTATTGGTTGAAGCGGAGCTTTCTGTAGATCTTTCCTTCTGAGGTTGCATGCGGCACATCTTCTGCACCATAGTTCAATGGATTTTCTCATGCCAACCCAATAGATTCTGTCTCTTAGGATTGCTTCTAACTTCTTCCATCCAAAATGACCTGCGTTGTCATGATAAGCTTCTAAGACCATCTGGGTGTCTCGCTTGGGCACGATTACCTGCCAGACCAGTTCATGCGTCTTGGGATTGGTAAATCGTCTACAGAGCTTCCCTTGATGCAGGAACAACTTGCCTTTCTCTTTCCAGAGCTGTATGGTCTCGGCTGGGGCATTCTGATCAGGGTGTGCATGTTGTTGCGTAAGCAGTTCTTTCACTAGCTTCACGGCTGGATCAGTATCTTGGGTATCTTGGCCCATTCGTAGTGTCTTAACGGGTTAAGATTTACTTCCTGTTTCGTTTGGTAGATGCCGGGTCGATAATCTTCTACCCTTGAACGATGAAAGGCCGGTAGTTCAATCTCTTCCAACTCTCCGGTTCCTCTTCCACGTCTTTCAGGTGCGGCATCCGGGATAAGGCATTTGCGTTCCCATTCTTGCGGCCTGCCCGATATTTGATGACAAAGTTGTAGTTAGATAGCCGGGCTATCCATCGCTGCTCCAGAGCACCTAATTTCGCTGTGTCCAGGTGAGTCAACGGGTTGTTATCCGTGTAGATAGTGAATTCTGCACCTGTCAAGTAATGTTTAAAGCGTTCGGTTACAGCCCACACTACTGCCAGTAGCTCTAACTTGAAGGAGCTGTAGTTCTCGGGATTTCTTTCTGTAGGCCGGAGCTTCCTGCTTGCAAAGGCAATGACTCTTTCTTTGCCTCCTTGCTTCTGCGACAATACTGCTCCCAGTCCCACGTTGCTGGCATCCGTGTACAGAATGAATGGTTGATGGTAATCAGGGTATGCCAGGATCTCTTCTCCCGTCAGCGCGCTTTTCAGCTTGTTGAAGGAATCTTCTCTTTCCTCATCCCACCATGTCAGGGAATTACAGTTTGAAGTCTTCTTTGATCGTCCTACCAGAATGTCTTGCAGGGGAGCCGCTAGCTTCGTGAATCCTCGGATAAATCTTCTATAATAACCTATCAGGCCCAGGAATTGCCTCACTTCTTTTACGTTCGTAGGTCTTGGCCAATCCCTTATTGCTGTGACTTTATCAGGATCCGGTGCTACTCCCTCTGAACTCACGACATGTCCCAGGTACTGTACCTTTGGTTTGAGAAGGTGACACTTGGATGGCTTGATTTTCATGCCATATTTCGATAAAGCTTCGAACACTTCTGCCAGGTCTTGTAGATGTTGCTCGTACGTCTTCGAGTATACTATGACGTCATCTAGGTACAGGAGGACAGTTTCAAAGTTCTTGTGTCCTAGGCAGCTCTCCATCAGACGTTGGAAGGTCCCGGGTGCGTTGCAGAGTCCGAACGGCATACAATTGAACTCACAGAGGCCCATCGGCGTAGTAAACGCTGTCTTCTCCTTGTCGGCCTCGGCCACAGGAACCTGCCAGTACCCACTAGTCAGATCAAGGGTGGAAAAGTAGTTAGCAGATTTTAATGCAGCTAATGACTCCTCAATCCTAGGTAATGGGTATGCGTCCTTATGTGTGATGCGATTAATCTGCCGGTAATCTACGCACATTCTCATGGTCCCTTCCTTCTTTTTAACTAACACTAGAGGTGCTGCCCAGGGGCTACAACTGTCTCTTATTACCCCTGCAGATTTCATTTCTCTGAGCATGTCTTTGGTGGTTTGGTAGTGAGCTGGTGGTAAGGGTCTATACCTTTCTTTTATAGGTTGATGGTTACCTGTGGGTATAGTGTGCTCTACCCCTTTGATCTGCCCAAAGTCTAACGGGTGTTTACTGAATATCTGCTCATATTCCTTCACTACCCGGTATACTCCATGCTTGTGACGGGGAGGTGTAGAACTGGTACCTACATGCAACTTTTGGCACCAATCCTCCAGCTTCTCCTCTGAGCCATTGTCATCCGCCTGGCATGACGGGTTCAAGGGCTCAGCGACGGTGATGTTGTTGTTATCAACCGTGTACAACTTAGCCATGGTAGCATACTTAGGTAATGTGACCTCATCTTCTCCGCAGTTCAATAGGCGTAATGGCACTCTTCCCCTGTGTACGTCAACTACTCCTCTAGCAGTGAGTATGGTCGGTCTACTGTCTGAGTACACGGGTTCTACCAGGGCCTGATAGTCTTGCCCTTTGATGCCTATTGCGGCTCTACACCATACCAACATTTCAGTTTTGGGAGGAATTACAATGGGTATTGGGTCACTTACTCGTACACTGCCGATCTCACCTCCGGAGATTTCTACCTGCTGCTTCAACATCAGGGCTTTGATCTCTTTGTGCAGAAGCCTCTGTTGTCCAGTTCCGGCAGTCTCGGCGATTTGCTGCAAAACACTTAACACTTCGGAAAAACATTTCTCAATGACATTCATTCCTACCACCATCACGGGTTCACAGCCTCGCCGGTCGACATCTACGATTATAATACCTGTTTCTGCAATTCTACCTTCCCAACCTGAATATTCATCTCTCTAAATCCAACCTTTGGTATTATCAATCCATTACCAGCCCATATATCAAAATTAAAGTCATCTGGTGCATTAGTAATGTCTGAATCAGCCCAGTACCTTTTGTATAGAACATGAGGGATGGATGTTATTTGGGATCCGGTATCCAGCAAGGCACTGAAGGGAATGCCATCCAACACAATAGGGATCACCGGCTTTCCTCCCACGAATTTGTCATACCAGGCTGAAGGGCCTTGATCGTTCATTCCTGGGGAGCGGCCCGCCTGCCCAGGGAATCGTCGTTTAAAGGACACTCTCGAGCAAAATGGCCTGATTTCTGGCAACGGCGGCAAATGTGCTGTCCATCTGGTTGGTAGCGATCGCTGGGTCGTCCTCTTGCTGCTGGGTATCTTCTGGGCCTCATCCACGGAACATCCTCTCTGCTGGTCGCCAACTCGATCTTGGGTGCAGGTTTTGACTCTCGCAGTTCCTTGATGACCTTGGCCATGGAGATCACGGTGTCTGTCAGGGCATCTAGCTTTTGGTTGATGGCTGCATTTGAGATATATTCCCCGGCCTCAGCAGCAGTCGCTGACATAGCAGATGTCGCTGGCGCTGCCGCCTGCTGAGGTGCTGCTGCAGTGTCAAGCACAGATGTTAATTCCCTTGGCTCTTCCAGCTGCTGCAGACGGATAGCTCTATCTTTCAGCTCAGTAAATGTCATGTCAGGGTTCTGCAGCAGTACCATGCTTAACTGTCCTCGATGGGAAGGGGAATGGAGGCCCTCTCTGAATTGGTCAAATAGCATTTTATCAGCTCCCGGGGCTAAAGCAGGTTCTGCCAGCTTAAGGGCTTTGAGTGCTTCCTGCAGGTTCAGGGCAAAGTCTCTGGCACTCTGTTTAGGTTTCTGGTGGCATGCAAAGAACCTCATCTTAGCCCGGGTATCAACAGCAGATTCAAACGTTGCTTTCAGTCTGGCTGCTAGATGCTCTACAGTGTCCTTATCTGTGTCCAGCCAGGACGCCACCTCACGCCGTGCATTGCCCGTTAACTGTCCCATTATCATTCCTACACGCTGGGCTTCAGTGAGGGGATACATCACATAATATTCTTTAATCTTTTGCATAAAGTCAGTTAAAGAATTAGGCTCACCGGAGTATTGGGGCAGCCACATTGCCCCCGGAGTATACGGCATCAGGAATGGCATTATGGATGCTGTTCCTTGCGCCGCTGCACCGCCGGACGCTACTGGCTGACCCGACGCTGCAGCTCCATCGGCTACTCCGCCGCCATCTTGTGCATCGGCCTGCGACATCTTGGGCCCCCTTAGTTATTATGCGCCCTCCGCCTTCCGCTTCCGTCCGGATGTCTCTGGGAGGTTCCGGGGCGCAGCAGGGATCTCCTTCCCCGCCGGATGTCGTCAGCACCAAGGGAGGAGGCTGGGTTCGCGCCAATGCAGGGTACCGCCCCCTTTCTTTCCCGCACGCCGCGCGCTCCAAAATGGCGGATTTTCAGAAATACAGTTCGGATGGCGCACAGGGTCCAATTCTTTTGGACTGGGTAGATCCTGTTCGTGACGCCAGGTTTGTCGGGCCCCACGGGACTGGGGTACTCGGTACCGGACCGGACGGTACTGGGGATGTCACAGGTGGCTTGGTCCGGACCGTGTCCCTGGCTCGGCAAATAAAGGGGAATATTTACAAGGGGATTTGTCACGGGTGACGCCACCCACTTGGTGCGGCCAGTGATGGGGGCCGCCGCTGCTGCAGAACCTCCGGGGGTGATGTGAGGGCAGCGAAGATGGTATAGTTCCAGTGGGGGGAACTGTATCCCCTGGGGCAGTAAGGATGAAAGTCTATTGGGGTTGTAGATAGTGGAGAAGGGTTAAAGGACACACACTCACGTTTGGTAGACACTGCAATTCTCTTCTTCTCCTGATGCTGCAGAGCTGACAGGCTGGATCTGTAGGGAGGAATTGTCTCTGTGCTGAATCTGGAGCAAAGGTCGCAATCAATACACAGACTCCAAAGCTGTTTTCCAAAGCTTTACTGCAGATATTATTGCAGATTGTAGTCCACGGAGTCTGTAATGGGGCTGAGCTCTCTTCCCACACCTGTCCGGGTCGTCGGCTTCCTTGTGCTGCACTGTGTGTGTCCTGAGCTGCTGCTTCTAGCTAAGCTGCTGGGATTCCTCACGTCTCTCTGTATGCTGCTGGTACCACTTGGCTAGGCAACTTGAGTCCTCTATGCTGCGCTGACCCCTCCGTGTTGCTTCGCTCTGGTACTAGGGGGCATCTAGAGATCCCACTGTTCCTGGATTCACTGTGCTGTGGGTGCCAGACACAGTACCGGATCCGGTGTCCGTCTCTGTGCGTATTTCTGGGGCAAGTGAAGGTGTCACTCCAGCTCCCAGAAGTGTTCCTCTGTCTTTCGTTCTCCTGTTCCTCTGACCCTTGCTAGGTCTGCACTGAGCTAACTCTGCTCTGTTCTCTTTACAGCCCTGCTCCGAGCTGAACTCAGCTCTCCCTCATGGGCAAGAGTATATAAGGAAGCAGGTGGTGCTCCCCCTCTTGCCCAGAGGTGGTAGTGTTTGTCAGTGTGTAGTGGGGGAGAGAACCATGTGATGTTATTGTGGCACATTAACCCATGGGGTGCCACACTATCACACACACATTCTAACACACATGCATCACTCACACACATCACTCTCACACATGCACATCATTCTCCCACGCATCACTTTTACACACATCATTCTGATATACATATCACTCACACATGTACATCACTCTCACGCACATATACACTCACTCTCACAGCAACATCACTCTCACACACACCTCTCTTACACATACCACTATCACACATCACTCTCACACACATCACTCTTACACACACATGCACACAACTCTCTTAGGCTACATTCACACTGTACATTTTTAGTCTGTTTTGCAGCTAAAACCGGGAGGAGCAACAATCGGAGGAAAATTATAATAGAGACCTGGGCACCACTTTTGTATATATCATCCATTCCTGATATTTGGCTACAAAAACTGATGAGCAAAACAGATTACAAATGCTCAGTGTGAATGGAGCCTCAAACACACACACACACACACACACACACACATCACTCTCATACATCACTCTCACACTCACTCTTACATACAGACACACACCAATCTCGCACAAACTCATAACTCACACACATACATATCACACATGCTTGCATACATAACTCTCACACACACACTCACACACAGACCAGTCTTAAACAAACACATCACTCACGCATGCATCACACACTCACACAGATCACTCTCTCACATACATAACTCTTACACATGCACATAACTCACACATACATCACTCTCAAACACATCACTCCCACACATCATTCTCACACACACCACTCTCAAAAAGAAATTACTTTCTCACACACACTAATCACACACACATTACACACACATCAATCTTAAACACTCTTACACACACTCTCACCCACAGACAAACACCAGTCTTACACTTAACACTCTCACACACACATCTCTCACACACATCACTCTCTCACACACTCATCACTCTCACACACATCACACACTCTCACACACAACACTCTCACACACATCACTCACACACACATCCCCCTCTCACATGCATCACTAACACACATCTCTCTCACACTCATCACTCTCACAAAAAATTCACAAAAAAACACTCACACACACTCTCACAGACACACACCAGTCTCACACCAACACATCACTCTCTCATAAACGAATGACTCACATATATCTTTTTCTCACACAGACACACACATACATCACTCTCACACCACCACTCTCTCACACACCACTCTCACTCACAGACACACACCAGTCTTACATATATCACTCCTTCACACACATCAGTCTAACACACACGTCACTGTCTCAAACATATCACTCTCACACACACACTTACACACAGATACACACAAATGTATCACTCACACACATCACTCCCACACACTCACACAGATACACACCAGTCTCACACACATCACTCTCTCACAGACACATTCCTCTCTCCCACACATCACTATTTCACACACACACATCTCTCTTACACACACATATGATTCTCACACACACATCACTGACACACATATCACTCTCACATACAGACACACACAAGTCTCACACAAAGCCATCACACACACATATCACACATTATTACATACATAACTCTCACATGCTCTATAGATACCAGGAGGAAATCGGGGCACCAAAGCCGACAGCTTGCCGGGCGGATAAAATGAGGAGCGAACAGGTGGCAACGGGAGGTGCCTGTCCCAAGCACAACAGTCCAGCAATTAATGATTAAAGAAGAGACGGCACTCACCCGGTTTGAGATCGGTGATTTATTCAGGGAACAAGAACATTCCGTGCAGGGAGGGAGAGGGGAGCAGCTGACGACGGCACCGTTTCGCGCTTATGCGCTTCTACGGGTCATAACTCTCACATGCATCACTCTCACACAGACACACACGAGTCTCACACAAACACATCACTCACACACACATCACTCCAGCACATCACTCACACACACATCATTCTCACACACACACCACTCTCACACACACCACTGTCACAAAAAATTACTTTCTCACACACCACTCTGACACATATCAATCTCACACAATTCAATTCAAATTCAACCACTCTCTCACACACACATCACACACACACATTACATACACTTCAGTCTCACACACACTTTTACACACTTTCACACACAAACACCAGTCTTACACTCATCACTCTCTCACACATGCATCACGCTCTCACACACACACATCTCTTTCACACACTTCACTCCCACACACACACTTTCACACACACTCATACACACAGACACACACCACTCTCACACATACACACTCTCTCACACACAGGCACACAACACTCATACACGTCACTCTCCCAGACACATCACTCTCTTACACACATCTCTCTCACACACATATAACTCTCAAACACTCTTTCACACAGATACACACAAACACATCACTTTTACACACATCACCCTCACACACATCACATACACTATCACACAAACTTACACACAAACATACACCAGTCTCACACACGTCACTCTCTCAAAGACATATCCCTCTCTCCCACGCATCACTCCTTCACACACACATATCTCTCTCACACACACATATCTCTCACACACACACATCCCACTCTCAAACATCACTCTCAAACTCACTCTCACATACAGACACACACCAGTCTCAAACAAAACCATCACTCACACACATACATATCACACATTCTCCCATAACTCACACACATCACTCACATACACACATCACTCAAACACTCACACATGCACATCACTCTCGCACAAACACATTACTCACACACACATATCACACCCTCTCACATACATCACTCTCACACATCACTCACATAGACACATCACTCACCCACTCACACATGCACATCACTCTCACACACACACACCATTCTCACACACACACACACACACACACACACACACCACTCTCACACACACCACTCTCACACAATTCAGTTCAAATTCAACCACTCTCTCACACACACATTACAAAAACACCAGTCTTACACTCATCACTCTCATACAGACATCACTCTCATACGCACACATCTTTCTCACACAGTCTCACACACACCTCACACACACACACCACTCTCACACACACTATGCTTCATCTCGCTCGCGCGCATGCGCGGCGGCCATCTTAGAACATTCCTCCGCTTTCCATTCCACCGCGCATGCGTGGTGGCCATCTTGGTCAGTCAGCTAAGCTTCATTTCGCTCGCACGCATCTTTGATCACCTCTATGGCGTTTACTACTAATGCAGAGGGAACGCATTATCTGATGCACTCTTGCATCATTTCCGGTCGGGACTCGCTTCCTCCACACCTGACAGGTGTAATTACTTGATATGAACAGTATATATAAGCGTTAGCACACTATACAAGCTGCTCTCCCCTGATGAAGTCACCTTGAGGTGACGGAATGCGTGGGACCACTGAGAGGGGGTTCTCCTTGTGCACCTGATACACTCACTTATCCACCAGGTTATTTGCTAGTATAATTTCTTCTCCTATTGTTAAAACTTGCAATTCGGCTTTATTGAAGCAGTGTAGGTCCTGAAATTCCAGGACTCCATATACTGCTTGAAATTGTTTATCCTTTTTAACAGTTGTGCATGATTTTCACCTTGCACCATTGCTCAATGCTTATGCTTGGGTTTATTATAACCTGCCCCTTTGCACTGTAACCTATCCCTTCATTGGTTTAAAAGAATAGGGGATCTATGTATTCTGAGCACTGTGTTGGATTTAACTACTGACTAAGTGTTTCTTTACTGTGAATCATAGGTTCACAGGGTGTTCCCCCCCCCCCCCTCTCTAATTGATTTTTTTGGCTTTGGCCTTTTTAATTGTTTTTACGTAAAATTGTATGGTGTGTTTTGCAATAAAGTTTCATTTTTTACATTATATTGGTGATCGCTCTAATTTAACATGCCTCTTTTCTCTCTCTCTAAATCATAGTTTTGACATGGTTTGAGCAGATCCCGGGCTCTGAATGAATCTGCAAAATTTGATGCTGAACCAGGAGTGCCGCGTGGTGGGGCAGACTGGGAGGCTGAATCTACAGACATAACGAGATCATTGATCTCTATGCATAAGCTATTCACAAGGCTCTGGATAAACATAAAAAGCTTGGAGGAGTACAAGAAGTTAGGTATAGTCCCGAGAGGTCTTAGGGTTAAGATTTTCCCCACCTGGGAACCTGACCCAGCCTTTAAGAATATCTGGAAAACAAGTCTTACTAAGTGCTCTGGGGTCCTTATAGATCTATTGCTACAACACGATTATAAAATTATAGAAAATTTAAAGAAGGATATAAAAACGAAGAGAAGTTGGATAGGTTTGACTTCCCTACGCTAGTCGTACCATTTCAGAAAAAAACTGAAAAGTATAGTGCATAAATACCAGGCAACTATTTTAGGGAACAAGAAAAGAAAATATTTGAGAGACAAGCAGGATTTTGAGAGTGGCAAGGCGTATAGGTGGTCGCATCAGGGGAACCCACGTGGCCCTAGGGATGGGAAGCCAGGTCCAAATAGACCACAAAAACCACAAAAACCACACCATGTGTACCTATAGAACTACCATCGGGGGACGATTTTTATCCTCGGAACTGAGCGAGTCCGAGGACGGACTAGAAGAGGAAGGAGGAAGCGAAGGAACGAAACAGGAGCCTTCAGCAGTGGGGAAAAGGAAGTTACCAGAATTTGTGAGAGAGATCAGAATCCCGAAGAAATAACAGGTAACGGAGGGAGATGACTTAAAGTTACAAGTTGTAAATTTGTCTAAATATAAACTCTCTAACTTTGAAATCTGTCTGTTACAGAAGGGTTTGTCCTTCTCTCCGACAAAGGGATTAGATAAATTCACCGTCACAAAGGACGTCTACCTTTTTTGCCGAAAATTAATATTTAAAATCTTATACCATCAGCCTTCCCTCTTGGACACCTTTACAGATGGGGAAAGGAGAGCCCTCCAAGATCTACAGACACTTGAGGATGATGAGAATTTACGACATTCATACAGGTTTCCAGGGAGGATTCCGTCACAGGTTACTCCGCCTATGTCAACATTCCCGATCATTCAACTCTTTTTTGACAGAGTCAGTGATGAGGTAAGTACCGTATATACTCGTGTATAAGCCGACCCGTGTATAAGCCGACCCCCCTACTTTTGACCCCAAAACCTTGGAAAACCTATTGACTCGTGTATAAGCCGAGGGTGGACCCCAGCACAGGTATACAGCCCCCAGCAGTGTGGTATACAGGCCTCCCCAGTGGTAGTATACAGCATCCCCCCCAGTGGAAGTATACAGCAGCCTCCCCAGTGGTAGTATACAGCATCCCCCCCAGTGGTATATACAGCATCCCTAAAGGTATAAACAGCAGGCCCCAGAGGCATATACAGCAGGCCCCAGAGGCATATACAGCAGGCCCCAGAGGCATATACAGCAGGCCCCAGAGGCATATACAGCAGGCCCCAGAGGCATATACAGCAGGCCCCAGAGGCATATACAGCAGGCCCCAGAGGCATATACAGCAGGCCTCAGAGGCATATACAGCAGGCCCCAGGGTATATACAGCAGGCCCCAGGGTATATACAGCAGACCCCAGGGTATATACAGCAGGCCCCAGAGGTATACAGCAGGCCCCAGAGTATATACAGCAGGCCCCAGAGGTATACAGCAGGCCCCAGAGTATATACAGCAGGCCCCAGAGTATATACAGCAGGCCCCAGAGTATATACAGCAGGCCCCAGAGTATATACAGCAGGCCCCAGAGGTATACAGCAGGCCCCAGGGTATATACAGCAGGCCCCAGGGTATATACAGCAGGCCCCAGAGGTATACAGCAGGCCCCAGGGTATATACAGCAGGCCCCAGAGGTATACAGCAGGCCCCAGGGTATATACAGCAGGCCCCAGGGTATATACAGCAGGCCCCAGGGTATATACAGCAGGCCCCAGGGTATATACAGCAGCCCCAGGGTATACAGCAGGACCCCAGAGGTATACAGCAGGCCCCAGAGGTATACAGCAGGCCCCAGAGGTATACAGCAGGCCCCAGAGGTATACAGCAGGCCCCAGGGGTATACAGCTGGCCCCAGGGGTATACAGCTGGCCCCAGGGGTATACAGCAGGCCCCAGGGGTATACAGCTGGCCCCAGGGGTATACAGCAGGCCCCAAGGGTATACAGCGGCCCCAAGGGTATACAGCTGGCCCCAGGGGTATACAGCAGGCCCCAGGGGTATACAGCTGGCCCCAGGGGTATACAGCTGGCCCCAGGGGTATACAGCTGGCCCCAGGGGTATACAGCAGGCCCCAGAGGTATACAGCTGGCCCCAGGGGTATACAGCTGGCCCCAGGGGTATACAGCAGGCCCCAGGGGTATACAGCAGGCCCCAGGGGTATACAGCAGGCCCCAGGGGTATACAGCTGGCCCCATGGGTATACAGCTGGCCCCAAGGTGTATACAGGCAGCCCCGCAGTGGCACTACCCCCCCATCATTGAAAGAGCCCCCCACACTGTGCAGAGCCTCCCCCCCGCTGCATTAACTTACCATCCAGCGTCTTCATCACCGCGGGCTGTCATGTCCTTCCTCCCGCACTGTCTTCCCGGTCTCATGTGACCCGGCGGTCGCTGTGGAATGACGTCAGCGCGCCGGGTCACGTGAGACCGGGATGACAGCGCGCAGGACCCGCGGCGAAGACACTGACTGGATGGTAAAGCATCGGGGTGGGGGGGCTATGGGGGCTCTGCCAAGTGTGGGGGCTCTTTCCATGATGGGGGGGGCTAGTGCCACTGGGGGGCTGCTGTATACACGGGGGGCTGTATGCACGGCTCCCCCTGCCGCTGTGATGGGCGGGGGGAGCCGTGCATATCTAATGAGCGGCCCCACGTGACGGGCTGCTCAGTCATCAGCCTCCCCCCGCCTCCTCCAGCCTCCCCAGCACCCGGACACAGCCCCCACACATATATTACCGTATTGACCCGTGTATAAGCCGAGGGGGTGACTTTTCAGCCCAATTTTTGGGCTGAAAAACTCGGCTTATACACGAGTATATACGGTAAATTGAAATTAACACCAGGAAGAAACAAGAATCTGACCAGGGCAGAAAGCAAAGCATTAAGAGATTTAAAGCATAATAAGGAATTTGTGATCAAAGAGGCTGATAAGGGGGGTAATATTGTCTTGTGGCCGATCGACATGTATACAAAGGAGGCTAAACGACAACTTAGCAATAAGACCAACTACCGTATACTACCATCTGATCCCACACAGGTGTTCAAGAAAAAGTTGGACCAATTGACCCAAACGGCCCTAGAAATGGGAATCATTAACAAAAAAGAAAGGGATTATCTCACGACCAGATTCCCGAGAGTACCAACGTATTACCTATTACCAAAGGTTCATGAGAACATGCAAGAACCGCCAGGTAGGCCCATCATCGCAGGGATTGGAGGCCTTTTCGAGAAGCCCTGTATATTTTTGGATTATTATTTACAACCCTTTGCTGTTTCTTTAAAATCTTACACTCGTGACTCGACCCATCTTATTCAACAAATCGAAACCTTGGAGGTCCCGCCAGGAACACTTCTGGTTTCAATGGATGTGGAATCACTCTACACGAGAATCTCTCACGACCTTGGCTTAACAGCAGTCAAATTTTACCTTGACAAACAATACAATAGTAATAGGCTGCATGATTCCTTCCTCCTAGATTTATTGAGGATGGTATTGGAGAGGAATTACTTTGTATTCGATAGAACTTTTTTCAATCAGGCGTCCGGTACAGCCATGGGCGCACGCTGTGCGCCATCTTACGCTAATATCTTTTTGGGATGGTGGGAGGAAACTGTGGTGTATGGGATGGAAGAATTTCAACAGTCGGTATTACAGTGGCAACGTTATATTGACGATGTACTCTTCCTCTGGACAGGTTCTACTCAAGATTTCCAGAAGTTCATTGATAAGCTGAACGTTAATGACCTCAACATCAAATTGACGTGAAATCTCTGACTCTACGGTGAGTTTACTGGGCCTTTGTTTAAGCATTCATGGTCAGAAAGTGGTTTCAAAACTCTATAGAAAACCAACAGCAACCAATAGTCTCCTACACTATGAGAGTTCTCACCCATTACATCTGAGGCAAAGTATTCCGAAAGGGCAGTTTCTTCGAGTCAGAAGAAACTGTACTGAAGAGACCCATTTTCTGGAAGAGGCTCGTGCCTTGACGGATAGATTTTTGGCACGGGGATGTCCTCGTAGAGTGATTTCCGGAGCCTTCCAACATTCTAAAAGTATTACTAGGGAGGACTCCCTAAAAAAGAAACACAAGACAGAAAACGATGAACATCATTACACCTTTTAATAATCAGTGGAGGGATGTTCATAGAATACTTCTGCGTAATTGGGACATTCTAACCAGAGATACTAGGCTAAAACGCTATCTTACGCCATATCCTGGACTGACGGCTATGAGGTCACCAAATCTTAAAGATCACCTTACAAACAGTCATTTCACTCGACCCACTGTACTCACTGGTGGTGGAACCAGGATCAAGGGTACTTTTGCATGTGGTACGTGTGTTTCTTGCCCTTTTATGATCTCGGCTGAAACCTTCCCATATCCTCATTTCCCATTTGAAATGAGATCCAATTCCTTCTTCAACTGTAAATCTAAAAATCTTGTGTATGCAATAATATGTGGCTGCAATAAGATCTATGTAGGACAGACCACACAAGAACTGAGAAAGTGATTGCAAAAGCATATCTCGACCATAAATACCTCGAGGACCGATTCTGAAAAAGGAAAGGGTTTAACATCACTTGCCAGACACTTTCTGTCTACTCATAATAGCAACCCTAATTGTATTAAGATCATGGGTCTTCAAGGGGTTCGCATGAATATCAGAGGAGGGAGTGTAACTCTTGAACTCCTGAAAATGGAATCCAAATGGATCTATGTCTTGAAGACTTTAACACCACAAGGGCTCAATGAGGAGCTATTGTTTAATGGGTTCTATAAACAATTATAGAGGCTGTAATTATGATCGATGTTCTTTATAAACCCTAACAAGCCTTCCTGGCTCTCTTTATAGGCTTCCTCCTTAGACAATGAAGAACCAAAGGTCCCTGTGACTGGACTAATTACAAAGAGAAAGAAAAAGAAAACGAATGTACACTTGATATTATCCCTTGATATATGGATAAGAGTTGATTGATCGGGAAGCACGGCGGGAGTGAAGGTGTTGGCCTCCCAGTAAGGCAGAGGAATAATTATTCTACCTTTGATGTTTGTGACCTTTAGCATAAGGATTCTGTGATATGCAAAATGCTGATTGAGATAGGAACTGCCAAGACTGTATCTATAAAATACCTTTGAATTGATATTTTCTGACTTCTTGTGCAGATTCCTCAAGCTCTCTCACGGGCTTATTCAGACAGAAGCCTTTCTGATGATAGGTTTAAATATCTGGAATGGAAAAATATTTCCTTATGTATCACAGACTACACAATGTGCTATATTGGGGATGCCCTGAGTGGGCTCTGGGACTAAACTACACTTCTCATTACCACCTGCTAATTGTTTGTGGGTGAATTGCTGATGATATATTTGGATAAATTTCCCTTAATCCTGGCACTATTGGCTTTTTTGTTGAATAAGCTAATATTTGATATCTTAAAATCCTATCTAAATCTAATTTAAATAAAACAATTAGCATTGACGTTGAGTGTCTCAATTATTACTACCCTTAATCTACCTAATCTACCTGGTTTTATTGCAAATTATCGTTGAGATTTTCTTTAAAATCAGTTATTTTTCTTTAATTATTATAAAATTGTTTAATTTTTCTTTCTTAAATTTTTCTTATTTAATTTTTGGATGGTGTTTCCATTCAAGTTTTTGTTTAATTGGAATTATTGTGTGTTTTTTTTGTTTTTTTTTATTATTATTTTTACAGTTTCTTAAAGATTCGTTTTGGTACTTCATGGTGACTGGCCATCACCTTGTAAGTTACCATTTAGCCTTTAATATTTATTCATTTATGTCTTAATTTGTTTTGTGCACTTTACAGCGCTGATGGACCGGTCTCCTGTCTTGGACAGGGAGCAGTCCAGTTCTCCCTTCCAATATCAAATAATCTAAATTATTATTTGATAAACAATTTATATGTCACTCCAAAAAGTATTGATGTTTGGTAGTTAGTATAGGGACTAAGAACATAGTACTACTAGAACTTATATCATTCATAAGATGACTCTAAAATTATTTTATAGTATACTAGCTGTAGTACCCGGCTACGCCCGGGTTAATAAATAACTGCTGTTAGCTATAACAAAATAGAATTTGAATATGTCATATTAATGACCTGTAGGAAAATAGAAGCTGAGCTGTGATTGATTGCTATAGGCAGCCTAATAAATCTCCAGCCAACAGTAAACCCTCCCCCTGGCCGGGTAGTATATGTTACCTCACACATGCACATAATAGACAGCTCATGTGACTGACATCTGCCTTAATTCCCTGATGAAGGAGTTGGGAGATAACTCTGAAACGCGTTGGATAATAAAGAAGAATCATTGATCCAGACATTCCCTTGTACTGGCTTCTTTTTATTCCTTTTCTGAAGTGGCAGCGCGGACCTTGAGGTACTGTGTCCTGGGAGCTGATTATACCACAGGGATCTGTGGAGAGTACGGTCCTGCAGCAGCTACTTGTATCTGAGCGATCATTACCAGTTGTGGGTTTTCACAACTGTATCAGGTGAGCAGCCTTTTTGTATAACCTTTTGTCCTTCAAAGAAGATATCACCCTATGTGCGCATTCTTGAATTTTATAGATTAATTCCCTATATGGCACGTGTTGCACATTGGCTGTTTTTAATCAGATGTTTATGTTTGGAAAATAAAGATAACACACGTATGAGGCGAGTTGTGTGAGGTGATTTGTGCACATCTGTGTCTGTCTGTGTGGTGTGTGTGTCCCTGGGGTGTGTATGTGTGTGTCCCTGTGGGATGGGGTCTGTGTGGTGTGTGTCTCTGTTGTGTGTGTCTCTTTGTGGTGTGTGTGTCCCTGTGAGGTAAGTGCATGTGCCCCTATAGGGTGTGTATGTGTGTGTGCCCCTGTGTGGGGGTCTGTGTGTGTGTGTATCTGTGTTGTGTGTGTCTCTTTGTGGTGTGTGTGTGTCCTTGTGGGGTGAGTGCATGTGTCCCTATAGGGTGTGTATGTGTGTGTGTGTCCCTGTGGGGGGGTGTCTGTGTGGGGTGTGTGTGTCTCTGTGTTGTGTGTGTCCCTTTGTGGTGTGTGTGTGTCCCTGAGGGGTGAGTGCATGTGTCCCTATAGGGTGTGTATGTGTGTGTGTCCCTGTGGGGGGTCTGTGTGGTGTGTGTGTGTCTCTTTGTGGTGTGTGTGTCCCTGTGGGGTGAGTGCATGTGTCCCTATAGGGTGGCTATGCGTGGGGGGGGGGGGTCTGTGTGGTGTGTGTGTGTCCCTGTGTGGTGAGTGCATGTGTCGCTATAGAGTGTGTGTGTGTGTGTCCCCTTGGGGGTGTGTGTGTCTTTGTGGTGTGTGTTTGTTCGGGTGCGTGGTGAGTATCCAATGTTGGGGCTGCACCTTAGCGACTATACACTTGCTGTTACTCTTTGTGTGCGTGTGGTGTGTATACTTGTCCCTGTGTGTGGTGAATATCTCATGTTGGGGCCTCACCTTAGTGACTATATGCTGGTATGTGCTGTTAGTCTTTGGCGCTATCATTAAACCCCTCTCATTCACAACTGTCAACTGGTAACTGTCACTTTTTTCCCCATTATGTGGATAGGGGCAAAATTGTTTGGTGAATTGGAATGCGCAGGGTTAAAATGTCACCTCACAACATAGCCTGTGACGCTCCCGGGGTCCAGACGTAGGACTGTGCAAAATTTTGTCTCTATAGCTGACATCTGTCGATTTTCCTCCAACTCTTTTCCATTCACTTTTTCCCCATTATGTAGATAGGGGCAAAATTTTTTGGTGAACTGGAACGCGCAGGGTTAAAATTTCGCCTCACAACATAGACTATGACGCTCCCGGGGTCAAGACGTGCGACTGTGCAAAATTTTGTAGCTGTAGCTGGCAGCTGTCGATTTTCCTCCCACATGTTTCCTTTCCCTTTTTCCCCATTATGTAGATAGGGCCAAAATTGTTTGGTGAACTGGAACGCGCGGGGTTAAAATTTCGCCTCACAACATAGCCTATGACGCTCTCAGGGTCCAGACGTGTGACTGTGCAAAATTTTGTCTCTATAGCTGACAGCTGTCGATTTTCCTCCAATATTTTTCCATTCACTTTTTCCCCATTATGTAGATAGGGCCAAAATTGTTTGGTGAACTGGAACGCGCAGGGTTAAAATTTCGCCTCACAACATAGCCTATGACGCTCCCGGGGTCGAGACGTGTGACTGTGCAAAATTTTGTGGCTATAGTTGCGACGGTGTAGATGCCAATCCCGGATATACACACATACACACACATATACATACACACATTCAGCTTTATATATTAGACTAGCTGTAATACCCGGCTACGCCTGGGTTAATAAATAACTGCTGTTAGCTATAACAAAATAGAATTTGAATATGTCATATTAATGACCTGTAGGAAAATAGAAGCTGAGCTGTGATTGATTGCTATAGGCAGCCTAATAAATCTCCAGCCAACAGTAAACCCTCCCCCTGGCCGGGTAGTATATGTTACCTCACACATACACATAATAGACAGCTCATGTGACTGACATCTGCCTTAATTCCCTATATGGCACATGTGTTGCACATTGGCTGTTTTCAATCAGATGTTTATGTTTGGAAAATAAAGATAACACACGTATGAGGCGAGTTGTGTGAGGTGATTTGTGCACATCTGTGTCTGTCTGTGTGGTGTGTGTGTCCCTGGGGTGTGTATGTGTGTGTCCCTGTGGGATGGGGTCTGTGTGGTGTGTGTCTCTGTTGTGTGTGTCTCTTTGTGGTGTGTGTGTCCCTGTGGGGTAAGTGCATGTGCCCCTATAGGGTGTGTATGTGTGTGTGCCCTGTGTGGGGGTCTGTGGTGTGTGTGTATCTGTGTTGTGTGTGTCTCTTTGTGGTGTGTGTGTGTGTCCCTGTGGGGTAAGGCATGTGTCCCTATAGGGTGTGTATGTGTGTGTGTGTCCCTGTGGGGGTGTCTGTGTGGGGTGTGTTGTGTGTCTGTGTTGTGTGTGTCCCTTTGTGGTGTGTGTGTGTCCTGAGGGGTGAGTGCATGTGTCCCTATAGGGTGTGTATGTGTGTGTGTCCCTGTGGGGGGGTCTGTGTGGTGTGTGTGTGTCTCTTTGTGGTGTGTGTGTCCTGTGGGGTAAGTGCATGTGCCCCTATAGGGTGTGTATGTGTGTGTGCCCCTGTGTGGGGGTCTGTGGGTTGTGTGTGTGTATCTGTGTTGTGTGTGTTTCTTTGTGGTGTGTGTGTGTGTCTCTTTGTGGTGTGAGTGTGTGTCCCTGTGGGGTGAGTGCATGTGTCCCTATAGGGTGCGTATGTGTGTGTGTGTGTGTCCCTGTGGGGGGTTGTCTGTGTGGGTGTGTGTGTCTCTGTGTTTGTGTGTGTCCCTTTGTGGTGTGTGTGTGTGTCCCTGAGGGGTGAGTGCATGTGTCCCTATAGGGTGTGTATGTGTGTGTGTCCTGTGGGGGGGTCTGTGTGGTGTGTGTGTGTCTCTTTGTGGTGTGTGTGTCCCTGTGGGGTGAGTGCATGTGTCCCTATAGGGTGGCTATGCGTGGGGGGGGGGGGGTCTGTGTGGTGTGTGTGTGTCCCTGTGTGGTGAGTGCATGTGTCGCTATAGAGTGTGTGTGTGTGTGTCCCCTTGGGGGTGTGTGTGTTCTTTGTGGTGTGTGTTTGTTCGGGTGCGTGGTGAGTATCCAATGTTGGGGCTGCACCTTAGCGACTATACACTTGCTGTTACTCTTTGTGTGCGTTGGTGTGTGTATACTTGTCCCTGTGTGTGGTGAATATCTCATGTTGGGGCCTCACCTTAGTGACTATATGCTGGTATGTGCTGTTAGTCTTTGGCGCTATCATTAAAACCCCTCTCATTCACAACTGTCAACTGGTAACTGTCACTTTTTTCCCCATTATGTGGATAGGGGCAAAATTGTTTGGTGAATTGGAATGCGCAGGGTTAAAATGTCACCTCACAACATAGCCTGTGACGCTCCCGGGGTCCAGACGTAGGGACTGTGCAAAATTTTGTCTCTATAGCTGACATCTGTCGATTTTCCTCCAACTCTTTTTCCATTCACTTTTTCCCCATTATGTAGATAGGGGCAAAATTTTTTGGTTGAACTGGAAACGCGCAGGGTTAAAATTTCGCCTCACAACATAGACTATGACGCTCCCGGGGTCAAGACGTGCGACTGTGCAAAATTTTGTAGCTGTAGCTGGCAGCTGTCGATTTTCCTCACCACGTTTCCTTTCCCTTTTTCCCCATTATGTAGATAGGGCCAAATATTGTTTGGTGAACTGGAACGCGCGGGGTTAAAATTTCGCCTCACAACATAGCCTATGACGCTCTCAGGGTCCAGACGTGTGACTGTGCAAAATTTTGTCTCTATAGCTGACAGCTGTCGATTTTCCTCCAATATTTTTCCATTCACTTTTTCCCCATTATGTAGATAGGGCCAAAATTGTTTGGTGAACTGGAACGCGCAGGGTTAAAATTTCGCCCTCACAACATAGCCTATGACGCTCCCGGGGTCGAGACGTGTGACTGTGCAAAATTTTGTGGCTATAGTTGCGACGGTGTAGATGCCAAATCCCGGATATACACACATACACACACATATACATACACACATTCAGCTTTATATATTAGACTAGCTGTAATACCCGGCTACGCCTGGGTTAATAAATAACTGCTGTTAGCTATAACAAAATAGAATTTGAATATGTCATATTAATGACCTGTAGGAAAATAGAAGCTGAGCTGTGATTGATTGCTATAGGCAGCCTAATAAATCTCCAGCCAACAGTAAACCCTCCCCCTGGCCGGGTAGTATATGTTACCTCACACATACACATATAGACAGCTCATGTGACTGACATCTGCCTTAATTCCCTATATGGCACATGTGTTGCACATTGGCTGTTTTCAATCAGATGTTTATGTTTGGAAAAATAAAGATAACACACGTATGAGGCGAGTTGTGTGAGGTGATTTGTGCACATCTGTGTCTGTCTGTGTGGTGTGTGTGTCCCTGGGGTGTGTATGTGTGTGTCCCTGTGGGATGGGGTCTGTGTGGTGTGTGTCTCTGTTGTGTGTGTCTCTTTGTGGTGTGTGTGTCCCTGTGGGGTAAGTGCATGTGCCCCTATAGGGTGTGTATGTGTGTGTGCCCCTGTGTGGGGTCTGTGGTGTGTGTGTATCTGTGTTGTGTGTGTCTCTTTGTGGTGTGTGTGTGTGTCCCTGTGGGGTAAGGCATGTGTCCCTATAGGGTGTGTATGTGTGTGTGTGTCCCTGTGGGGGTGTCTGTGTGGGGTGTGTGTGTGTCTGTGTTGTGTGTGTCCCTTTGTGGTGTGTGTGTGTCCCTGAGGGGTGAGTGCATGTGTCCCTATAGGGTGTGTATGTGTGTGTGTCCCTGGGGGGGGGTCTGTGTGGTGTGTGTGTGTCTCTTTGTGGTGTGTGTGTCCCTGTGGGGTAAGTGCATGTGCCCCTATAGGGTGTGTATGTGTGTGTGCCCCTGTGTGGGGGTCTGTGGTGTGTGTGTGTATCTGTGTTGTGTGTGTTTCTTTGTGGTGTGTGTGTGTGTCTCTTTGTGGTGTGAGTGTGTGTCCCTGTGGGGTGAGTGCATGTGTCCCTATAGGGTGCGTATGTGTGTGTGTGTGTCCCTGTGGGGGGGTGTCTGTGTGGGTGTGTGTGTCTCTGTGTTGTGTGTGTCCCTTTGTGGTGTGTGTGTGTCCCTGAGGGGTGAGTGCATGTGTCCCTATAGGGTGTGTATGTGTGTGTGTCCCTGTGGGGGGGTCTGTGTGGTGTGTGTGTTCTCTTTGTGGTGTGTGTGTCCCTGTGGGGTGGTGCATGTGTCCCTATAGGGTGGCTATGCGTGTGTGTCTGTGGGGGGGGTCTGTGTGATGTGTGGTCTTGTGGTGTGTGTGTGTCCCTGTGTGGTGAGTGCATGTGTCGCTATAGAGTGTGTGTGTGTGTCCCCTTGGGGGTGTGTGTGTTTTTTGTGGTGGTGTTTGTTCGGGGTGCGTGGTGAGTATCCAATGTTGGGGCTGCACCTTAGCGACTATACACTTGCTGTTACTCTTTGTGTGCGTGTGGTGTGTATACTTGTCCCTGTGTGTGGTGAATATCTCATGTTGGGGCTCCACCTTAGTGACTATATGCTGGTATGTGCTGTTAGTCTTTGGCGCTATCATTAACCCCTCTCATTCACAACTGTCAACTGGTAACTGTCACTTTTTTCCCCATTATGTGGATAGGGGCAAAATTGTTTGGTGAATTGGAATGCGCAGGGTTAAAATGTCACCTCACAACATAGCCTGTGACGCTCCCGGGGTCCAGACGTAGACGTGCAAATTTTGTCTTATAGCTGACATCTGTCGATTTTCCTCCAACTCTTTCATTCACATTTTCCCCATTATGTAATAGGGCAAATTTTTGGTGAACTGGACGCGCAGGGTTAAAATTTCGCCTCACAACATAGACTATGACGCTCCCGGGTCAAGACGTGCGACTGTGCAAAATTTTGTACTGTAGCTGGCAGCTGTCGATTTCCTCCACGTTTCCTTTCCCTTTTTCCCATTATGTAATAGGCCAAAATTGTTGGTGAACTGGAACGCGCGGGTTAAAATTTCGCCTCACAACATAGCCTATGACGCTCTCAGGGTCAGACGTGTGACTGTGCAAAATTTTGTCTCTATAGCTGACAGCTGTCGATTCCTCAATTTTTTCATTCACTTTTCCCATTATGTAGATAGGCCAAAATTGTTGGTGAACTGAACGCGCAGGGTTAAAATTTCGCCTCACAACATAGCCTATGACGCTCCCGGGGTCGAGACGTGTGACTGTGCAAAATTTTGTGGCTATAGTTGCGACGGTGTAGATGCCAATCCCGGATATACACACATACACACACATATACATACACACATTCAGCTTTATATATTAGACTAGCTGTAATACCCGGCTACGCCTGGGTTAATAAATAACTGCTGTTAGCTATAACAAAATAGAATTTGAATATGTCATATTAATGACCTGTAGGAAAATAGAAGCTGAGCTGTGATTGATTGCTATAGGCAGCCTAATAAATCTCCAGCCAACAGTAAACCCTCCCCCTGGCCGGGTAGTATATGTTACCTCACACATACACATAATAGACAGCTCATGTGACTGACATCTGCCTTAATTCCCTATATGGCACATGTGTTGCACATTGGCTGTTTTCAATCAGATTGTTTATGTTTGGAAAATAAAGATAACACACGTATGAGGCGAGTTGTGTGAGGTGATTTGTGCACATCTGTGTCTGTCTGTTGTGGTGTGTGTGTCCCTGGGGTGTGTATGTGTGTGTCCCTGTGGGATGGGGTCTGTGTGGTGTGTGTCTCTGTTGTGTGTGTCTCTTTGTGGTGTGTGTGTCCCTGTGGGGTAAGTGCATGTGCCCCTATAGGGTGTGTATGTGTTGTGTGCCCCTGTGTGGGGGTCTGTGGTGTGTGTGTATCTGTGTTGTGTGTGTCTCTTTGTGGTGTGTGTGTGTGTCCTGTGGGGTAAGGCATGTGTCCCTATAGGGTGTGTATGTGTTGTGTGTGTCCCTGTGGGGGTGTCTGTGTGGGGTGTGTGTGTGTCTGTGTTGTGTGTGTCCCTTTGTGGTGTGTGTGTGTCCCTGAGGGGTGAGTGCATGTGTCCCTATAGGGTGTGTATGTGTGTGTGTCCCTGTGGGGGGGTCTGTGTGGGGTGTGTGTGTCTCTTTGTGTGTGTGTGTGTCCCTGTGGGGTAAGTGCATGTGCCCCTATAGGGTGTGTATGTGTGTGTGCCCCTGTGTGGGGGTCTGTGGTGTGTGTGTGTATCTGTGTTGTGTGTGTTTCTTTGTGGTGTGTGTGTGTGTCTCTTTGTGGTGTGAGTGTGTGTCCCTGTGGGGTGAGTGCATGTGTCCCTATAGGGTGCGTATGTGTGTGTGTGTGTCCCTGTGGGGGGGTGTCTGTGTGGGTGTGTGTGTCTCTGTGTTGTGTGTGTCCCTTTGTGGTGTGTGTGTGTCCCTGAGGGGTGATTGCATGTGTCCCTATAGGGTGTGTATGTGTGTGTGTCCCTGTGGGGGGGTCTGTGTGGTGTGTGTGTCTCTTTGTGGTGTGTGTGTCCCTGTGGGGTGTGTGCATGTGTCCCTATAGGGTGGCTATGCGTGTGTGTCCCTGTGGGGGGGGTCTGTGTGATGTGTGTGTCTCTTTGTGGTGTGTGTGTGTCCCTGTGTGGTGAGTGCATGTGTCGCTATAGAGTGTGTGTGTGTCCCCTTGGGGGTGTGTGTGTGTCTTTGTGGTGTGTGTGTTTGTTCGGGTGCGTGGTGAGTATCCAATGTTGGGGCTGCACCTTAGCGACTATACACTTGCTGTTACTCTTTGTGTGCGTGTGGTGTGTATACATGTCCCTGTGTGTGGTGAATATCTCATGTTGGGGCTCCACCTTAGTGACTATATGCTGGTATGTGCTGTTAGTCTTTGGCGCTATCATTAAGTCCCTCTCATTCACAACTGTCAACTGGTAACTGTCACTTTTTCCCCATTATGTAGATAGGGGCAAAATTGTTTGGTGAATTGGAATGCGCAGGGTTAAAATTTCGCCTCACAACATAGCCTATGACGCTCCCGGGGTCCAGACGTGTGACTGTGCAAAATTTTGTCTCTATAGCTGACAGGTGTCGATTTTCTTCCCACACGTTTCCTTTCCCTTTTTTCCCATTATGTAGATAGGGGCAAAATTGTTTGGTCAACTGGAACGCGCAGGGTTAAAATTTCGCCTCATAACATAGCCTATGACGCTCCCGGGGTCCAGACGTGTGACTCTGCAAAATTTTGCGGCTGTTGCTGCGACGGTGTAGATGCCAATCCCGGATAAACACACATACACACACACATTCAGCTTTATATATTAGATAAACAGTCCAAATTAATAAATGATATTATATATAGACACCAATATCTGCCCCTGTATTTCATACATTAAAACAAGAACAACTAGGGCTTTAATTGTAGAAATCTTTCTTTCAGCAAAGGCTTAGTGACTCCCCCTTGGGAATGTACCATCTATAATTTCAATACTACTAACCACTGCTTCTTTCTGGATTTGGGATAAGGGGATTATTCTTTAATTATAGCCTTTATGATTAGGCTTTATATGTTTTAGATCTGTTTTATCTTAGTTCCTACCCCTGTGGATCTCCCCTCTATGAGCACAAAACACCCCTTCACTTCTCCCTTCCCACCACCGCAATTGCTAGTCAGTGGTATATTCTGATCATTCTGGCGCAGCAGCCATCTTGGTTAGTCTGCTATGCTTCATCTCGCACGGGCGCATGCGCGGCGGTCATCTTAGAACATTCCTCCGCTTTCCATTCCACCGTGCATGCGCGGCGGCCATCTTGGTCACTCAGCTAAGCTTTATTTCGCTCGCGCGCATGCGCGGTGGCCATCTTTGATCACCTCTATGGCATTTACTACTAATGCACAGGGAACGCTTTATCTGATGCACTCTTGCATCATTTCCGGTCCGGACTCGCTTCCTCCACATCTGACAGGTGTAATTACTTGATATGAACGGTATATATGTGTTAGCACACTATACAAGCTGCTCTCCCCTGATGAAGTCACTTTGAGGTGACGGAACGCGTGGGGCCACTGAGAGGGGGGTTCTCCTTGTGCACCTGATACACTCACTTATCCACCAGGTAATTTGCTAGTATAATTTCTCCTATTGTTTAAACTTGCAATTGGGCTTTATTGAAGCAATGTAGGTCCTGAAATTCCAGGACTCTATATACTGCTTGAAATTGTTTATCCTTTTTAACAGTTGTGCATGATTATCACCTTGCACCATTGCTCAATGCTTATGCTTGGGTCTATTATAACCTGCCCTTTTGCACTGCAACCTATCCCTTCATTGGTTTAAAAGAATAGGGGATTTATGTATTCTGAGCACTGTGTTGGATTTAACTACTGACTAAGTGTTTCTTTACTGTGAATTATAGGTTGACAACGGGTTTGCCCCCATTCTAATTGATCTTTTTGGCTTTGGCCTTTTTAATTGTTTTATGTAAAATTTTATGGTGTGTTTTGCAATAAAGTTTCATTTTTTACATTATATTGGTGACGCTCTAATTTAACATGCCTCTTTTCTCGCTCTCTAAATCATAGTTTTGACATGGTTTGAGCAGATCCCTTTCTACAAAATTGTGGTGCCCTCAGGTTCTCTTAAATTACAGTCACAATCACTCTCACACATACACATCAGACTCACAACCACATCACTCTCTAACACACATCACTCACACTCATCACTTTCACACACATCACTCTCACACAGACACACACACACACACACATCACTCTCACACATGCATATCACTCTCCCACACATCATTCTCACACAAATCATTCTCACACACACATCACTCTCTCACATCACTCTCAGGTAAAAAGAAAGGGATTTTTCCGTGCGCTGCCTCCAGACAATAAGCGATCCAAATATTATCCAAACTGTTCTTTATTAATTCGACGTGTTTCGTGAGCACTCTCACTTCTTCAGGACTTATACAAAGTTACATCCTTTCTTAAAAACAATCCTATATATACTGACATAATCTCTCTCATTCTAATGATGTCATCTGCGTCTAACAACGTGAAAAAAATATGAAAAAAATATTCGCCAAGCTTGATCAGTATCTCACATTGTGCATCAATCATTTTTATCAAACAATTTCATGAAAAATCCCCCAATATATACAAATCAACATTAACACCTACATAGTTTGACATATACTCTATTCATACAATTACTATAATTCCATGATAAAATGCTCACAATTTTAAAAAATAACCTTCATGTTAGCACATTAAATTAAATGTACAGTTTTTTTCACTATCCATTTACCGTATTTTTCGCTTTATAAGACGCACCTGATTATAAGACGCACCCCCAAATTTGGTGAAGGAAAAGAGAAAAAAATATTTTTTTATGTTAAATGGGGTCCATCTTATAATGCCAGTGTCCGTCTTACAAATCATATATATGTCAATACTGGTATATGTATATCCCCCATGCTGGCACAGTAGCCCCCCATTGCAGGCACAGTAGCCCTAATGCAGGCACAGTAGCCTCCATTGCAGGCACAGTAGCCCCCCATTACATGCACAGTAGCTCCCATTGCAGGCACAGTAGCCCCCCATTACAGGCACAGTAGCCTCCATTGCAGGCACAATTGCTCCCATTGCAGGCACAGTAGCCCATTTGCAGGCACAGCAGCCCCCCATTACAGGCACAGTAGCCCCCCATTGCAGGCACAGTAGCCCCTTTGCAGGCAAAGTAGCCCTAATGCGGGCACAGTAGTTCCCATTGCAGGCACAGTAGCCCCTTTGCAGGCACAGTAGCCCCCCCATTGCAGGCACAGTAGCCCCCCCATTACAGGCAAAAGTAGCCCCCCCATTGCAGGCACAGTAGCCCCCCATTACAGGCACAGTAGCCCCCATTTCAGGCACAGTAGCCCCTTGCAGGCATTGTAGCTCCCATTGCAGGCACAGTAGCCCCTTTGCAGGCATTGTAGCCCCCATTGCAGTCACAGTAGCCCCCCATTGCAGGCACTGTAGCCCCCATTGCAGGCACAGTATCCCCTTTGCAGGCATTGTAGCCCCCATTGCAGGCACAATAGCCCCATTGCAGGCATTGCAGCCCCCATTGCAGGCACAGTAGCCCCTTTGCAGGCATTGTAGCCTCCACTGCAGGTACAGCCCCCTTTTGGCCCCCACCTTTGCGCACATGATACTCATCTAACTTCACCGCTGCCTGCTGACCGCGCTATCCCGCGCTATCTGTGCTGTGCCGACATCCGGGTACTGAGAGCGCCGCTCGGTGATGACGTCACTCGCAGCGACGCTCACAGCACCCAGATGCCGGCAGAACACTGACAGCGGGGATAGCGCGGTCAGCAGGCAGCGGTGAAGCTAGGTGAGGATCACATCCATGGTATAGTCAGTGCTTTCCACGCAATGCAAGCGTGGAAATCACGGACTTTACATACAGGCTGCAGCTGCAGACCCGGCTCCTGTAGTATGGGCTGCTCCCGCTGGTGATTAACAGCGGGATGCAGTGCATATTACAGGAGATAATGAGCGGCCCCACGTGACTAGAGCCCACAGCTGCAGTCCGCTCCTGGCCCCATCCAGCCCCTGGACACCCGCTCCTGAGCCACCCTTCCCCCCCCCCCCCCCCCCCCCCCCCCCCCCCCCCGAAGCACACTTTTGCTTTGTAAGACGCATCCTCCACTTTCCCCAAAAGTTGGGGGAGTAAAAGTGCATCTTACAAAGCGAAAAATGTAATATATAAAGCTGAATGTGTGTGTATGTATGTATGTGTGTATGTATGTGTGTATGTATGTATGTCCGGGATTGGCATCTACACCGTCGCAACTACAGCCACAAAATTTTGCACAGTCACACGTCTGGACCCCGAGAGCATCACAGGCTATGTTGTGAGGCGAAATTTTAACCCCGCGCGTTCCAGTTCACCAAACAATTTTGCCCCTATCTACATAATGGGGAAAAAGTGAAAGGAAAAGTGTTGGAGGAAAATCGACAGCTGTCAGCTATAGCCACAAAATTTTGCACAATCACACGTCTGGACCCGGGAGCGTCATAGGCTATGTTGTGAGGCGAAATTTTAACCCCGCGCATTCCAATTCACCAAACAATATTGCCCCTATCTAAATAATGAGGAAAAAGGGAAAGGAAAAGTGTTGGAGGAAAATCGACAGCTGTCAGCTATAGCCACAAAATTTTGCACAGTCACACGTCTGGACCCCGAGAGTGTCATAGGCTATGTTGTGAGGTGAAATTTTAACCCTGAGCGTTCCAGTTCACCAAACAATTTTTGCCCTATCTACATAATGGGGAAAAAGTGAAAGGAAATGTGTTGTAGGCAAATTGACAGCTACCAGATGTGAACAAGGGGGACTTAAAGAATGAGAGTGATGCCGCCAAAGAGTATATACCATACAGATGCTAAGGTGGGGCCCCGACATAGGATACTCACCACACACGGGGATATGAACACACACAAAATGCGCCTCACACTACCACGTGCTTGAACACATATACCACCCTCAGCACATATTTCACCACACATACACCAGCCTCGCCACATAATTGCCCTAAAACACACACAAGTCTGGTATTATCCTTCAACAATAAAAATCTGATTAATAAGCAGCAAAACTACAAGAGAAACAAATGTACCATATAGGACATACGGCAGCTGTCAGTCACATGAGCTGTCTATTATGTGTATGTGTGAGCTAATATATACTGTCAGGGGGAGGGTTTCCTGTTGCCTGAGGATTTATCAGGCTGCCTATAGCAACCATTCACAGTTCAGCTTCTATTTTGCTGTTAATCTGAGCTCTGATTGGTTAATATAGACAACAAGAGGACATTCTCAGTAAAGCTTCTGTGAGGTAATAGGATGTCTGTGAGGTAATAGTATGTCAGTTAGGGTGTGTTGGTGGAAAGGCTGATGTCAGTCACATTACCTCTATGTGAGAGGATATAGAAACTGACAGTTACTGACTATTTTTACCACAATAATGCCTCATAAGAAAAGGAGTTCCTTGGCACGAATGTCAGCTGATGCAAAAAGAAAAGCTGCATTACGGGTGAGTGAAAAATGTGAAGACCGAGAAACAAGGCTGACACACGTGAGAAAAGCAGCTGCTTCCTCAAGGGCCAATGATCTTTCTGAGGAGAGGGAAGCGAGGCTTGCAGACATGAAAACAAAAGCTGCTTCCTCAAGAGCCAATGAACTTTCTGAGGAGAGGGAAGCGAGACTTGCAGACAAGAGAACAAGAGCTGCTTCCACAAGGGCCAATGAACTTTCTGATGAGAGGGAAGCGAGGCTTTTGTGGCATTGTGACTTCCATTGAGGAGTTGAAAGCAAAGGTTTTTCCAAACATTCTACTCCACTTCAAAAATTCTGCCTGGCTGTGTAAAAGAGCTATTCTAGCTCCCAAAAATGACAGCATCAACAAGATCAATCTTCAAATTCTAAATCTCCTTCCAGGTCTGTGCACAACCTACAAGTCAGTGGATACAGTAATAGACCCTGCTCAAGCAGTATTTTATCCAACTGAGTTCCTCAATTCCTTGGAGCCACAAGGACTTCCTCCTCACAATCTCTTTCTAAAACCTGGAGCACCTATTCTGCTATTGAGAAATTTGGTTCCACCAAAGCTGTGTAATAGAACAAGACTCTTGATTAAGAACCTGTTTCCACATGTAATTGAGGCAACCATTTTGACAGGATGTGCCACAGGAGAAGATGTTTTCATTCCAACAATTCCTCTTATTCCATCTGATTTGCCTTTTGATTTTAAATGCCTCCCGTTTACTGAGCGACTGGCATTTGCTATGTCCATCAACAAGGCTCAGGGACAGTCTTTGAAAGTAGTTGGAATTGATTTACAATCTCCATGCTTTTCTCATGGTCAACTTTATGTGGCCTGTTCAAGAGTTGGAACAGCCAAAAATCTGTTCGTCTTTGCACCTGAAGGAAGAACTAAGAATGTCGTCTATCAAAAGGCTCTCGAATAAGGAGTAGAAGATTACTTCACATTACTTGGCCAATTTAGTTAAATCTGTGTGGAATATCTGTGGTGTTGAAATATATGTTGTGAAATGCTTCTATTAGCTTAGTTTTTGCCTTTTAATAATTACATTTCTATCGATTTGTTTTGTGGTTTTTGTGTGCTGAATAAATTTTTGTTAACACATTCTATTTTGTTAACAGCAGTTATTAACCCGGGCGAAGCCGGGTAGTACAGCTAGTACGATATATAAAACATTCTATTTCATCGTCCTAATCTCTTTTAGTGGCATTGTAGTCTCAAACTTATTATCTACCCATCCATCCCATTCCTTTTAGGATATCATCCATTCATTTACCACTACTCTATCATTGAGCTTGGACTGCAGCCCATTTATATTGTATATGAATTGTCCTCTATTAGTTGGATTACTCCCTCAACACTGCTACATCAAATCGGGATTTTACACTTGGATTACCGCCCCTTTCATATTTGTATATGTGCTACCCTCTATTAGTTCAGTTACTCCCTCACCGGGAGTCTCCAGCTGGAGAGGATGCTAGTAAATTAATGATGGACAAACAGGGTCAGTTAGAATATATCTGTGAACAAATAGAGCAACTTAAGAATTCAAAAGTAAGCAGAAAAAATGAGGTAAATGTGAGGGAACATATAGATATGATTCATCACTCTGGAAAAGGGATTATAACAACTGATATCCATAATTTAGAAGAACCTGATGTGAATAAAGATAAGATGGTATTAATAGATAACACAGTAAACCAGGATGGTTTAGTGCCTTTTTTACCCAGGGTAACACCAGGGCAAAATACAATTAGAAAATATCTGCAGGGGAACGACAAAAAAAGAAAAATACCTATAGAGGGACCAGAGGGGGCAAAAAGAAACAAAACAAACAAATAGAAGATGAAAATATATCCACCTTGAATAAAAATAAAAGGAAAATAATATTTTCAATCTATCCATTTATACGATTATAAGAAAAAGGGTTGTCATTTCGTCCTTCGTATGATTCAAGGAATTTGGATTTATACATGGACCTACAGATATATATCAGAAAATTAACATTAAAAAGATATTTTGCGGGTTTACCAGAATCTAAAGATAAGGAAAGTCCTGATTTAGATGGAATAGAACACACCACATTAAAAAAAACCTCTAATTTTTATCCGATTCAATATCAGGGCCATCATATTAAAACGTTTTGTGATTTAGTGTTGAAAGACCTCGAGAAATCAGAAGAAATAAAAATGGTTAACAATAATATGAATCTTAATAGACCAGAACAGAATGCATTACGGAGCTTGAAAAACAATACTGATATTATCATCAGACAAGCTGATAAAGGGGGGTGGGGGTAGTTGTACAAGATCGGGTAGATTATATGTTGGAAGCGGAAAGAATTCTTTCAGATACAATGACATATGAGATTGTCTCAAAAACCTGTTATTTACAAGCAATTATAAAATACTAGCTGTGAGCCTGATGCGATTGCATCGGGATTCTAGAATCGGTGTATAGTTTATTAAATTAGACTTTTAACTAATAATCCTATTATTCCATGATAGATGGCGGCCCAATGTTAAAGAATCGGGAGTGTAGGATGCATATATACATTATTCATTCAAATTTGACAATAATGCACATAAGACATCATATCTATCTATCTATCAACTACCAATGTTTGTATGGTATATGTCAGTGTAGTACATATCATGATTCTAAGGCAATGCTTTTCGTACAGATAGTGGCACTGATGTTTTGTACAGATTACGTATATTCAATTTATATATGAATATTAATAATCTATGATTGAGCCAGTACATGTTTCCCACCAACCCAAACGGGAAGGTAGCCTTACAGCTGGTGGGACCTACTCTACTCTATCCCTAATAATTAATAGTTAGACTCCTTTTAAAGCAGATATTTTTGGCTATTTGCAGAAGGTATGGAATAACCAAATACAATTTCTGAACTTGGCACCAAAGGGACTACCTACAATTCACTTTCAGCAAGTAACATGTAATAAATATGGAACTTGCACTTAGCTTGCAGTAAATACGGCAAGCAGAGCTTTAACAGGTTGACTAAATGCAACCACTAAAAATGAGAGCTAACTGATTTTGGTGATTGAAACTGTCGAAAGCACATGTGCCGCAACTACCGCAAGTAAACGACAAATTCCATAAACATTTCATGCAACTTACATTAAGAGTACTGTAGGTCACCATTAGGCAGCAAGTGGCAAAATTGTTTTTTTCCAACTAAAAATTCAACAAATAGCAGAATAATTCAGATGTAAAATCAAAATGTCTATTCTTTCCCTATGTGTCTAAATATGTACCTATGTGTTTAAATATGTACCTATGTGTATATATGTATTTATATGTACAGAACACACTTCAAGATAGAAATGTGTGTGAACAGTCGTCCCACCCATCTCTTAGGCTGCCTTCAGACTTGCAGATGCATCTGCAGCGTTTTGCAGATGCATCTGCAAGCATGTGCATGCAGACGGCAGTCCCTATCTTTATAATGGGACACACGGTGTCTGCAGATTCTTGCAGACAGCCGTGCGCACCCATTCACTCCTATATGTGATCTGTGCACAGGCGGATGCCTTCGTACAGATCACAGACTCTCCTCCGCACCAGGGACGCGACATGTTGCATCCCTGGTGCGGGCGGGATTGTGTGATTTGTATGCAGGCATACGCCTGTGCAGAGATCACATATAGGAGTAAATGGGTGCGCATGGCTGTCTGCAAGCATCTGCAGACACCGTACGTCCCATTATAAAGATAGGGGCTGGCGTTTGCATGCAGATGCTTGCAGATGCATCTTCAAAATGCTGCAGATGCATCTGCAAGTCTGAAGGCAGCCTTAACTGTTCACAAAAACCTCACCCTGTGTAAAAAGAAAATGAAATCTCGCAGCAGCTATACTGCTGGAGCTTCAGGTTCTTATCACTAAATGCAAGCATTTAGATGATACACATCTACAATAAACAAAAAAAATGTGTGTTTACATACATATACAATGAAATGTAAAAAGAAATTTTCTAAGCTAAAAAAGTAATTACTATATATTTTAAATAACTATTTTATATCTAAAAACTAATTATAATATCTTTATAACTAAACTAATAGTGTCTAATTTAAAAATAACTATGTATCAAAATGTAACATGTATCTAAAGAATTTTAAGTAAAATATTTTTATACACTATATTTTTATTGAAAATGAACACTAACGAATATATTTCTTAAAAAACTATTTTATATGTAATAACTAATTATAATATCTTTTTCTATAACTAAAATAATTTTTTTGGTATTTTTTTTTTCTATTCTTATACATCTATGGCTAAACTAATTTATTGTAATATTTGTGTTTAATTAGAAAGTAACTATGTATCTAAATCTAATATGTATCTAAAGAATTTAAAATAAAATATTAGAGAGATTATTTTGAGTAAAGAGTATTTCACTACTGGGCAGCAATTTGACTTGAATGGGTGTATCCAGCACTTTCACCTTAACATTGCATCGTGTTTTTACTCGTGAAAAAGCCACATATAACTGTCCATGTCCAAAAACTGTTTGTGATAAAAAAATCCCTACTTTCTCCAGTGTTTGGCCTTGGGATTTGTTGATGGTCATGGCAAAAGTAGACTTCACGGTAAATTGTCGACGTCTTAACTTGATAGGTAAGGCAGTCTCTGATGGAGATAAAAAAATCATTGGAATAAACACCACATTTCCTTCTGCAGACCCAGTAATGACTTTTGCTTGAATCAGATTGTCAAACAAAGCGATGACAATGAAGCGATTCCCATTGCAAAGACCTTTTATGCTGTTAAAGGTGCGCAAAAGCATGACAATGGTACGGATTTGTAATTTGAGGCGATGATAAGGCATTCCCATTGATGTGAGTGAATTTAAAAATTCCACTGGATATTGGTCTGAATCTTCAGTCTCAATGGAATCATCACTAATGTACTCAGTGTATTCACCAGCAATGCAATCCATAACCTTAGAGTTCACCATTTCCACATGGACATTTTTAGGGCAAAGAATGTCATGTGATGCAGCAATTTGAATGCTTTCATTGTTATATCCATCATGTATGTAAATGTAATATATATCTAAAGAATTTAAAATAAAATATTCTTATAGACAAATATTTTTGTAAAGACTTTTTCTGAATGAGGCAGCAACTTTCCTTGAATGGGTGTATGCAGTACTTTCACCTTAACATTACATAATCTTTTCACTCGTGAAAAAGCCACATATAACTGTCCATGACAAAAAACGGGTTCTGGCAAAAAAATCCCTACTTTCTCCAGTGTTTGGCCTTGGGATTTGTTGATGGTCATGGCAAAAGTAGACTTCACGGTAAATTGTCGATGTCTTAACTGAAAAGGTAAGGCAGTCTCTGATGGAGATAAATAAATCCTTGAATAAAACACCACATTTCCTTCTGCAGACCCAGTTAATGACTTTTGCTTGAAATCAGATTGTCAAAACAAAGTGATGACAATGAAGCAATTCCCATTGCAAAGACCTTTTATGCTGTTAAAGTTGGGCAAAAGCATGACAATGGTACTGATTTTTAATTTGAGGCAATAATAAGGCATTCCCCATTGGTGTGAGTGAATTTAAAATTCCACTGGATATTGGTCTGAATCCAGTCTCAATGGAATCATCACTAATGCACTCAGCGTATTCACCAGCAATGTAATCCATAACCTTAGAGTTCACTATTTCCACATGGACATTTTTGGGGCAAAGAATGGCATGTGATGCAGCAATCTGAATGCTTTCATTGTTATATCCATCATGTATGTAAATGTAATATATATCTAAAGAATTTAAGTAAAATATTCTTATAGACAATATTTTAGTAAAGACTTTTTCAGAATTAGGCAGCAACTTTCCTTGAATGGGTGTATCCAGCACTTTCACCTTAACATTGCATCGTCTTTTCACTCGTGAAAAAGCCACATATAACTGTCCATGTCCAAAAACGGGTTCTGGCAAAAAAATCCTACTTTCTCCATGTTTGGCCTTGGATTTGTTGATGGTTGTCACGTCCTACTGACGGACTCACACGTGGACCCACTGGACCGCGTAAAGAGGATGCTGATACCGGGTGATAGAGAGTCAGACAAGTACCGTAGAGTCAACAGGTTTATTAACAACAACACGAGACCCCACGCCCTGGGGAGAGCCACAAGGTCGTAGCACTGGAAACCCACCGAAGGAGGCCCCGGAGGCTTAACCCCTATACAGGGATCCCGCCGGTACCAACCTCGGAGGAGCCAATGCAGCGGACACGAGTGTTCAACCGACCCCAGGCGACGTGGTAACAAAACAGCAACCGGGTATACAATAAGAAACAGGAAACTGGGAATCACGGGGACCAAGAATACAGGGAACCAGGAACACGGGGAACCAGGAACACAGGGGATCCGGAGCCAGGCTTGAGACAGGGATCAGCGTAGAAGAGATCCGGGAAATCAGCCAGGAACACGGCGGTCAGCAAGGAGCCGGCAGGGCACACGAGGAATCCGGAACCAGGCTAGAAACAGCGATCAGCTTGGAGAGATCCGGGAAACCAGCCAGGAACACGGAGGTCAGCAAGGAGCTGGCAGGGCCGAAATCTGTGGGAAGGAACACACAGAAATCAGGTAACAAGCCAAATGAGGAACGACCTGACCAGACCAGAAATGGCAGCTCCACTAGGGAGAAGTTGCCCTGGCCCGACTGACTGGAAACAGGAAGTTTATATCATAGCAGGGCAGTCCTGATTGGCAGGACACAGAAGCATGGTGATTGGCTGAGGGGAGGAGCATGCTCCCTGCAGTCTCTCCAGCAGAAACAGGTTTGGAGAT
Source organism: Allobates femoralis (assembly GCA_033576535.1). Taxonomy (NCBI): domain Eukaryota; kingdom Metazoa; phylum Chordata; class Amphibia; order Anura; family Aromobatidae; genus Allobates; species Allobates femoralis. Next base: position 347,807,155 of record JARQOC010000005.1, on the reverse strand, counting down.
GTAGTTTCATGTGTTCAAGCAGTAGCCTCGGAAAGGGAGGAGAAGAGCAGCGCTAGTCCAGCAGAGGGCGCTGGAACCCCGCGGCAGACCCCCGAGGGGTAACAGTACCCCCCCCCTCTACGCCCCCCCTCGGACGGAGACCGGCCAGGAACCCGCGCAGGGGGCTCGGGGCATCGGCGTCCACCTCCCCGGTCCCGAGGGCAAAAAGGACCCGAGGGCGGTTGCTTGGGCGTCCCGCGTGGAGACACAGCTCCAGCCGGAGCTCCCGTTAGCAGCACGGGAACGGAACCTGGGCTTCCTGTCGTGCTCAGCAGGCCGGCAAGCAGATCATCCATAGAGGACATACGGGATGACATCCGATTCTGGCTCTCTCTCAGATGGTCCAATTCCTGTCGGAGACTCAGTATCTGGGAAGAGAGAGTGGGATCAACAGTAGAGGGCGCCCCCAAGCGGGCCTCTAGAGACTGGATAAACGCCACAACCTGTTCGTGACTCTGGCGGAGGGCGGTTAGCTCTCTTTGGGCATCAAACCTGGTATCAGCGGGGTCCATGGCCAGGGCAAAATCTGTCACGTCCTACTGACGGACTCACACGTGGACCCACTGGACCGCGTAAAGCGGATGCTGATACGGGTGATAGAGAGTCAGACAAGTACCGTAGAGTCAACAAGTTTATTAACAACAACACGAGACCCCACTTTCCTGGGGAGAGCCACAAGGTCGTAGTACTGGAAACCCACCGAAGGAGGCCCCGGAGTGCTTAACCCCTATACAGGGATTCCGCCGGTACCAACCTCGGAGGGGCCAATGCAGCGGACACGAGTGTTCAACTGACCCCAGGCGACGTGGTAACAAAACAGCAACCGGGTATACAATAAGAAACGGGAAACTGGGAATCACGGGGACCAAGAATACAGGGAACCAGGAACACGGGGAACCAGGAACACAGGGGATCCAGAGCCAGGCTGGAGACAGGGATCAGCGTAGAAGAGATCCGGGAAACCAGCCAGGAACACGGCGGTCAGCAAGGAGCCGGCAGGGCACACGAGGAATCCGGAACCAGGCTAGAAACAGCGATCAGCTTGGAGAGATCCGGGAAACCAGCCAGGAACACGGAGGTCAGCAAGGAGCCGGCAGGGCCGAAATCTGTGGGAAGGAACACACAGAAATCAGGTAACAAGCCAAATGAGGAACGACCTGACCAGACCAGAAATGGCAGCTCCACTAGGGAGAAGTTGCCCTGGCCCGACTGACTGGAAACAGGAAGTTTATATCATAGCAGGGCAGTCCTGATTGGCAGGACACAGATGCATGGTGATTGGCTGAGGGGAGGAGCATGCTCCCTGCAGTCTCTCCAGCAGAAACAGGTTTGGAGATGTAGTTTCATGTGCTCAAGAAGTAGCCCCGGAAAGGGAGGAGAAGAGCAGCGCTACTCCAGCAGAGGGCGCTGGAACCCCGCGGCAGACCCCCGAGGGGTAACAATGGTCATGGCAAAAGCAGGCTTCACGGGAAATTGTCGACGTCTTAACTTGAAAGGTAAGCCAGTCTCTGATGGAGATAAATCAATCCTTGGAATAAACACCACATTTCCTTCTGCAGACCCAGTAATGACTTTTGCTTGAATCAGATTGTCAAACAAAGCGATGACAATCAAGCGAGTCCCATTGCAAAGACCTTTTCTGCTGTTAAAGTTGCGCAAAAGCATGACAATGGTGCCGATTTTTAATTTGAGGCGATGAGAAGGCATTCCCGTTGGTGTGAGTGAATTTAAAAATTCCACAGGATATTGATCTGGATCTTCAGTCTCATCAGGATCAATGGAATCATCACTAATGTATTCAGTGTATTCACCAGCAATGCAATCCATGACCTTAGAGTTCACCATATCCACATGGTCATTTTTAGGGCAAAGAATGGCATGTGATGCAGCAATTTGAATGCTTTCATTGTTATGTACATCAATGAGAATGTTTTCACCAAATATAGCAAGTATGAGTGAGCCAGTGCAGATCATGTCTTGTGGGATTTCAATGATATCATCTCCAAGGTTGAAATCATTGGACAATTCACCATTTCCCAGTTGAAGTAACCAACTGCTATAATCAGGATCAATGGAACGCATGTTGTTGAAGAGTGGCAATTGAGTGAAAAGCTGCCATTGTCGTGAGTATTTAATACAACTCTCTATAATGTCAGTTCTTGTACCATGAGGGATGATAGGCAGACACTGTCGAAAGTCTCCTCCCAGAACAATGACTTTCCCTCCAAAAGGTGTTGTATTTTTATTGGAAATATCTGTTGTCATGACATCCCGTAAAAGTTGATCTATCACATGTAATGCATATTTAGAAAACAGAGTGGACTCGTCAATAATGAAAAGTTTGGTACTTTTCAAATGTTGTCCAGCATCTGTATCATTTTTATCTCTGGAAACGGATGTTTCATTTATTGGAATTGGTATGCCATAAAGCGAATGGATGGTTCTTCCTCCTTGCAGTAAGTTAGCTGCAATCCCTGTACTGGCTGCAGGTGATACAATTTCGCCTTCTCCTCTTAGTTTATGAATTAATAAATCATACAGATATGTTTTCCCACTGCCACCTGGACCGTCAATGAAAAAGCACTTAGATTGTACACTTCTATCGTGTAAAGCTTGATTGATCGCATCATAGGCCAAAAGTTGTTGGTCATTTAAAGTAGCTTTCATTTGCTGAGCTCTTCTTAACTCATCATCCTTGTTGTATAGTGGAGCGATGTGTGGCTTTCTTTTTGGTCGTGGTAGATTAAAATCAGTAAAAGTTTTGCCATGAAGTTTTAGAACATTTTGGACATCTGTCATTGCATATCCTTCACAATTCTCACACTCCTCAGTGTTGGAGTGATATGCATGGCAGTAGTCTTGGATAAAGTCTTGTTTAAATTCTTGCCACAACTCCGATGGATGAGCTGGAGGACCAAAAATACATATATATGCAAACATATCACGAAGCTGTGCAGGCATGTTGAGAACACAGGCATCCAATAAAGTATTTCTCCAAACAGTGTCATCGAAGAGCAATCCAAGAGCTAATGCTGCCTCTTTAAAAGTTGGGTATGTGACTTCATTAACAGTCTTTATGTTGTCAAAACTTGTTGCTCCTTTGACATGCAGTAACAACAACCTTAAATAGTACCGTTCTTGATCTTTCATACTGACAGTATACATTCTTCCAATCACTGAAGAACCTCCTCGCTTTCTAATTTCCCATTCACCTTGTTTCCAAACATAGTGCTCTGGAATTTGGCGGTATAAGCAATCATGAGCATGCGGGTCATTCTCATTGAGCTCAAAGTACGCCATAAGAGTGGATTTTCTGTGCATTGTGTAACTGATGCTGTCGACAGAGTCATCCTCATGAAAATAAAGCGGTTGAGAATGTGGGAGATGTACGGCAAGGCGAATAATGGAGTGCGATTGTCTATGCATCGGGTAAGCAAATATTCGCCAAGCTGCCTCCGGTGCACTCACGTATCTTGAATCCATGAATTGATGTGTTTCATCATGGTGGATATTAGTTTGGCAAATTTCAAGATTGGCTTTATCATGTCCTTTGTAGACATATTTGAATAGGTATTTAACACTTTGAATGGAAGCACATACCTCAACATTAATATGACACTTGTATTTTAATAGTAGGAAAGGGTTATAGGGAACAACCCAAGAATTATCAATCATCTTTGAATGGTGTTCAAAGGATGATCCTTCCTTTCTTTGATAAGTAGGGTATGAATCCTCAGCTAAGAGTGTTTTTGTTTGGAAATCTTTAGGAAAATTTTTCATACACTTTCCAAGATCCATACATGGAGAATTGGGGTTGTGTTGTCCACAGGGTCCATGAATCATGTGTTGCATCACAATTTCATGGAGCACAGGGTAATCTTCAGGATCAGGGATTTCAGCCCAAACTATATTATCCACTTCAACCTCAGTTCTTAGTTTGGATTTGCTATCCAGAATGATCAAAATGTGAGCGTGTGGTAGGCCACGCTTTTGGAATTCAATAACATGAACCATTGCACAAACTTTGCCAAATAATCCAGTGTTAATGTCTTTTAATAGGGCTTCTAGTTTAATTCTGAAGACACGGGCGACTAAATTAGGTCTATGTTCCACACGCTGCCATGGCTCTAAATTGTTTGTAATCTCCCTCCATTTAGGATTACAGGTCATGGTTACAAAAAGATCCGGTCGTCCAAATTTAGTCACAATAGCCATGGCATCCTGATAGCGTTGCTGCATGTTTCTTGGACTGCCTTCAAAGGAAGATGGTAAAATGACCGTCTTGCCAATGGGAATACCTTTCTCAACAGATTTTTTCAGAAGATGTTCCTGGAGTACGCAATAATCCTCCACTTTTAAATCCTTTTGGTGTTGACGGATAAAATTTAAGCGATTAGCCTCGATTTTCACATACGCATCCACAAAGTAGTGCTGCGTTAGTTTGCCACCATTCAGGACAGGATTGAACCGATTCAGTACAGACAACAAATAGCAATAATACTGGAGCTGTGTAACCCTGCGTTGACTTTGGCCTTGATGCTTGAGTCCCTCATGCCAGCCTTGTTCTCCATGAGGGAAAAATAAGGGATACAGTAATGCATCTAAATTGCTGTGTAGAATACTGACTTGCTGTGTTTTTGGGGCCAAGGGGTTATTTGGATCAGGTTTCAAATGAATTAAAATGTCTCTATTGAATGGTGGCCTCCCATCAGCATTTTCAAGACCACAGCAACTTCATTGACAGTAGGATTGTTATAGCGTCTAGGGTCTTGGTCTCTGTCTTGTTTAATGGCCATGATAATATTTGGCATGACGGTGCCATGTTCTAGTGCCTTCTGTTGTTCTTCTAATTCAACGTCACGTAGCATTTTGTAGGCCGAAACAAAAGGATTAATATGATCCAATTGAAGAGCAATGATACTTATTAAAGTTGGATGACATTTCACATTTTCTGGAGACTGTATCCGTTGTTCTACAGCGCTTGCAGTATCTAAAATGTACAGTTGTGCATATGCTGGAGGTTGATCTTGAGCAGGATGGAGTGTTCCCGTGTGATGATAAATTTGCCCATGAATACGGAAACAGTAAGGGCCATGTCCAGGTGGTGAAGCAAAAGAACTATTAATGCTCCTGATATTCTGCATCAAATTGTTACTGTACTCACTCTCTCCTTTCAGCAGGCGTTGGAAGACCTCCGGGTATTGAGGTAATGGTACCTTTACTTTTCCCTTGTGGCAATAAAGAGTAAAGTGTTTACCTGATGGGCGTTCATCAGTAAAATGTCGAGCCTCACAATGTTCACATATTACATTCATGAAACCACAGGTATGTTCTGCAATAGCATGATCCTGATCAATAAATCCCATTGGATGAAGGAAAGATGAAGATAAGAAAGGTAGATTTTTATTGTGTAATCCTACATAGATGAGACGTGGAAGGGACGTAGAATCAAAATATTCAAGAAAAGAAGTTGAATATAAATTGCGTGGTGGCTCTTGCAATGTTGAAGTGGAAGAATGTGTGCGTACGTCACGACGTCTATCAGCCAAATGGGTCAAGCGGAGTTGTTTAGACGTAGGAGACAGCGTATCTTTACGCATCTGTCTTTTCCTTTTAAGCCTCAAAATGTTACACTGTTTGCTGTATGGCGTCTCCTCAGCAGAGTGTTTTCTTTTAGATGTGGCCTTGCGATGTGGTAAAGGCTGTTCAGTAGTAGTTAACACAGTAGAAGAAGAGGTGGCAGCAGTATGAGGATCAGACAAAGAGGTGGCAGCAGTATGAGGATCAGACGAAGAAGTGGCAGCAGTATGAGGATCAAACGAAAAGGTGTCAGCAGTATGAGGATCAGAGGAAGAGGTGGCAGCAGTATGACGGTCAGACGAAGAGGTGGCAGCAGTATGAGGGTCACAGGAAGAGGTGGCAGCAGTATGAGGGTCAGACTGATCTCCTGTAGGCATGAACTCTTGGTGTTTGCGTCTTTGACGCGCAGGCATGGATTTTTTGCCTAATTGTTCCATCCTTCCTTCAAAAGAGTCTTTTGAAACCCGTGTTTTCAAAGCAGCCTTTTCCTTATCCAAGCAAAGTCGTCTTTCTTCAGAAGTCTCCTCGGCACGCTTCTTGCGCATACGCACAGACTCCTTTTGAACCTTTGCTTCTTTGTTTTCCATGGAGGTCATGGGAGGTGTTAAAGGCTTTTCACTTTGTAAAATGTCAGTACACGAAGAGGCAGGAGTAGTATCTTTGTCAGACGGTTCTTCAGTGACAGTAATTTGTTGTTTTTCCCGTCTGGCACGTGCATCCATGGCTCTTTTTGACTTTAGTTGACTTCTTTCTTCAGAAGACAGTCCAGCAATAAGTTTCTTCGAAGCAGCCTTCGCAGCATCCAACCGAAAACGTCTCATTGGAGAAGACAGTTTGGCAATGCGTTTCACTCTAGCAGCCTTAAGACGTAGTAAACGAAGACGTCTCTCTTCCGAAGTCTCCTCTGCAATGCGTTTGGCGTGAGCAGCCTTATCACTATCTAAGCGAAGACGCCTCTCTTCTGAAGTCTCCTCTGCAATACGTTTCGCCTTAGCAGCGTTACGAAGATCTAAACGAAGACGTCTCTCTTCCGAAGTCTCCTCTGCAATACGTTTTGCTTTAGCAGCCTTATCACGATCTAACCGAAGACGTGTCTCTTCCGAAGTCTCCTCTGCACGCTTCTTCTTAGGCGTAGATGCAGCCTCCTTGGCAAGAGCGATATTTGTTGTTGGAGAGCTCATCTTAATAAGAATATTCAGTCAATCAAATCCAAAATGAGCTAGAGTGTGTTAGTTAAGGAAACAATCAATAATAACTATGTCTAAATAGGCAAAAACAATAAAAGGAAAGTGTGTATTTGAATAACCTGTGAAAATGAAATGATTGAGTTCTTTAAAGTACAAAACAAATATTTCATGATGTTTATTGTATGGAGTGTGTTTAAAGTCCTTAAAAAGAGATTTAAAGGCAAGACAAATGGATGTAAGGGCCCTTTGAGAGGCGCGTTGTAAAAGCAGATTTCCAACATTGTAAGAAAAGCGGTTAAAGTACCGATATGACAGGAAGTTCCGCATAACTGGCAGCAGGGGTGGAGTTGCAGAAGGTGGTGCAAAATGGCAGAGTTAGCGTTATTTGGTACCTTAAACGTAGGGTTTTGGGATTATAGAGGAAGTAGTGTTTTTTTTTTTCTTGCTGGAGTTGGTGGAAATCGGCATTATCAGCGAGCGTGAAATGGCACAATGTGACCAAGCATGGTAAAAATAGAAATAAGGCAACTTCTGGAGTACATGGTGAAACAGGCAGGTCAATGTAGAAATCAACGTTAATCCGGCGATGTAGCGTGACCTTACGCAACCGCACCCATGGTGACGGGTATGGGGAACTTGCTTAATAATGGAAATATTTCCACATGTTATGGAATAATGTAAATCGGCATGTACAACGCGCATGTGAAAGGGGCCCAAGTCGGTCATAGAGTGTAAAATGACATGGAACCAATATATTTGGTATGTAAAAGTAGTTAATGTCCTACTGTGACGACAGGCCCTTTTACATTAGCGGTAATTAGAAATAGCATCAGATGCGGTGAAAAAACTGTATCTGCGGGGTTTGGTGCATAGCCGCAGCATAAGCACTGCACTTGTGGGCGGTTGCGTTAATTGCTATAGTCAGTATATAGTTAAAATAAAATAAAAAACAGTCTGTAAGGGGTTAATGTAGCACTGGCACGCTTAAAAAAAACAGGACGATCAATAAAATGAAAAATAGTATTAAAGAATTTAGTATTAAAATGGCAGTAGTAGACCACACAGTGACATAGGCAGTGAATAGCCAAGACAATAGAAGGGGTTAATGTACTACTTGCACTCCTATAAAACAGTGTGGAAGATAAAATAACTAAGAAATGGTATAGAAGAGGTTAATTTTCAAATGTAATGAGTACAGCACATAGGGACACAGTTAGTGAATAGAAAACAGAATGCAAGGGGTTAAAGTAGCAGTTAGAACCATATAAAAGAGTGTGTGGGAAAAGTAAAATGCAAAAGGACATAGAAGAGGTTAATGTAGAAATGGCCTTAGTACAGCACAGTGAGATAGCAAGTGGAGCAGAAATAGAATAGAAGGGGTTAATAAAGTTAGAAAAAAACAGGTCAATATGGTGAAACGTAGCTGATATGAAATTAGTATAAAGAAGGGGTTAATATAAGCATAGGCATTAGGAATATATACTCTGATGTGAGATTGTACTGTGAAAACAGCTTTTTAACTTTTACATAGTTCACAAATTCAAATTTCGCGCTCTAACATGGCGGACGCGAAATGTTCATTCATAAAAAACCGGCAGACACCAGCCGCTATTTGATTGGAGAGCGGAAACTTCATAAACATGGCGCCATGAATACGATTGGTCGGCGCTACTGTGTGAAGATGCCGCTGTCCAATCACAACAGAGCGGGGCGGAGCTAAAGACTTCCACCCTCCCGAACGGCGTGGCCGAAAATCGAACCAGGCGCTCGGCAAGGAAAGTTGAGCTTTCCCCGCTGAGCGCCGACCAATCGGAAGCAAAGCGCCATGTCCAACAACCAATGACAATCGCGCCTCATTTCTCAATGCATCTGTATGGGAATGCGCCCTCCAATCACACTCGCGGCGCCATTTTTGAAAATTCACAGCGGCCAATCAGAATCGCGCCTCACTTCCCATAGACATACATAGCGGTGTGTCGGCGATTTTATGGCCGGGCCCCTGCTTCTATTTTCGGCCAGGGGACTCGCCTCTCATCCGTCGTTCCACGGAGCCGGAAACTCGCAATGAGCGCTTCGCGGCGATAGCTAGCGTATCACCAACGACTCTCAATGATTGCGAGTCGTTGGTAAGACGCGAGCAATGTCCGTAAGCACACAGCGACCAATCAGAAGAGCGCCTCACTTCCCATACACATACATTAGCGGTGTGTCGCAAAATATATGCCCGGGCTTCTGGTTCTATTTGCCGGCCATAAAATCGGCGACACACCGCTATGTATGTCTATGGGAAGTGAGGCGCCATTCTGATTGGTCGCTTTGTGCTAACGGCGACCAATCAGAATTGCGGCGCACTTCCCATAGACATAGAATGGACAAAAATCTTCCATTCTATCTCTATGGGAAGTGCGCCGCAATTCTGATTGGTCGGCGTTAGCACACAGCGACCAATCAGAACAGCGCCTCACTTCCCATAGACATACATAGCGGTGTATTGCAGATTTTATGGCCGGCAAATAGAACCAGAAGCCCGGGCATATATTTTGCGACACACCGCTAATGTATGTGTATGGGAAGTGAGGCGCTCTTCTGATTGGTCGCTGTGTGCTTACGGCGACCAATCAGAATAGCGCCTCACTTCCCGTAGACATACATTAGCGGTGTCTCGCGAAAAATATGGCCGCCCTTCTGGTTCGATGTTCGGCTATTTCTGGTCCGAAAAATTTTTTTTCTCTATTTTTCTATCTTTATTTGTATCTATTTTTCTATCTATTTTCTTATCTATCTATCTTTCTATTTATCTATCTAAGAATATAGACAGAAAAATAGATAGAAATAAATATACATAAATTTTTTTTTTTTTTTTTTTTACCGGCAATAGCCGAGCCCCGTCCCTGAAAATCGAACCATAAGGCCGGGCATATTTTTCGCGAGACACCGCTAATGTATGTCTACGGGAAGTGAGGCGCTATTCTGATTGGTCGCCGTAAGCACACAGCGACCAATCAGAAGAGCGCCTCACTTCCCATAGACATACATAGCGGTGTGTCGCAAAATATATGCCCGCCCTTCTGGTTCTATTTCCCGGTTAGAAAATCACCCACACACCGCTAATGTATGTCTATGGGAAGTGAGGCGCGATTCTGATTGGTCGCTGTGTGCTTACGGCGACCAATCAGAATTGCGGCGCACTTCCCATAGAGATAGAATGGATGATTTTTGTCCATTCTATGTCTATGGGAAGTGCGGCGCAATTCTGATTGGTCGCCGTTAGCACACAGCGACCAATCAGAATGGCGCCTCACTTCCCATAGACATACATTGCGGTGTGTCGGCGATTTTATGGCCGGGCCCCTGGTTCTATTTTCAGCCAGGGGACTCGCCTCTGAGTGGTCGTTCCACGGGCCCGGAAACTCGCAATCAGCGCTTCGCGGACATTGCTCGCGCCTTACCAACGACTCGCAATCATTGCGAGTCGATGGTGAGACCCTAGCTATCGGCGCGAAGCGCTCATTGCGAGTTTGCGGCCCCATCGAACAACCGACCAGAGCCGAGTCCCCTGGCCGAAAATAGAAGCAGGGGCCCGGCCATAAAATCGCCGACACACCGCTATGTATGTCTATTCTGATTGGTCGGCGACAGGACACAGCGACCAATCAGAATCTTGCCTGACTTCCCATAGCCATAGAATGGGCGCTTTTGGAGTTTAAAATTTACCGCTAAAAGTGAGGCGTGATTCTGATTGGTCAGCGGCAGCACACAGCGACCAATCAGAATCGCGCCTCACTTCCCATAGACATACATAGCGGTGTGTCCGCGATTTTATGGCCGCAAAAGAGAACCAGTGACCCGGCCATGAATTTCGCGAGACGCCGCTAATGTATGTCTATGGGAAGTGAAGCGCGATTGTGATTGGCTGGCGGCAGTAGACAGCGACCAATCAGAAGAGCGCCTCACTTCTCATAGACATAGAATGGAGGATTTTTCGTCCATTCTATCGCAATGAGAAGTGAAGAGGAGGTCGGAGCCGAAGATGGCGGAAGGAAGAGAGTAGACCCCCGGGGCCGGACGAAGAGGACGCCTGGCCGGACGGAGGACTTGTGGATCGGACGGACGATGAGATGAAGAAGAAGACATGTAAGTGGGTTAGGGGACGGCGGGGGCTTAGGGTGTAGCGCCTTAGGGGGTAGCGACAGCGACGGGGGCTTAGGAGGCGGCGGGGCTTAGGGGGTATCGGCGGGGGGTAGCGCCGGGGGCTTAGGAGGTGGCGGGGCTTAGGGGGTATCGGCGGGGGGTAGGGGCTTAGGGGTTGCGGGGCTTAGTCGGCGGGGGGGTAGCGCCGGGGGCTTAGGAGGCGGCGGGGCTTAGGGGGTATCGGCGGGGGGTAGGGGCTTAGGGGGTAGGGGCTTAGGGGCTGCGGGGCTTAGAGGATAGGGCTTAGGGGGTATCGGCGGGGGCTTAGGGGGCTGCGAGGCTTATAGGATAGGGCTTAGGGGGTATCGGCGGGGGCTTAGGATGCGTCGGGGCTTAGGGCGCCAGCGGCGGAGGACAGCGACGGGGGCTTAGGATGCGGCGGGGCTTAGGGGCGGCGGGGTTTAGGGGATAGCGCCAGCGGCGGAGGACAGCGACGGGGGCTTAGGAGGTGGCGGGGGGGGATAGTGGTGGAGGACAGCGACGGGGGCTTAGGATGCGGCGGGGCTTAGGGGGTAGGGGCTTAGAGGCGGCGGGGGCGCCAGCGGCGGAGGACAGCGAGGGGGCTTAGGATGCGGCGGGGCTTAGGGGGTAGGGGCTTAGGGGCGGCGGGGTTTAGGGGATAGCGCCAGCGGTGGAGGACAGCGACGGGGGCTTAGGAGGCAGCGGGGGGGGATAGCGCCAGCGGCGGAGGACAGCAATGGGGGTTTAGGATGCGGCGTGGGGGTTTAGGATGCGGCGGGGCTTAGGGGGTAGGGGCTTAGGGGTGTCGGGGCTTAGAGGATAGCGCCAGCGGCGGGGGTATAGCGGCAGCAACAGGGACAGCGACGGGGGCTTAGGAGGTGGCGGAGCTTAGGGGGTATCGGCGGGGGGTAGGGGCTTAGGGGGTAGGGGCTTAGGGGCTGCGGGGCTTAGAGGATAGGGAGTAGGGGCTTAGGGGCTGCGGGGCTTAGAGGATAGGGCTTAGGGGGTATCGGCGGGGGCTTAGGATGCGTCGGGGCTTAGGGGGTAGGGGCTTAGGAGGCGGGCTTAGGGGGTAGGGGCGGCGGGGCGACGGGGGCTTAGGATGCGGCGGGGCTTAGGGGCGGCGGGGTTTAGGGGATAGCGCCAGCGGCGGAGGACAGCGACGGGGGCTTAGGAGGCGGCGGGGGGGGATAGCGGTGGAGGACAGCGACGGGGGCTTAGGATGCGGCGGGGCTTCGGGGGTAGGGGCTTAGAGGCGGCGGGGGCGCCAGCGGCGGAGGACAGCGACGGGGGCTTAGGATGCGGCGGGGCTTAGGGGCGGCGGGGTTTAGGGGATAGCGCCAGCGGTGGAAGACAGCGACGGGGGCTTAGGAGGCGGCGGGGGGGCGGATAGCGCCAGCGGCGGAGGACAGCGACGGGGGTTTAGGATGCGGCGTGGGGGTTTAGGATGCGGCGGGGCTTAGGGGGTAGGGGCTTAGGGGTGTCGGGGCTTAGAGGATAGCGCCAGCGGCGGGGGTATAGCGGCAGCGGCGGGGGACAGCGACGGGGGCTTAGGAGGTGCGGAGCTTAGGGGGTATCGGCGGGGGGTAGGGGCTTAGGGGGTAGGGGCTTAGGGGCTGCGGGGCTTAGAGGATAGGGAGTAGGGGCTTAGGGGCTGCGGGGCTTAGAGGATAGGGCTTAGGGGGTATCGGCGGGGGCTTAGGATGCGTCGGGGCTTAGGGGGTAGGGGCTTAGGAGGCGGGCTTAGGGGGTAGGGCCGGCGGGGCGGCGGGGGCTTAGGAGGCGGCGAGGCTTAGGCGTGGGCTTAGGAGGCGGTGGGGCTTAGGGGGTAGGGGCTTAGGTGCGGCGGGGGCTTAGGAGGCGGCGGGGCTTAGGGGGTAGTGGCTTAGGGGGTAGGGGGTTAGGGGCGGCGGGGCTTAGAGGATAGGGCTTAGGGGGTAGGGGCTTAGGGGCGGCGGGGGTTAGCGACAGCAGCGGTAGCGACAGCAGTGGTAGCGTACGGGCGAACAGGCGTATGACGGGCGAACAGGCGTATGGGCATGGGGCTGTAGTATACCATAGCGGTGTACACTACAGCCCCTGCTGTGGCTTTGTTCGTGGGGCAACGACTCGCAATGCCCGCTTCACGGGCATTGCTTCGCGAGTCGGCAACAACTCGCAATGCCTGCTTTGCGGGCATTGCTTCGCAAGTTGGCAACGACTCGCAATGCCCGCTTTGCGGGTATTGCTTCGCGAGTCGCGTGGCCGCTACGTGGCCACGGACAGAGTCCTGGAGAAAGTGCACAGCTACGCGAACAAAGCCACAGGAAGTAGCGCCGGTCGTGACGGAAGTCGCTACGGCAATTATATAATAGATAACCAACATATAGGTAAAGGTATTCTTGATGGAGTGTTGAATAAAAATGAGGCTGATTTTTTGAGAGTGAAAAACCCACCAATAGCTTTTTATTACCATTTACCAAAGATCCATAAGGATCAACAGTGCCCTCCTGGTAGACTGATAATATCGGGAATAGGAGCGCTTACTTCTAATCTAGCATCCTATATAGATAAACTGATGATCCCTGGGTGGCTCAATTACCGAGTTTTTTAAGAGATTCAGCGCATTTTATTGATTTGATTAAACATATGACATGGAAAGAATCATATGTATTTATTACTATTGATGTTGCATCGCTATATTCGAATATAGATAACAATATTGGTTTAAAATTAGGGATGGGCGAATCTACTCGCTAGGACTCGTTACTCGGCGAGTAGTAAGGGACTCGCAGGACTCGGTACTCTGCGAGTTTCCCAGCGTTTACTCGCACGAGTCCAATGCAAATCAAAGGCAAACGCTGACAAAACTAGGATTGCCATTGTTTGCATTAGACTCGGCTACTGTGCCAGTGATAGCAGGGAAACTTGCAAAGTAACTGCTGTTACATTGTGAGCTGAGTCCAGCTGTCTTCTCTGTGCAGCTCCAGGGTCCTAGAGCCCGCCTGCTCACAGACATGATGTAGCAGAGCTGAGATTGTTCTCAGTCTGCTCATTCCCTGTGCATAGACATCTATATCTATGCACAGGGGATGTAGCAGAGAGGACATCGCGTTTTAGACTACGTCGGACGGAAGAGGATTTTTTTAATTAAAGATGGAGTCCCTAATGGCTTTTTTTTTATCTCAAATAAAATTTTTTCTCTGTGTTGTGTTTTTTTAACCCTTTATTGGAGATTCTTAGTGGCTGGGTCAAACGTGGCCTGACATTAAGAATCTCGGGCTTAATACCAGCTTGTATAACAAAGCTGGTATTAACCCCTTTATTACCCAGCGTGCCACCGCCACCAGGGCCGCTGGAAGAGCGGGGTTCAGCGCCAGAGGATGGCGCTTCAATGAACGCGCCATCTTCTGGGGTGGCTGCGGGCTGCAATTTGCAGCGGGGGGTTCCCAGAAAGCTTGGGCATCCCTGCGCTGCGGATTCCAGCCCCCAGCTGCTTAGCTGTACCTGGCTAGACATAGAAACTGCGCGGAGCCCCACGCATTTTTTTTTAATTATTTCATGAATTTCAGAGTCAGAGTCTCAGAGTCAGAGTCTCAGAGTCAGAGTCTCAGAGTCAGAGTCTCAGAGTCAGAGTGTCAGAGTCTCAGAGTCAGAGTCTCAGAGTCAGAGTCTCAGAGTCAGAGTCAGAGTCTCAGAGTCAGAGTCTCAGAGTCTCAGAGTCAGAGTCTCAGAGTCAGAGTCTCAGAGTCAGAGTCTCAGAATTTCATAAAATAATTTAAAAAAAATGCGTGGGGCTCCACGCAATTTCTATGTCTAGCCAGGTACAGCTAAGCAGCTGGGGGCTGGAATCTGCAGCGCAGGGATGCCCAAGCTTTCTGGGCACCCCCCACTGCAAATTGCAGCCCGCAGCCGCCCCAGAAGATGGCGCGTTCATTGAAGCACCATCCTCTGGCGATGAACCCCGCTCTTCCAGCGGCCCTGGTGGCGGTGGCACGCTGGGTAATAAAGAGGTTAGGGCCAGCTTTGTATTATCAGCCGGCCCTAAGCCCGAAATTTATGGCGGTCACGCCAATATTAGACATGACCGCCATGAATTTCTATTAAATTGTTTTAAAAAAAACACAACACAGAGAAATTTTTTTATTAGAAATAAAAAAAAAAGCCATTAGGGACTCCATTTTTAAATTTTAAAAAAATCCTCTTCCGTCCGACGCAGTCCAAAACGCGATGTCCTCTCTGCTCATCCCTGTGCATAGATATAGATGTCTATGCACAGGGAATGAGCAGACTGAGAACAATCTCAGCTCTGCTACATCAGGCAGCAGGCGGGCTCTAGGACCCTGGAGCTGCGGCAGCCAGCACACAGAGCCGACAGGACTCTTATCTGTGCGAGTCTCCCAGCGATTACTTGCAAAGTAAACGAGCAATGCAAATAAATGGCAAAACTAGGATTGCTTCAGGCTGAAGTTTCCGAGACACATCTGCGATTTGTAAATCTCACACTACTCGCTATTACTCGCTTCCCCATTCATTAACATTGGACTCGCTAGACTCGCAACGAGTAGCGAGTCCTGTGCTCGGACTCACTAGAGTCAAGCGATTCCGAGTAATTTAGGATTCGCCCATCACTATTTAAAATGTTTCCAAACCTTTGTGGAGAGAGACAATAGGTTTCCTGAACTACAGAAGAATTTTATCCTTGATAGTATGGAATTCATGTTAAAAAACAATTTTTTTACATTTAATGATAAGATGTTTCATCAGATACTCGGTAGGGCCACGTTACACACACAGATATCTGTTCAGATATTGGTCACAGATCTCTGGTTGCAGTGAAATCATGGACACATTGTTACATTTTGTGGTTGTGTACAAATGGAACCTTGTGTCCATGATTTCACTGCAACCAGAGATCTGTGAACAAGATCTGAACAGATATCTGTGTGTGTAACGTGGCCTGTACAGTGATGGGCTCAAAGGTGGCACCAACTTATGCAAATTTGTTTATGGCCACCTTCGAGTCCATCCACATCTATGGAAATGTTTTGGCAAAAATTTTTATAATTTACAAGCGTTTCATAGATTATTTAATATTCATATATGATGATGCAAGAAATGACCTACAGCAATTTATAAGATACATACAGAATAATGACTGGGGTCTAACTTTTACTCCTACTTTTAATAAAAAAGAAATTGATTTTTTAGATCTTACAATTTTCCACAATAATAGTATGATTTTAACAAAAAATTATTTTAAAAAAGTTGACTCAAAATAGCTATATCGATTATAATAGCGCGCACTATAAAAAGTGGTTAGACGGGGGGCGTGACCTGGCCATGGAAGTGTGAGGAAGCACCTCCATAAGCTCTGCATACCCGGGACTTTATAGAGCTATTCAACTTCACAATCTCTGCTCCAATGTCACGGAGAAAGAAGCCTGAAGATGCTGTGACAGCCCTGACACCTCCTGAGAAGCAAGGGAGAGAGGCAGGCATGGCAAAACTGTTTGGGACAGCAGGAAGAAAGGCAGCACACTCCTCTGTAATGGCACAGGGAGGACCTCATGCTCAGAAGCTGCAGGCACAGTCACCTTCACAGCTGCCACAGAGAAACCCCCGCAAACAAAACACTGGAAGCCAGGTAACAGCTGTTATCAGCTCCTCAGATAAGGGGAAGGAGAGATCAAGGGAGTCTGCAGTTGTGGAAACATTAGAGGAGATTGCAGACACTGGAGAGGAGACGGAGGAGACATGGAGGGATTCTCCCCCCTCCCCTACACAGGCTGCAATAATGGTGCCTGCTTCAGACCAGTCCAGCAGCTCCTACTCTGAACTGAGGGCTATTAGGAGCATGATTGCTGCTCTCCCCACCAGACAAGACCTAGACTGTTTAATGGCCCGCATGGAGGCATCCCAAGCCAAAGCCCTGAGCCCCATTAAGGAGGATATAGAGACTCTAAAGTCACAATCCACTGCTGTGTCTGAGACCATAGCTGCCATTGAAGAGAGAGTCACTGCCTTGGAGAGACATACTACACGCTCTAATGCACATATTGTTGCCCTGATTCTACAAGCAGATGACCAGGAGAATAGGGAAAGGCGCAACAACATACGCCTGAAGGATTGCCTGAGACCATTACAGCTAATATGCTCCTTGACAGGACTCTAGACATCTTTAATACGGTAACACAAAGATCACCAGGCTCATCATATAAAATTGATAGGATACATAGAGTATCTCGCCCTGGCCCAATTGACCCAGACAACCCCAGAGATGTTCTGTGTAGATTTCATAATTTTACAGACAAGGATGCTCTGATACAAGCGGCTTGGTCTTTTGGCGACATTCTGATTGACAACGTAAATGTTCGCCTCTTCCCAGATGTTTCTAGTCGCACCTTGTATATGCGACGGCAGCTGCGCCCCTTACTTGTGAAGATTAAAGAGCGGGGAGCCACGTACCGCTGGGGTCATCCCTTCCATCTTATAGTGAGAAGAAACAACAAGACATATTATCTTTGGCATAGGGATGACCTTCCTGGACTATTTTCGTTCTTGGATATCCCATCCATCCCGATCCCGGATTGGCTCTCTTTGGAAGGATTTCAGAGGTTCGCAACAATGGGCCGCCAACGCAGTTCCCTTTCAGATGCTCTCCGCAAGAGGAAGACACGGAGTGGCAGTGCTCCACGTACGCCCTCGTCACAGCCTGGCAGCCCGAGGGGCGGAAGAGACGAGGAGTTTGCAGAGGACTTACCAACATGAGATTCCTGATCCACCTTTGTTGGAACTGATTGAGCTATATGAGGTTGATGCCTCAGACCTCACCCAGAATTGCTCTAGACTGGTCTGCCTGGTAACAATTGTTATATAAAAAGATAGTGCATTCGTTACGTATAACAAATTTATTAAGGGTTTTGTGTTGCTTTTTCCCTTTTATCGATTGTAACTTTTTCTTGTTGACTTTTAAAGAAGTTGATAATGTGGTGCAAAGAGATGATCTTGATGATATACAAGAGTCCTGGGTCTGTGGATCGTTGCCTTTTGGTCAGTTACGGTCCCTACGACTCTCTCTCTTTCTCTTTTCTGTTTTCTTAGAGAGAGTTGATTTGCTGGCTTGACCGGCTTAGACTAAAATAGTCTTATCTTCCCTTTAATCTTTTTTTCTCAATCTCTTTGTTTTACACTCCTCTACACCTCCCTCCCCTCTTACCTCCCCCTCTTTCCTGTACCTTGGTCCCCTTTTTCCTTGAAGTTCCTAGTTAGCAGAAGGGAACACTATGACACATAGCACCCTATCTGCTATACAAATTGGCACGCTGAATGTGCAAGGTCTACATGATGCAGGGAAAAGATCTATTTTGTTTAACTATTTGAAAACTAACAAAATTCATGTTGCTTTTCTTCAGGAGACTCATATGTGCGAGAACAAGCCTTATAAGCTCTCCAGTCATTGGTTTCCTACGTCATACCACAGCTTATCTAATAATTCACACTCCTCTGGTTCCAGTATCGTGATATCGAGGTCGATACCATGGGAATTTGTGGACTCCTG
This sequence comes from Allobates femoralis, assembly GCA_033576535.1. Lineage (NCBI taxonomy): Eukaryota > Metazoa > Chordata > Amphibia > Anura > Aromobatidae > Allobates > Allobates femoralis. The sequence continues at coordinate 347,788,657 of JARQOC010000005.1, read as the reverse complement.
CAGTGGTGGCAACGGAAGACTCCTTATGGTAAAAGGTAAGATCGCCTCCAGAACATATACATTTGCCTCGCTATACCTCCCTAACTCTGGTCAGATCACAACGCTCCTGCAGTTTTTAGATAAAATTGAGGTCTTCGCAGAGGGAACGCTGGTTCTAGGGGGAGATTTCAATGTTACACTTGACCCCGACCTTGACACGTCTCGAGGCAGGTCTAGTATGTCTAAAGCAGCTATTAGAAGGTTGAACAGAGCGCTCCATGATCACCAATTACTAGATGCTTGGCGCCTCTTGTTCCCTACCTCTAAAGACTATACCTTTTACTCCCCAATACATGACGTATATTCTAGACTTGACTTCTTTCTCCTGAGACACACTGATCTGACACAACTAATAGATGCTTCTATTGAGCCGATTTCCTTTTCAGACCATGCCTTGGTTAAGATTTCACTTATGCTCCACTCCCCGATCCCAAGACAGTGGCAATGGAGGCTAAACGCTTCTTTATTAGAAGACACAGTAGTCCTAGCGGACGTCTCTAAATCATTGAAGGATTACTTTGATTTAAATGTTTCCACAGATGTGACACCTGGGGGAGTGTGGGAGGCTCACAAGTGTGTAGTTCGAGGCATTTTAATCAAACATGGTGCCCGACTTAAGAAAATTAGAGATACAGAAATCCAAGATCTAATGATTAGACTGAGAGACCTCGAAACTAGGCATAAACGTCACTCTCTCCCTGATCTGAAGAGAGAACTATTAGATGTTAGGGAGAAGCTACGCACTACTTTACTATATAAGGCAAAAGGGGTACTTACCAGATGCCGTAGACATTTCTATGAATATGGGAATAAGTCCGGTAGAGCTTTGGCGAGGGCCTCTAGAATTTGCAGAGCTACTACGTATGTTTCTGAAATATCACACCCAGATACCTCAAAACGCTCAAAGTTTCCCCACAACATAGCTGAGGCATTCAAACATTACTATACCGCTTTGTATAATCTTGACACGAATAAAGCGCCGGTAGCATTGAATGCACTTACATCACGCATAAGAAAATATATTACATCTTCGGCTATGCCGAAATTGGCGGATTCAGTTTCGCAATCCTTAGAGATGCCTATCTCAGATCAGGAGATTGAAGATGCGTTGTCCTCATCTAAATCGGGGAAAGCACCTGGCCCAGATGGGTTTACGGTTGGTTATTATAAAAAATTAAAAGAAGCTCTATTGCCACACCTAAAAGCCTTTTTTAATGCCTTGGCGATATCTACACCACCCAAAGATGCATTAAGAGCTAATATAACAGTGATTCATAAACCAGGGAAAGATCCTCTGCTATGCTCCAGTTACCGCCCAATATCCCTGCTGAACGTAGATATTAAGCTTTTTGCAAAAATTTTGGCGGCAAGACTCTCCCCGTTCATACCGGACTTGATTCACCCAGATCAGACGGGATTTGTCACGGGTAGGGAGGCCAGAGACAACACCACCAAAGCTATAGACTTAATTTATACAGCCAAGACATCTAAAACCCCGCTGATGTTACTATCTACAGACGCAGAAAAAGCGTTCGATCGCGTACATTGGACTTTTATTAAAGAGACATTGTCTCACATCGGATTGGGAGCTAAGATGCTTGGTTGGGTGCTCTCTCTGTACTCCGTCCCGTCGGCAAGAGTGCGGGTCAACGGGATCCTTTCGGAGTCATTTGATATTAACAATGGCACGCGTCAGGGATGCCCGTTGTCCCCATTAATTTTTATTTTGACTCTCGAACCGTTATTGCGTCATGTCCGAATGAATGGAGATATTTCAGGCATGCAAGTAAAATCAGGTGTACATAAAATTGCGGCATATGCAGACGATCTCCTGTTCTTTCTAACAAATCCAGAGGTTTCTCTCCCCATTTTATTGAAAGAATTGGAGACATATTACACTCTCTCCAATTTTAAAATAAATAGATCAAAATCTGAGGCCCTAAATGTGTCGCTTCCCCTGAGTCAAATTACTAGAATACAGAACGCCTTTTCATTTTATTGGTCTCCTAAATCTCTTCGCTATTTAGGGGTACAGATTACTCCAGATGTTAGAGATCTGTATGGTGCAAATTTTCCTTCACTGCTGCGGTCAATTACAGTAGACTGTGAGAGATGGCTATTGTCTACTTTCACATGGGCTGGTAGATGCCAGCTTTTCAAAATGAATATCCTTCCGAGGATATTATATTACCTACAGACATCACCTATCACCATTCCATTATCCTTCTTTAAGACAATTGCACAACTGCAGACAAAATTCATCTGGAGTAACTCGAAACCACGTCTAGCGAGATCAATCCTGTATAGACGCAAAAAAGATGGTGGTGTGAATCTCCCAAATATCAAACTGTATTACATAGCCACCCACCTCACGCGGGTAATAGATTGGTGCAGGCATGGTACAAATAAATTGTGGGTACAAATCGAACAGGATTTTACTCCTTTCAGACTTCAGACATTACCCTGGGTGTCACTTCGAAAAGAAGAGTTATTATATGACCATCCGACAATTGGGTCTACTCTCAAGATTTGTGATCACACGTTAGTTAGATCCTTAATGATACCATCTGCCTCTGTCTTGAGTCCGATCCTTAGTCACCCGGACTTTCGACCAAGTCTTGATGACCCCGTGTTCCAACGTTGGATAAAAGCAGGTCTGGATAGGATTGAAAAATGGAGTGAGGGAGAAGCGTGGCCAACCATTGAACAACTTAATTCAATTACCTACCCGACGGCTCTGGGTTCCTGGAGATGTGTACAACTTGTGCATTATCTTCATAGACTCCCTCCTAAGAGGACGTTTTTAAATCCTAAGACACTGTTTGAATCTCTATGCTCTACCACAGTTGACTGTAGGCATGCTTTATCACAGACATACGCGTGTTTGATTTCTCCACCGGACCTCCCGACTCCCCATTTCATGCTGCGATGGGAGACAGATCTTGGTCTCAAACTGTCTACAGAACAGAGATCTGCAATTTATTCTTTAGCTCACTCTACTTCAATAAGCTCAAAACTGCAGGAGGCAAATTATAAATTATTGACGAGATGGTATAGAGTCCCAGCTCATTTGCATAGACTCTTTCCTTCTATAGACCCGAAGTGCTGGAGGTGTGGTGGGGCGGATGGTACAATACTACACGTGTTCTGGGAGTGTGCGAAGCTCCAACCATTCTGGTCGGAGGTGAAAAAGATTACAAGGCAAGTTACGGGATACACGGATGAGTTAGATCCTGGCCTCTTCATGTTGCACCACTGTAGGATTCCACCAAACAAATATAAACATACACTGTTGAGGTTCTTAGTCATGGCTGCGAGATCTTGCATCCCGATGCTCTGGAAAAAGGAGACGTGTCCTTCTGTGGCTATGTGGATAGAGAAGGTGAATGACTCATGCTTCTCGAGGACCTGACATCAGCTATACATGATTCATATGAGAAGTTCAGAAACACGTGGTTTAATTGGATGAGTTTCCAACAATCTGACCTGTATAAGTCTCACAGAAGCTCCTGAGGAACTTGCTCTTAAGAACTGGTTAGTAAATGGGTGCGATTGAGAGTTCCTTTTACTCCATTGAGGTTTGGTAACTTCACGAGACCCCTACCTTACCCTCCCTTCTACCCCTCTTCATACCCCCCCACCCATCCTATCCCCCGTTCTGGTCTATTCTACTCTTTTCTTTCTTTATGTGTTTCCTATCTTTTCCTTTCTTTTTTGTTTTTTTTATCTCTCATTGTCATTATTATTGGTAATAGACGGGTACCTATGGAGTAGGTAATGCTTGTTTTATAATTCTGACTGGCAAACAACTCCGATGTGTTATACTAGACAGCTTGTTTTTCATGCCAGAGTTAGTTTTAATATTGCTATAGTAAATTGAATACTTTTATCAAGCTTATTGACTATTAGAAACTGATTCGTGATTCAATTAATGAGAATACATTTTATTAAGAACAGTTCTTTGTACTTGCAAGATGATTGAATCTGTAAGTTTTGGTTCTTTTTTCTTTTGTTACTATAAAACGAAAAATAAAGAATTATAAAAAAAAAAAAAAGATTGTTAGACAATATCCCAGGGAACCAATACAGACGTATAAGGAGAAACTGTAGCCAGAAAAAAGATTTTATAGATCAATCACAAATATTAAAAGAAAGATTTTTAAACAAGAGATATCCCAAGAAAATGATACAGCGGGCATATAATGATAATGTAGATTTAGAACAAAATACCCTCACAGCCTCAAAATCACAAATAAAAATGAAAGAAAATGATCGTAGTTTCAATTTCATTACGACATTTTCTAGACAAAATGTACATATTAGGAATATTATGGAGAAATACTGGGGGATCTTACAAAATGATCCGATTTTATGTAAATTACTACCAGAAAAACCAGGTATAATGTTCAGAAAAGCTCCCACTATTAAAAATCTACTAGCACCAAGTAGAATAAAAAATAACATAGAGGGGCCAACAAAAATGATTATTCCAGTACGAAAGGGAGCATATAGATGTAATGAGAGGAGATGCCTCTGTTGTAAAATGATGGAGGATGGGACCTCCACTTTCAGTTGTGATCAAAGAAAGAATAATTTACAGATTAATGTTCACTTAGATTGTCATTCCTGCTATGTAATTTACCGTTTAAAATGTGAATGTGGGAAACATTATATTGGAAAAACGTCCCAGCAATTACAAAGCAGGATGAACTCACATAGGTTTAACATTAGAGAGGGACTAATGTCGCACGGTGTATCCAGACACTGAGCGAATATACATACAGTTGTGGCCAAAAGTATTGATACAAACTACTCAAAAAAGGCAGCATCAGAAAAACTTACCATCAATGCCAAAATCAAAAACCAACACTGCACTTGCAGGATGCAATCATTTTTATCAAACAATTTCATGAAAAATCTCCCAATCTATACAAATCAACATTAACACCTACATAGTTTGACATATACTATATTCATAAAATTACTATACTTCCATGTTAAAATACTCACAATTTTTAAAAAACCTTCATCTTAGCACATTAAATTAAATTTACAGTTTTTTTCACTGTCCATTTATATAAAACATTCTATTTCATTGTATTATTCTCTTTTAGTAGCATTGTAGTCTCGAACTTATTATCTACCCATCCATCCCATTCCTTTTAGGATATCTCCATTCAATTAGCACTACTCTATCATTGAGCTTGGACTGCCGCCCATTCTATATTGTATATGCGTTGTCCTCTATTAGATGCGTTAGAATCGGGCCACCATCTAGTTACAGTTGTGGCCAAAAGTATTGACACCCCTGCAATTCTGTCAGATAATACTCAATTCCTTCCTGAAAATGATTGCAATCACAAATTCTTTGGTATTATTATCTTCATTTAATTTGTCTTCAATGAAAAAACACAAAAGAGAATGAAGCAAAAAGCAAAACATTGATAATTTCACACAAAACTCCAAAAATGGGCCAGACAAAAGTATTGGCACCCTCAGCCTAATACTTGGTTGCACAACCTTTAGCCAAAATAACTGCGATCAACCGCTTCCGATAACCATCAATGAGTTTCTTACAATGCTCTGCTGGAATTTTAGACCATTCTTCTTTGGCAAACTGCTCCAGCTCCCTGATATTTGAAGGTTGCCTTCTCCAAACTGCCATTTTTAGATCTCTCCACAGGTGTTCTATAAAAATGAAATAGTTGGAGCGCACATAGAGTGATATCCTCTAGTTTAGCCACCAGGTGTCCCCCTTCTATGGAAAGACTCACCTGATCAGGTTGTATGAGTGACCACCAACTTTGACAGCTCTCTCCTGAGGTCGCAGCAGTGCCCAGCCAGGGGAACATAAGATGAACAAACAGAAAGCGCTGAGTTGAAAAGAATCACCACGCTGACCTCAAATGATGACCAACAGAGTAATGGTGTATACTCTATTTATTTAACCACTTGCCTATGCGTTTCGTTGTGTAAATACAACTTCATCAGGGCCCTGATGAAGTTGTATTTACACATCGAAATGCGTAGGCAAGTGGTTAAATAAATAGAGTATACACCATTACTCTGTCATCATTTGAGGTCAGCGCGGTGATTCTTTTCAACTCAGCGTTTTCTGTTTGTTCATCACAGGTGTTCTATGGGATTCAGGTCTGGACTCATTGCTGGCCACCTTAGAAGACTCCAGCCTGACTTTTTTATGTCTCGGGGTAAGACGTGGGGTCTTCCTGGGTATCCTACCATACAGTCCCTTTTTATTCAGACGCCGACGGATAGTACGGGTTGATACTATTGTACCCTCGGACTGCAAGGCAGCTTGAACTTGTTAGGATGTTAGTCGAGGTTCTTTATCCACCATCCGCACAATCTTGCGTTGAAATCTCTTGTCAATTTTTCTTTTCCGTCCACATCTAGGAAGGTTAGCCACAGTGCCATGGGCTTTAAACTTCTTGATGACACTGCGCACGGTAGACACATGAACATTCCGGTCTTTGGAGATGGACTTGTAGCCTTGAGATTGCTCATGCTTCCTCACAAGAAGTTGAGTCACCTATAATCCATGTCAACTGGCTGCAAGTGTGATTTAGTTATTCTCAACACCTGTTAGGTGCCACAGGTAAGTTACAGGTGCTGTTAATTACACAAATTAGAGAAGCATCACATTATTTTTCTAACAGTGTCAATACTTTTGTCGTTCCCCTTTTTTATGTTTGGTGTGGAATTATATCCAATTTGGCTTTAGGACAATTCTTTTTGTGTTTTTTCATTGAAGACAAATTAAATGAAGAAAATAATACCAAAGAATTTGTGATTGCAATCATTTTCAGGAAGAAACTGAATATTATCTGACAGAATTGCAGGGGTGTCAATACTTTTGGCCACAACTGTATACATATATGACTTGATAGAGTAGGTTTGAGGGAGAGACATAAATGTCAGAGCAAGACAAAAGGGGCGGCAATTTAAATCAATATGATGTAGCAGTGTTGAGGGAGTGATAGAGGGTAGTGCACACACAAATATGAAATGGGCGGCTTACCAGGTATAAAGTCCCGATTTGCCGGTGAGGGAGTAACTGAACTAATAGATGGTAGCGCACATACAAATATGAAAGGGGCGGTAATCCAAATGTAAAATCCCAATTTGATGTAGCAGTGTTGAGGGAGTAATACGACTGAGGGCCACGTCACACACACAGATATCTGTGCAGATATTGTTCGCAGATCTCTGGTTGCAGTGAAATCATGGACACATTGTTACATTTGTACACGGCCACATAATGGACCAATGTGTCCATGATTTCACTGCAACCAGAGATCTGCGAACAATATCTGCACAATTATCTGTGTGTGTGACATGGCCCTAATAGAGGACAACGCATATACAATATAGAATGGGCGGCAGTCCAAGCTCAATGATAGAGTAGTGGTAATTGAATGGATGATATCCTAAAAGGAATTGGATGGATGGGTAGATAATAAGTTTGAGACTGCAATGCTACTAAAAGAGAGTAGTACAATGAAACAGAATGTTTTATATAAATGGATAGTGAATAAAACTCTAAATTTAATTTAATGTGCTAAGATGAAGGTTTTTTAAAAAATTGTGAGCATTTTAACATGTAATTATAGTAATTACTAGCTGTGAGCCCGATGCAAATGCATCGGGTGTCTAGAATATTTTTAAATTTTTTTTTAGATTTTCAAATAATAATCCAATTATTCCAATGACATCTTTACACCAACTACATATATTAGTATGGTTGATATAATTTAAGGAAAATTGAACTATTATGTTGTAAGGGTCTTAGAACACAAAGTAGCAATACTTCTTAATATGTCAATTTTTTGAATTGATGAATTAACAGTACTAATATATGTATCAGCCACTTTGTGTCAGCCCACCAATCGCGTCAAGATGCCCTTACGCCTGGTGGGACCTACTCTAACTAAATCCGAATTGATATAATTTAGATATTTTTAATAGCTGGATTTTTCTTAGATTTTTGGAGGATTGTGATGTAAATAATAAAATTTTGTAAATTGATACAGAAGGAGTTACCAACTACAGACTTGCAGCAATATCCGTGCAATAACAAAAAAACTTGTAGTTAACCTACGGTAAATGGAGTTAACATAGCTTCAGCAGGTGCATAAGATGCATCCACTAAGTAACCACAGGTGAATGCAATTGATGTGGATGACACTGCCGCAACTATGTTGTCTGCACAAACCGCAAGTTAAGTACAAATTACATATATGCAATTATGAAAATTACAGCAAGTATGTTCTTGGTGAGTCCTTCATGAACAATTATTATCATTTAGTATATTCCCCAACAAAGTGAAAAAATCTAAGAAAAATTTCGTGGTAGAATCTAATTAATAATTTATGTTTGTCCCTATCTATCTAAACATGTGGAACACAACTTGCTAATGAGATGTGTGTGAACAGCCATCCCACCCGTCTCTTAGCTGTTCACAAAAACCTCTCCCTTTAAAGAATAATAATCAAATCTCTCAGCACGTAAAGCACTGGAGCTTTAAATAGTGGTTTCTATCACCCTGTGAGAAAATCAGAATGATACACATCTCCAATGAAATCTGAAATGTGTTTTTCCACAAACATTGTATAAACTATGCACATAAAAAACTGAAATTGAAAAGACTAAACTAATTTTTTTTTTTTTTTTTTTTTTTTTTAAATAGAAAAGGTAAAAATATAAAATATGCAAAGTTCATCCCAAAATATTCCGATAGACAATATTTTTGGTGAAGACTTTCTCACAGTTATGCACCAATTTGCCTTGAATGCATGAATCCACCACTTTCACCTTCACATTGCATCGTCTCTTCACACGTGAGAAAGCCACATATAATTGTCCATGACCAAAAACAGGTTCTGGCAAATAAATCCCCACTTTCTCCAAAGTTTGTCCTTGGGATTTATTTATGGTCATGGCAAAGGCAGGCTTCACGGGAAATTGCCGACGTCTTAGTTTGAAAGGCAATCCAGTCTCTGATGGACAGAGATCAATTCTTGGAATGAAGACTACATTTCCTTCATCCGAGCCAGAAATTACTTTTGCTTGTATCAAGTTGTCAAACAAAGCAATAATAATCATCCGAGTCCCGTTGCAAAGTCCTTTTCTGCTGTTAAAATTACGCAAAAGCATTATAATTGTACCAACTTTTAATTTCAGGAGATGAGAAGGCATTCCTGTTGGTGTTAGAGAATTTAGAAATTCCACGGGATATTGTTCGGGATTTTCCGTCTCATCTGGATCAATGGAATCATGGCTCATATATTCCATGTATTCTCCAGGAATACAATCCATCACTTTTGAATTGATCAAATCCACAGCGTCATTTTTGGGACAAAGAATGGCATGTGATGCAGCATTCTGAATACTTTCGTCATTATTCACATCAATGAGAATGTTTTCACCAAATATGTCCAAGATTAAAGAGCCAGTGCAGATCATGTCTTGCGGGATCTCAATGACATCATCACCAAGGTTGTAATCATTGGACAATTCTCCATTTCCCAATTGAATTAACCAATTGCTATATTCAGAATCAATGGAGCGCATGTTGTTAATGAGCGGCAATTGATTAAAAAGCTGCCATTGTCGTGAATATTTAATGCAGCTCTCTACGATGTCTGTCCTTGTTCCATGAGAGATGATAGGAAGACACTGCCGAAAGTCTCCTCCCAGAACAATGACTTTCCCTCCAAAGGGTAATTTATTTTTCTTGGAGACATCAGTTGTCATGACATCCCGTAATAATTGATCAATTACATGCAAAGCGTATTTTGACAACATAGTAGACTCATCGATGATGAAGAGTTTGGTAGTCTTCAAATGTTGGGCCGCATCAGTATCATTTTTGATTCTTGAAACGGATGTCTCATTAATTGGTATTGGTATGCCATACAGTGAATGGATAGTTCTTCCTCCTTGCAATAGATTAGCAGCAATCCCTGTACTGGCTGCAGGTGAGACAACTTCTCCTTCTCCTCTCAGTTCATGAATCAATAGATGATAGAGATAGGTTTTCCCACTTCCACCGGGACCATCAAGGAAAAAGCACTTTGCCTTATCACTTGTATCCTCTAAAGCTTTATGGATTGCAGTATAGGCCAAACGTTGTTGATCATTTAAGGTGAGTTTCATTTCATGTGCTCTTACTAACTCTTCTTCTTTGTTGTATTGAGGACGAATGTGTGGTTTTCTTTTTGGGTGTGGCAGATTAAATTCATTAAAATGTTTAGCATGAAATTTTAAAACATGTTCAACATCAGTCATGGCGTATCCTTCACAATGCTCACAATCATCAGTGTCGGGGTGGTAGGCATGACAGTAATCTTGAACGAAGTGTTGTTTAAATTCTTGCCACAACTCCAGGGGATGATTAGGAGGACCAAACACACATATATATGCAAACATGTCACGGAGCTGTGCAGGCATATTGAGAACACAGGCATCCAATAGAGTTTTTCTCCAAACAGTGTCATCAAAGAGCAATCCATGGGCTAATGCCGCCTCTTTAAAAGTGGAGTATGTGACTTCCTTAACAGTCTTAAGGTTGTCAAAACTTGTAGCTCCTTTAACATGGAGTAACAACAGCCTTAAAAAATAACGTTCTTGTTCTTGAATACTAACAGTGTAGAGTCTACCAATGACTGAAGCACCTCCTCTCCTTCTAACTTCCCATGCACCTTCTTTCCAAACATAATGCTCCGGAATTTGACGATATAAGTACTCCCGAGCATTGGGATCATTCTCATTGAGGGTAAAGTAGGCCATGAGTGTTGATTGTCTGTCCATTGAATAACTGATGTTGTCCGCAGAATCACCCTCGTGAAAAAAAAGTGATTGTGAATGAGGCAGATGTACTGCAAGACGAATAATGCTGTGAGATTGTCTATGCATTTGGAAAGCAAAGATTCGCCAAGCTGCCTCTGGTGCACTGACATATCTGGAATCCATGAATTTATGAGTTTCATCGTGTCTGATGTTGGTTTCACAAATTTCCACATTGGCTTTGTCATGACCTTTATACACATATTTGAAGAGGTATTTTACGCTCTGAATGGAAGCACATACTTCCACATTGATATGGCACTTATATTTTAATAGAAGGAAAGGGTTATATGGAACCACCCAAGAATTATCAATCATCTTGGAATGGTGTGAAAAAGAAGGTCCTTCGTTTCTTTGATAACTTGGATATGCATCCTCAGGTATAACAGTTTTTGTTTGAAACTTTTTGGGAAAAGCTTTTTTACACTTTCCATTCTCCATACATGGAGAATTGGGATTGTGTTGTCCACAGGGGCCATGGATCATGTGTTGCATGACAATTTGATGGAGCACAGGGTAATGTGATGGATCAGGAATTTCAGCCCAAACAGTATTGTCCACTTCCACCTCAGTTCTTAGTTTTGAGTTGGGATCCAGAATAATTAGAATGTGAGCATGTGGTAGGCCTCGCTTTTGAAATTCTATCACATGAACCATAGCACAAACCTTACCAAATAATCCAGAATTAATATCTTTCAAAAGGGCTTCAAGTTTAATCCTGAATACACGGGCCACTAAATCCGGGCGATGTTCAGCACGCTGCCATGGGTGTAAATTGTTTGCAATTTCACTCCATTTCGGATTACAGGTCATCGTTATAAAAAGATCTGGTCTTCCAAATTTAGTTACAATCGCCATGGCATCTTGATACCGCTGCTGCATATTACGGGGACTTCCCTCAAAGGAAGATGGTAAAATTACTGTCTTGCCAATGGGGATTCCTTTTTCTACAGATTTTCTCAGCAAATGTTCTTGAAGGAGACAATAATCTTCCACCTTCAAATCCTTCTGGTGTTGTCGTATAAAATTTAAACGATTGGCCTCGATCTTAACATAGGCATCCACCAAGTACTGCTGTGTCAGTTTACCTCCATTAAGGACAGGATTGAATTCTGTCCGTACTGACAGCAAATAACAGTAATACTGCAGCTGTGTCACCCTGCGAACATTTTGGCCTTGCTGCATGAGTGATTCATGCCACCCTTGCTCTCCATGAGGGAAAAACAATGGATACAGTAATGCATCCAAATTACTGTGTAAAATACTTATTTGCTGTGTTTTGGGGGCCAACGGATTATTTATGTCTGGTTTTAGATGTATTAAAATGTCTCTATTAAATGGTGGCTCTCCATCAGCATTTTCAAAGATGACTGCAACTTCATGGACAGTAGGGTTGTTATACCGTCTTGGGTCTTGCTCTCTGTCTTGTTTAATTGCCATGATGATATTAGGCATTTTTGTGCCATGTTCCAATGCTTTCTGTTCTTCCTCTTCCTCCACTTGCCGTAACATTTTGTAAGCTGAAACAAAGGGATTAATACCTTCCAATTGCTCAGCAAGAATTCTCATCAAGGCTGGATTACACTTGAGATTTTCTGGAGACTGTAGGCGTTGTTCAGTAGCAGTAGCACTATCCAAAATATAGAGCTGTGCATATGCTGGAACTTGACCTTCAGCGGGGGGGAGAGTTCCAGTTCTATGGTAAATTTGGCCGTGAATCCGGAAACAATAAGGACCGTGTCCAGGTGGTTGAGAAACACTTGCACCCATCGAAGCAAATGCAAAGGAACTATTAATGCTCCTGATATTGTCCATGAGATTTTTACTATATGGGCTGTCTCCTTTCAGTAAAGTAGTGAAGAGCTCAGGGTACTGAGGTAATGGTACCTTAACTTTGCCCTTGTGACAACAAAGGGAGAACTGTCCATCAGATGGCCTTTCAGCCTCAAAATGTTGTGCTTGACAATGTTCACATAACATATTCATGGGCCCACAGGTATGTTCTAAAATACCGGTATCGTCATCAGTAAAGCCAATAGGGATTGATGACGTAGGTGAAGTGAGCAACAGATGACCTTTTTTGTAGATGCTACATAAATAAGACGTTGCTGTGTAGAACTGTCAAGACATCCAACAAAAGAAGTAGTGACTGGAGACTTCTTACGGAGGTTTTTTTTTTTGGGTGTGGCAGATTAAATTCATTAAAATGTTTAGCATGAAATTTTAAAACATGTTCAACATCAGTCATGGCGTATCCTTCACAATGCTCACAATCATCAGTGTCGGGGTGGTAGGCATGACAGTAATCTTGAACGAAGTGTTGTTTAAATTCTTGCCACAACTTGAGATTTTAGGAGACTGAGCGAATGTTATAGCAGAACATATCAAAGATGAGCAGGCATATTGAGAAACCACTGGATCCATTAGAAGTTTGGCCTAATCGGTACAATAGAGCCGTTCCAGTGGTTGATGAACCGCACCCATCGAAAAAGCAGGTATAATGTTTCCTATATCAGTCCATTAATGTTTCTATATTGGCTGTCTCCTTTCATAAGTAGTAAAGCTCAGTCTGAGTAAATGACGTTACTTGCCTTCTTGGACTACAACAGTGAGAGTCCTCAGATGGCCTTTCATCTCTAAATGTTGCCCTGACAACTGTTTTCAAACATATCATGCCCCGGAATTTTACGAAATACAGTATCGTCATCAGTAGCATAGGGATTGTTTGACGTATGGGTAAAGTAGGCCATGACTTTTTTGTAGATGCTCATAAATAAGCTGCTGTGTCTGCAAGACATCCCTAAAAAAAAGTGACTGGAGACTTCTTACGGAGGTTTTTTTTTTTGGCGTAGTTGACGCTGTAAGGCAGCCAAATGGGCCAAACGGCGTTGTTTTGAGGTAGGTGACATAATTTGTAAACGTTTGACTTTAGCCAATTGATGTCTTGTCATGGCAGAAGCAATCTTGTCTGTTCTTGTTTTAGAAGAACATTTGCCCTTCACTTTACCCGTGCCAGATGTTGTAGGCAGTTGAGTTTCAGAAAGTGTTGGAGACACAGATATAGGCGCCATATCAGAGGTAGATGGTTTTCGTTGCACCTTCACCTTTTGTTGTTTGCGGCCAGATGTTGTAGACAGTTGAGTTTCAGAAAGTGTTGGAGACACAGATATGGACGCCATGTCAGACGTAGATGGTTCTCCTTGCACCTTCACCTTTTGTTGTTTACGGCCAGATGATGTAGGCAGTTGAATTTCAGAAAGTGTTGGAGACCCAGATATGGACGCCATATCAGAGGTAGATGGTTCTCCTTGCACCTTCACCTGTTGTTGTTTGCGTCTTTTGCGTTCCGCATCAGCTTTTTTTGCCAACCGACTGCTTCTTTCTTCAGCAGACTCCTTTGCAATTCTTTTATTTAAATCCTCCTGGAGCTTAAGCAAACGGAGACGTGTTGTTTCCGGATCTTCCTGCGCACGCTTCTTGCGCTGGCATGCAGCATTCTTAGCTCTAACAGAGCTTTTTTGTTTGTCAGAGCTCATATTGAGCACAGTACTGAAAAATGTATGCAATAATAGCTACAGTATATTATTTAAGGAAGCAATCAATATACATTCTGCATAGAATATAGTCAAAGTAGTAATATTTATATTGTTAATTGTAATTATATACAATATATTTTTATATATAAATTATATCATAAAAATATATAAAAAAAATATATTATATATATTATTAACTTAAATAAATTATGTATATTATATATTACAAATTAATTACAATGTGTATTTAATATATATATATATATATATATATATATATATATATAAATTATATATATAGATTAATATACAATATATATATATACTAATCATATACATATAGATTAATATATATATATAATAGATATATATTACATTATATATCATATATATATATATATATATATATATATATCTATATTATATATATATATATATATATAATTATGAATATATCAATAAATAATCGATTATATTGGCCCAAAAAGATATCTTTAGCTGATATTGTAGGGCTGAGGTTCCAGCACTGATTTTCTGACGTCCTTCCACAGCATCACCAAGGCAGAAATGATTTGTAAGGAAAAGTTAAAGGAAACACTATAAAATGTTGGATTAAACATATTATTAATCACTAAAATGGCGGCGGGGGGGGTATAGTGATTGGTAGTCAAAAAGCTACGTTTTGTTTCGCGGCCGCACTTGCCGCAAGTGCAAAACCGCACTTGGTGCACCTGCCGCAAGTCCCTCCAAAGTTACTATGGCGATTAACGCAACTGCGCCGCAACCGCGCCGCAAGTGTAACAGTTATATTACTAACTTAAATAAATTCATGCCGATAGAATCATACAACTTATTACAGATGTGTTACTAGATAATGGTAAATAAATTATATTATTTGTATATCATATGATCCAATACATTTGTAGAAAAGTACTAGTCTTTACCCTTTGATTTTAGATATAAGTATAATTAAAATAATAGGATATTATAACAAAAATGAATTAAAGGTTTATTTGTGAGTCCACACTCGCTGGAGTTTAAGTGTCGCATGTGGATTAATTCAAGCGCAACTTGTCTGATGAGGCCGGACATCGAGGTGCTTTATATGGCTATGATTGGTCTCCGAATGTAGCTCTGGTTGATGAAACTTGCATATATGCTCACAAATTGACTATTTGGTGCGAGTCTGTTTCTTTTTCGGACCAGCGACTCGCATGGCGTATTACCATTATAGATTACGTAAAGGACCATTGTGACTGTGGCTGATAGAGTATTTGCTGCATATTAGAGTAATCCCCATAAAGATTAACGAACCCCAGGCATATCGATATACCTGGCTGATCGAGTACAATATTGAGGCGTATGTTGAGGTACAATTCATCCACATAAGGATGTAACCGCAGGGCCATGCGCCGCATAGTGCAAGTGCCGGTGGCGAGCGCATTGCGAGTAATAGTCCCCTCAGAAAGTAGCTTTGTGGAGGTGGGGACATGCGTATAAGTTGCCGGATTATGTGCGCTGCACACTTGCCCGCAATAGTTCCCCCCTATAATCTGTGTAATGGTGGACATAATACCGCAACCGCGCCGCAAGTCAGTTGCGGTTTTGTAATATAAAAGTTAAATTTTAATTCCTTCCCATAACAAATTAAAGTCATGTTAAAAATTTTTACAATACACATAAATACAAATTATAATTAATAATACTAAAAATATTAAAAAATAAAAATAAAAAATAATAAAAAAAAAAAATAATAATATAGATTATATATATATATATATATATAGAGAGAGAGAGATTAATATACAATATATATATATATACTAATCATATACATATATATAATATGACATGTTATATATATAAGTATATATAAACAATCTATATATCTATACTATATATCTAATATATATATATCTATAGCAATTATATAGTACATTATGAATATATCAATAAATAATCAATGATATTGGCCCAAAAAGATATCTTAGCTGATATATATAGATTACTATACAATATATATATATACTAATCATATACATATATATAAAATGACATCTATATATATATACATATATATATATATATATATATATATATATATTAATCTATATAATATATATATATATATATATATATAATATATATATCTATACCAATATCTATATATATAATAATGAATATATCAATAAATAATCGATTATATTGGGCCAAAAAGATATCTTAGCTAATATATATAGACTAATATACAATATATATATATAGTAATCATATACATATATATAATATAACATCTATATATATCTATATATATTAATCTATATAATGTGTAGATATATATATATATATATATCATATATATATCTATACCAATATATATATATATAATAATGAATATATCAATATAACAATAATATTAATAATGGATTACTAATAATAATTAATCTTAACACTAATAATAATAATATAAATAAATAATGATAATCAATAATCAATTATATTGGGCCAAAAAGATATATAATTATGAATATATCAATATATAATAATAATATTAATAATATATTAATAATAATAATTAATATAAACACTAATAACAATAATATTAATAAATAATCATAATGAATAATCAATTATATTGAGTCAAAAAGATATCTTAGCTGATCTTGAAGGGATGAGGTTCCAGCACTGGTCTTCCAACGTCCGTCCCACAGGATCACCAAGGCATAATCGATTAATAATGATAATTAATATTAACACTAATAATAATATTAATAATTAATAATAATTACTAATCGATTATATTGGCCCAAAAAGATGTCTTGTAGGGATGAGGTTCCAGCACTGGTTTGCCGACGTCCGTCCCACAGGATCACCAAGGCAGGAATAATTTGTGAGGAAAACTTAAAGTAAACACTATAAAATTGCGGCAGGTGATTGGTAGACAAAGGGGAGTATGGTGATTGGTAGGCAAAATGGGTTGCTACCCAGCAACAGCACAGTCAGCCACGGGATTTTCGCGGGCAAACTCGCCCTATACTTTCTATGGGGATTACCGCAACCGCGCCGCAAGTGTAGCGACTCGCAATGGCCTCGCGGCCATTGCTCGCGCTACACAGCGAGTCGCAATAGATCCCCATTGAAAGTATAGGGGGAGTTGCGGCAGTTGCGGTGGCTGAGGTAGCGACTCGCAATGGCCTCGCGGCCATTGCTCGCGCTACCTCAGCGGTAAATCGCTAACTGTGTAGCCGGGCCTCTGGTTCTATTTTCGGCCAGCGACTCGCAATGGCCGCTTCGCGGCCATTGCTCGCGCGTGGTGACGTCACATAGTGACATAGCCACGGCGTTTTCGGGGGCCGACACGAAAATGCCTATGGCAATTATAGAGTAGATATGAATAGAGTATATGTCAAACTATGTAGGTGTTAATGTTGATTTGTATAGATTGGGAGATTTTTCATGAAATTGTTTGATAAAAATGATTGATGCACAATGTGAGATACTGATAAAGCTTGGCGAATATTTTTTTCATATTTTTTTTCACGTTGTTAGACGCAGATGACGTCATTAGAATGAGAGAGATTATGTCAGTATATATAGGATTGTTTTTAAGAAAGGATGTAACTTTGTATAACTCCTGAAGAAGTGAGAGTTCTCACAAAATGCGTCGAGTTAATAAAGAACAGTTTGGATAATATTTGGATCGCTTATTGTCTGGAGGCAGCGCACGGAAAAATCCCTTTCTTTTTACCTTGGATACCATTTTTACTGGGAGGTGCAGCAGCTGGATACGCATTTAAAGTGTTGTGACTGGGCACAACCAAAAAAGGTGAGCACAACACACACCTATACGACTATTCATCACACAGTTAAGACCCTATTTTGTGCTATTTCTCCCCCTTTTTAGTGTATAGTAGAAAATTACATCACTCTCAAACACACATCAATCTCACAATTCACTCACACACGCATCACTCACATGCATCCCTCTCACACACATCACTCTTACACGCACACATCACTCTCACACACTCATAATCACTCTCACACACAATCACTCTTACAGATACACATCATACTCACAAGCACATCACTCTCTGACACACATCACTCACACACATCACTATCACACACATCACTCTCACAGAGTCACAAAGACACACAGACATCACTCTCGCACATACATCACTCTCAAACATGCACATCACTATCCCACACATCACTTTTACACACATCATTCTGACACACACATCACACACGCACATCACTCACACACATATGCAGTCACTCTCACCCACATCACTCTCACACATGCATACACACACCTCTCTTACACACATCACTCTCATACACTACCCCTATCACACACATCAATCTCACATACACCATTCCCACACAAGTAATTCTCACACACTCATAACTCTCACACACACATCACTCTCACAGTCACAATTACTGTCACACACACAATTACTCTAACACATACACATCACACTCAAAAACACATCAGGTTGGTACCACAGACAGGTTATAGCAACTGGATAAATGGTGGAATCAAGTTCAAACATCACATATGGTGCAATAGACACACTTGGCTACAAGGATAATAGCAATTTCCCAGAGAACAATCACTCCTCACAATAACTCACCCATATGTCCAAGGTGGCTGCTGCCATTTTCACACCGTGCCCAGAAGTCCTGCTCAGTGGTGCCCCCTACCCCTACATTTCACAATGCTTTGTCAAGGGGTGTGCTCATAAAGTAAAAAATAAGCTTATATATCCTGTTTACCATGCTCAGAAATTACCACCTCCAGCATTTAAACTATTGGAGGGTGGGAGGAGTCAGCACGCGTCATCACTTCACACACTCACACGCACTGACAACATCTCACCGCCCTCTACAACAAGTGACATTTCCTATCTGCAATTATGTGCAGCAGCGGCCATGTATATGAAGTCCTAGTGCCCATTATATATCATTGATGTTTGCAGCTCACTGTTTTTCCCCATTATAAGGTGCTCACAGTGTCATGCATCCATCCATACCTTACTGCATATCAACCATACACACATACATACTATAATAAAATATAATGTTAATTATGGCAATCTAAATGCAACACGTCTTCTGCATTCAGGGAAGGGGCCTCCCATGTGTCTGTGTGCTGTGCACCTCGAGATGTAGCCTTAGAAAAACTCAGTTAGAAGCCATGAAGGCATTTCCTGTGGCTGGAGTGAGCTCGATTGACGAGAGCCATTCCCTTCCCTTGCCTCTCTGTGCGGCCTCCTGCTGTGCTGTTTATGCTTTCCTCCTCTCCTCCTCTCCGTCACTCATCCTGCTGCACACAGCTTCTTAACAGCGCATGCAAATTATTTGTCCTGATGTCAGTGCCAGATTCCCACCCCGCTGTCTAAACAAAGCATAAACCGCACAGCAGGAGGCAGCACAGAGAGGCAGAGGGGGAGGGAATGCCCCCCCTGTCAATCGAGCTTACCCCAGCCACAGGGAATGCCCTCATGGCTTCTAACAGTGAGTATTCCTAAGGCTATATCTCGGGGTACACAGCACACAGACACATGAGGGACCCCTTTCCTGAATACCTCTAACATGCAGCATTCCTGTGCTGCATTTAGATTGCCATGCAGCAGAGGGGTGACAGGTCCTCTAAGTGTTCTGTAGGCTTGAAATTTATATAAGTTATTTTTCTTCATTGTCTACTTGCCACTTCAACTGCATTGATAGGTTGATGGTATTTTGGAGAGTGTAAAGGCCCAGTTACACGCACAAAAAATTGTGCAGAGATTATTCTGAGTTCTGTGGTTGCAGTGAAACCATGGACTCATTGTTCCATTTAGACAAAAACATGCACACAGTGAACACGTCTGTAGGACAGTGTTCACACCACCAAAGACTGAATCACAAAAAACAGTCAAACGAACATGTAAAAATACTGTGTTGTAAAAAAAAAAATACAGTAAAAAGCAAGTGCTGCTGAAAAAGTAGTAAAATACAGGGTATTTAGTTGATATGGTTTTTGGAAAAAATGTATACTCAGCAGCTCTACCACTTAAAGGTAACTGTATCAGAGCAGTCCCTATCTGATGTATTTAAAACCTGACCATGTGTATTGGTACCTAAATGAGCAGCATCCAGACAGGTCCAATGTCTGACTTGGACTAAATGCAGATGAGGGCTTTTCATGTGCAGGGCTCAAGGGGAGGGGTGGGAGACTCCCCAATCTTGCAGAAACAAGAAACAATTTAGACAAAAACAAATGAGCCATGCACACAGTGAACACATCTGTAGGACAGTGTTCACACCACCAAAAGACTGAATAACAAAAAACAGTCAAACATGTAAAAGTACTCTATTGTAAAAAAAAAACACAGTAAAAAGCAAGTGCTACAGATGTGTTCACTGTGTGCATGGCTCATTTGTTTTTGTCTAAATTGTTTCTTGTATCTGCAAGATTGGGGAGTCTCCCACCCCTCCCCTTGAGCCCTGAACATAAAAAGCCGTCATCTGCATTTAGTCCAAGTCAGACATTGGACCTGTCTGGATCCTGCTCATTTAGTTACCAATACACATGGTCAGGTTTTAAATACATCAGATAGGGTATGTTCAGATACGGGTTACCGTGACGTGGTAGAGCGGCTTAGTATACATTTTTTGCAAAAAAACTTATCAACTAAATACCCTGTATTTTACTACTTTTTCAGCAGCACTTGCTTTTTACTGTGTTTTTTTTTTACAACAGAGTATTTTCACACGTTTGTTTGACTGTTTTTTGTGGTTCAGTCATTGTTCCATTTGTACACGGCCACAAAATTGAACAATGTGTCCATGATTTCACTGCAACCAGAGATCTGCTAACAATCTCTGCACAATTATCTGTGTGTGTAACTGGGCCTTTACTCTAATTGGGTAGACACACAAGGTTGTTTCCTCTATTTTTTGATTGCGCTATTTAAAGGGGGCTGATTGTCTGGCTAATTTTTTTAAGCTGGGAATGGTGTTGTTTGGACCTTGGACATGCATTTATCTTTTGACATCAAATTCAATTAGAATAGTGATCTGTATATCTTCTTATTTTAAGCACGGTGAAACATATTTTTTTGAACTGGATAACAGATTTAAGTGTGACAATCCCATTTCATAACAACATAACTTTCTTCCGATTATAATATCAGCCAATTTCTCTGAATTAAATGAAAGTATTTATTGAATCTAATCACCCTTGTATGACAAATCAAAGGTCACATTGCTTAATTATTGTAGTTTACCTACTTATATAACAGATATGGTTAATTATTTTCTGCATTTATGATTGATTTTTACTGTAGTCCATTACATTATGATATATATTTGAGATAGCTTGCTCTGATGAGTACCTACAAATAACTTAATGACATGTTGTTTGTTAATGTCACTGGCATCTAGTAATGCAGTGTTATCAACAGAATGAGCTATTAACTTCTCAGAATCAGACATCACCTAAAATTTATTAACCTGATATGAATAATAAAAATGAATATGCTATGTTGGCATTCTGGACTGATATTACTCATAAGCTCTCTAATCTTTAGGAACGTCTTCAGTAAAGCTAGCCATAGGCACAAAGAAAACATGCTCATAATGATTATATGCACATACACGGAATGGTAGAAAATGCCTAAGGGGTAGTCTTCCAAATAATAGGTCTGACAATCTTTAATCATAGTAAAATGCTAAAATTCTCTACCCACCATTTGCATTACTGTTCCTTCATGGTGCTGCTAGAGCTCACTGTACAGTCATGGCCAAAAGTTTTGAGAATGATACAAATATTAATTTTTACAAAGTCTACTGCTTCAGTTTTTCTAATGTCAATTTGCATATACCCCAGAATGTCATAAAGAGTGATCAGCTTAACAACAATTACTTGCAAAGTCAATATTTGCCTAGAAAATGAACTTTAACCCCCAAAACACATTTCAACATCATTGCAGTCCTGCCTTAAAAGGACCAGCTAACATCGTTTTAGTGATTGTTCCATTAACACAGGTGTGGGTGTTGATGAGGACAGGGCTGGCGATCAATCAGTCATGATTAAGCAAGAATGACACCACTGGACACTTTAAAAGGAGGCTGGTGCTTGGTATCATTGTTTCTCTTCAGTTAACCATCGTTATCTCTAAAGAAACACGTGCAGCCATCATTGCACTGCACAAAAATGGCCTAACAGGGAAGAGTATCGCAGCTACAAAGATTGCACCTCAGTCAACAATCTATCGCATCATCAAGAACTTCAAGTAGAGAGCTTCCATTGTTGTGAAAAAGGCTCCAGGGCGCCCAAGAAAGACCAGCAAGCGCCAGGACCGTATCTTAAAACTGTTTAAGCTGTGGGATCGGACTACCAGCAGTGCCGAGCTTGCTCAGGAATGGCAGCAGGCTGGTGTGAGTGCTTCTGCACGCACTGTGAGGCGGAGACTCTTTGAGCAAGGCCTGGTTTCAAGGAGGGCAGCAAAGAAGCCACTTCTCTCCAGAAAAAACATCAGGGACTGACTGATATTCTGCAAAAGGTACAGGGAGTGGACTGCTGAGGACTGGGGTAAAGTCATTTTCTCTGATGAATCCCCTTTTCGATTGTTTGGGACATCTGGAAAACAGCTGATTCGGAGAAGAAGAGGTGAGCGCTACCACCAGTCTTGTCTCATGCCAACTGTAAAGCACCCTGAAACCATTCATGTGTGCGGTTGCTTCTCAGCCAAGGGAATCGGCTCACTCACAGTCTTGCCTAAAAACACAGCCATGAATAAAGAATGGTACCAGAATGTCCTCCAAGAGCAACTTCTCCCAACCGTCCAAGAGCAGTTTGGCGTCCAACAATGCCTTTTCCAGCATGATGGAGCACCTTGCCATAAAGCAAAGTTGATAACTAAATGGCTCAGGGAACAAAACATAGAGATTTTGGGTCCATGGCCTGGAAACTTCCCAGATCTTAATCCCATTGAGAACTTGTGGTCAATCATCAAGAGACGGATGGACAAACAAAAACCAAAAAATTCTGCCAAAATGCAAGCATTGATTATGCAAGAATGGACTGCTATCAGTCAGGATTTGGTCCAGAAGTTGATTGAGAGCATGCCAGGGAGAATTGCAGAGGTCCTGAAGAAGAAGGGTCAACACTGCAAATATTGACTTGCTGCATTAACTCTTTCTAACTGTCAATATAACCTTTTGGTACTCATAATATGATTTCAATTATATTTCTGTATGTGATATAAACATTAGACAAACACAAATAAAAACCAGAGGGCAGCAGATCACGTGAAAATATAATTTTGGTGTCATTCTCAAAACATTTGGCCATGACTGTAGCTACACAACCAACCAGTTCCTTGCTTCCCCTAGCAGGGCAGTACTTTTTCAGCCACAAGGCAACTTCCTGCCACTAATGGTGTCTTTCTACTCACCAAGTGCTAAAGGAATGATAAATTCCCACACAATACGTCACAAGAACATATTTAAATTATTTGGATGCATGTTTAAAGTATTAAAAACTTAATGTTACATAACACAAAACATCAGATTTGAAACTTGGACTGTTTCATCAAGGCTAAAACTGGGTATGGCAGTAAGGTGTTAAGAAAGTATTATGTTGTAAATATTTTTTCAAACAAGTTAAAACAATCCTATTGTTATTCTACAAGATACAAGCTGACTTATCTTGTTAAATATTTTTTTATTTTTCTCTTCTTGGATTAAACATGCATATGTAAAATATCCTCTGGGAAGTGCTCTTTCAATGTCTCTTTCAATCACCAGGCAGCACCGTTTTCAATTAGGTGGCACTGGTGATGGAGAAGATGTGGGGACCAGAGGCTCTGAGTCACACAGGGTCTGATCGCATCACTAAGATTAGGGTCGCTGGGACCTGTAATTTCTGTTTGTATTGGTGTGTGCACTGTCCTGTGCGAGTAATAACATCCCAATTTCAGCCAATTGAAGAGCACCACACCCTGCTAAAACTCCCAACTTCCTGCTGGTAGTTGCCAGATATAGTTTATTGAACTGTGATTTAGTCCCTGTGCTACCTGCTTTTTACTATTGTCTGACCATGGTACATTTCCCAACCACTTATTTTCATCAGATTTTTTTTTACCTTGACTGTCCTTCTGGCTCTGACCAACTTATAAAACTGGCCCTGCCAACCTGCAACATTGTACAGCAGCTGACTCCATTGTGCCAACCCATGGGTCCCTATTAGTGATGAGCGAATCTACTCATCACTATTCGGTACTCACACGCATATTACAGTATTTGAGCTACTTGGTGCTCACTGACTATTTGTGCGCTCGCCTCGCGAGATTCAAGTATCCAGCCCAGCAAATTTGGTGCCTGATTTTCAGCCACTAAACGTACTGGGCTTGCTTGCTATTCACAGTAATGCCTTAGCCATCTTGGTTGTGTCATTACTGTGATTGGCTGGCCTCCAAGCATGATATGATCTATATAACTCCTGTTACTGCCATCTTGCATACATTGCATCTGGAGACAGCATAGTGTGAGCATAGGAAGAAAGCAAGCAGCATTTAGGGAGAGTGTTTCTGTCACCTAAATATAACACAACAGCTTTTTTAAGAGCTACAACGAGTCTCTACTAGCTCAGAATAGTATAGAGACAGTTTTTGGAGCAAGGACATAGAAAGCAGCGTAGCATTCTAGTATCTGCATATTAGACCATCAGCTCTTTTAAGACCAACATGGAGTCTCAATTAGCTGAGAATAGTGTAGGGACAATTTTTGGAGCAGGGAGAAAGAAAGCAGAGTAGTGTTCCAGTACCTCTTTTTAGGCTGAATTTTCATTACAAATTGCATAATATCAAATAGACTAGTTCCATTTTTTTGGTGACCTTTAAAAAACACTGGTCCTTCTGCCACCTGTAATTTTTGGGGTCACATTTTACTTGGGCTGTGCCAGAAAGTCCAAAATAATAACAGTGTACTAGAGACTCATTTAAATAATGTAAAATAGACTACTCCCGTTTTCTGGGGTCCTCTAAAAAATATTTGTCCTTCTACCTCTAATTTTTGGGGTCACATTTTACTTGGGCTGTGCCAAAAAGCCCAAAATATTAACAGCGCACTAGTGAGCCATTTAAATATTGTCAAATAGACTATTTTCATGTTCTGGTGTCCTTTAAAAAAACATTGGTCCTTCTGCCACCTGTAATTTTTGGGGTCACATTTTACTTGGGCTGTGCCAGAAAGTCCAAAATATTAACAGCGCACTAGTGAGCCATTTAAATATTGTCAAATAGACTACTTCCATTATTGGTGTCTTTTAAAAAACACTGGTCCAACTACCACCTCTAATTTTTTGGTCACATTTTGTTTGGCCTGTGCCAAAGAGTCTTATGAGGGCCCCCTGACCAATAGACACTGATAGATGACAAATTTTTTTGGTAGTGTTCAGTGAAACTTATATTTGTGCCATCTGAGGGTGGTGGTGCATAAAATGTACTGGAGCAGTTACATGACTTGTGAGGGCCTCTGTCCAATAGGCCTATACATATGACAGACCCACCTAACTAATTCTTCCCATAGTATTCTATGAAACCTATATTTGTGCCATCGGACAGTGGCGTAGCATTACATTTATTGGAGCTGTTACATGAGTTATGAGAGCCCTCAACCCACAAGGCTTATACCTGTCACTGAACACCTATTATTATTATTATTATAGTGCCATTTATTCCATGACACTTTACACGTGGAAAGAGGCATACATAGACAAGTACACTAATTATGACTAATACTAAGCAGATACAGTTACAGGAGGAGAGAGAACCCTACTCGTGAGGGCTCACAGTCAACAAGGGATGGGTGAGGATACACTAGAAGAGAGTAGGGCTGGTTGTGCGGCGATTTAGCGGACTGAGGATTCCTGAAGGTTGATGACTTGTCAGTAGGGGTGAGTCTTCAAGTTTCTGTTGAAGGTTTCCATGGTAGGTGAGATTCTTGTGTGTTGGGCAAAAACTTCCAGAGTATGATGGATGCACAAGAGAAATCTTTTATGTGATTGTGGGGAGAAGAGATGAGGGGAACAGAGAAGGAGATCTTGAGAAGATCACAGGTTACGTGCCGGTGAGTACTGGGAGACCAAGTCACAGATATATGGAGGGGACAGGTTGTGAATGTCTTGTTTGTCATGGTTAGGGTTTTGAACTGGAGTCTTTGGGCAATAGGAATCCAGTGAAGGGCTTGGCAAAGAGGAGAGGATGGGGAATAGTGGGGAGACAGGTGAATTAGTCAGACAGCAGAGTTTAGGATATATTGGAGGTGTGCATGAGTGCTAGAGGGAAGGCCAGAGAATAAGAGGTGGCAGTAGTCAAGGAGGGAGATAATGAGGGCATGCATGGGTGTTTTTGCAGTTTTTTGGTCAAGGAATGTACAGATCTGGTAAATATTTTTGAGCTGGAATCAACAGGAGGTGGCAAGAGCTTGGATAGGTGGTTTGAAGGAGAGGACAGAGTTGAGGATTACCGCAAGGCACCTAACATATAGGACTGGGACAAGTAAGCAGCCATTGACTTTGATGGATTGTTCTGGTGGTGTGGTAGAGTGAGATGTGGGAAAGATAATAAATTTTGTTTTGCCCATGTTCAGTTTTAGAAAGCAAGCAGAAAAGAAAGATGAAATAGCAGACAGACATTGTGAGATTTTTGTTAGTAAGGAAGTGTTGTCAGGTTCAGAGAGGTAGATCTGAGTGTCATGAGCATACAGATGGTACTGGAAGCCTTGGGAGTCTATGAGGTGTCAAAGGCCTAAAATGTAAATGGAGAAGAGTAGGGGTCTTAGAACTGGACCTTGGGGAACACCGACAGAGACAGGGTGAGATGAGGAGGTGGCATGGGAGAGAGAAACACTGAATATCTGTTGTGTTAGAAATGAATAGACCCAGTATAGGGCCAAGTCTGTGATACCAATAGATGAGAGAAGCTATTGCAAGAGGGAATAGTTCACGGTGTCAAAGATGGAAGGCAGGTCCAGGAGGAGGAGGATAGAGTCACTTGTTATTGGCGGTTAGTAGGTGATTGATATCTTTACTTAAGGCAGTTTCGGTTGAGTGATGTGATTGTAAGCCAGATTGGAAATGATCAAAGGGGGAGAAGGAGGAAAGGTGGGAAGACAGTTCAAGATAGACATGCTGTTCCAGTACTTTTGAAGCATAAGAGAGAAGTGATATAAGACGATAGCTAGACACAGAGGATTAGTTGAGGGAGGGCTTTTTGAGCATGTTTAAAGGGACTCTGTCAGGTAATTTTTCAGTATGATACTAATAGTAGCCTTGGATAGTGCCCATTCAGAAAATGTAAAAATAATTAATGTACTATTTGTAGTTCTCTTGCTATAAGCATCTTCACACTCTGCGGGCAGCAGTAGAAATAATTGACCTGACTCCTAAGAGTCACAGTATTCAAATATTATTTGTCAGCAAAATATGAATTATTTTTATTGTTTTAGGCCAGAGCCAAAAATGCCATACAACTTTCCCCCACCACTGGTTTCTATGGTCCAAATTCTACAGGCAGCCCCTTGCTCTCTCTGTCCCCCTTACTTTATCAGAAATTTACGACCTGGCCAAAGGTCCAAGGTTTAATTGGAGCACATAGGTGTGCTACATGGCTTACAAGCCGCGCCCCTCACTACATCATTGGTGGTCAGTACTGCGTCCTCATTGGTCAGATGTCCTTGGAAACATGGCGGCCTCATCTTCAGAATGTCCTGTGATGTGGCTCGCAATGTACATGTATAAACACGATGTGCTATACCACAAAAAATATGTTTATTACTGAAAAAGGTAGAAACCGCTATCCCCCTTGTGCGGCGTGCAGAATCCGATCACTTATGCGTTGCTCAATGGTTGTCGGTATGCCGATCCGTTAAGGACTCGCCCTGCAGCGAGGTGTGTGTGCGGCATGAGTGTTTTTGTGTAAAGCGCCTGTGAAACGCATGTGTGTTTGCTGTGTGCTGTTGCTGATGTTTGATTTAAAGTGTTTGACAAAGTGCATGTATTGTCAAGCGGTATTGTGGGTAAAATGTATGACAACGCAAAGGAGGCAAAGCACCTCTCAACATTCATTGTTCCTAATGTTTGTGTCCTTCTCTACTGTGCTTTTCAACACTTGTGTTGGGACCACCATATATGTGGTGCAACATATGTGTGTATTTAATCCGGTTTCCTACAAAAACATTGTAGCAAATAACAAGTGCTGTGAAAAAAATCAGGGCCTTTTGGTTTATACGTTTTAGCCAAAAAACGCACATTAAGCTGCCTCACCAACTTCACGGTAGGCCCTGGTCGAGACAGTCCTAACTCTGTCCCTAGGTGCTACAATACAGAAATGTGACCACTGTCACAAGGGCCTTTGGGGAGGTATGTGGGTCCTGGTCCCGCCCGTCTCTCACAGGACCAATAAGCCGGGCCCTTCAACACAAATTAACAAAATAGTGCCAACATGCACCAAGAAGCCAAATCCTCTGGCTCATGTCACAGACAAGAGGTATGTCTGCAACACATAGCTCCCCTGAAATGGGCAAGGCCTGGCCCTCTTCAAAACATTAAATAAGTGTTCCCTAAATCTGGGTTTTTAAAACAAAATCACACCTCTTCAAAAAATAAAAAGGGACACATGTCCTGGCTCCAACCCTGAGCTTCAGGACACAGTGAAACTGTGCAATGCAAAATTCCCCATGGCACAGTGATAATTACGGCAGGTTGTGTTGCCAGCTCACAGCCCCTGGACCATTGAAGTACTGGCAGTACTGGTCCCTCATCTCCTGTGCCTCCTGGCGGCTGCTTCCACGCCCTAATGGCTGTAGTCCTGCCATCTGTGGGGCATCAGCACGCCAGCCCCCCAACACCACCTCACCATTGCTGGAGTCAATGCGGTCCTCATAGTTTGGTGGTGTGTAGGCCTGGCGATCCCGGCGTCGTAGAAAATTATGGAGCACACAACAGGCCATAACAACTAGGTCAATTGCTTCAAGTCTCATATTAATGGCCGTGTGGAAAATCCGGAAACGGCTAGCCATAATGCCAAAGGCATTCTCCACCACTCGGCGTGCCCGGGAAAGCCTATAGTTGAAAATACGTTGTTCGGCATTGAGATGCCTCTGGGGATATGGCTTCATCAAATTTGGATGTAGTGGGAAGGCCTCATCCGCCAGGAACACAAAGTTCAGGTTTCCACAGGTGCGATTGGTGGGCGGCAAATTGAGACGGCCAGTTTTGAGTTTTTGGCCAAACGACGATTGGTCAAAAACCCCGCCATCAGAAACCCTCCCATTTGTGCCCACTGACACCGACACAAATTCATAATTAGCGTTCACCACTGCCATCAAAACAATGCTAAAATAGGATTTATAATTATAAAAATAAGACCCACTGTTGTGTGGTTGGGTGATCCTAATATGTTTTCCATCTATGGCACCACCACAGTTTGGAAATTGCCACTTATGGCTGAATTCTGCGGCAGTGGCCAGCCATTCTTCAGGGTTTTGGGGCAACCGCATGTAAGTAGGAGCTAGAGCCCGCAGTATAGCCTCACATGTCTCCGGGATGAGTTGGCTAAGGAGGGGACGTGAGATAGCAGACGAGTATACCAAGTCCTGCATGGTGCGACCTGTTGCGAGAAAGAGAGCATCTTCAAAGCTTTAATCCATGCGAGTTAAACACAGACGACAAGCAAGGGAGGGAGGGGGTGCAGAGACTTGGTGACGGCTCGCCGTTTCGCAGCGCGACTCGCTGCTTCCACGGACCAAACTAGTCTGGCGTCTGACGTCACGTCCGAGTTAAATAAGCCTCGGACGAGTCCGCCCACGCCAGAACACAGTATACTTACAGTGCTCTATATGTGAGACAAACAAATTTTTTAAAAACAAATTCAACATTGTACAACTATGTGACACTTTGAGAAATCTACAAAATATTAATGTCAGATGGTAATCTTAATTTAACATCAAAGATTATTATCAATGGAGTAGAAGTTAATTAAGAACAGGGAAAATACCGTATATTCCCCAATATAGGTCTGTTACCTTATATACTGTTATTAGAGAGAAAGGAAGAAGGGGGATGATAGGAGAGAGCAGAAGGAGAAAGAGGAAAACAGGGGTTAAAAACACATGTAGAGAACAGAAAGCATATACATGATAACATACATATGCGACAAAACTCTGACATATATACATAGACTATAAAAATAATGATCAAAACCTACAAAAAGAGGATTTTTTAAGAGAAACATTTTTTAAGGATGAGACTAGTTGAAACAAGCCCAATAAAGTGCAAAACTGCAAAGTTAATTAACTTACTGGAGTACTACCTATATCTAGAAGGGAATAATTATTGGGCATGGGATCATATTAACCTAAATAGGGAAACAGATCATTTCTTTCATTCAATCCTAAAACACCACAAGCATCAGTGACAGTAATCCATCTACTTTCTAGACGTAATACTCTCTTATGTAGATCTCCTCCATCTGAGGAAGGCATTACCCGCTCAATGCCTGCAAAACTCAGCACATCTGCATTCCCATTGTGGGCATCTTGCATGTGTTGAATTAATCTAGAACTCTTACAAGTACACCACACAACATACACTAACCACTTAGTTTTACAACTAATGTATGATTTTACAAAATGTTGTTCCCCTCCAACTCTAATAGGGTTATTAGTGCTGTGAAATTTGCAAAAATTGCAATTTCTGCATCGGTAGTTACCTTTGGGGCGAGACTCATCTAGCCAAGTGCCTTTCTTCTTCTGATCCATTCGATTCTTTATCAAGAGGTCCCCAAGATTATTACTTCTCCGATAAGTAACTAAAGGAGGGCCTATATTCTTTTTACTCAGATCTTTATCTCCTATTATAATAGGCCAACATTTTCTAATCGCACTCGCGATAGTGTTGTACATGGGGCCCGATTTGAATGTGAACACAAACCTTTTATTTACAGTTCCTTGTTGTTCTCTTTCATAAATTTTACCCCTACATGGGGGTTTCATGTTCACCCTGCATCGAGCCTCCTGTACAACTTTTTTGGGGTAGCCTCTTTTTATGAATCTATCCTCTAGATCAGCAAATTGTTCTTCACAAATAGAGGGATTATTATTTGTACGTTGTACCCTTAAGAATTGGCTGTAAGGCAAACTTTTTTTAGTGTGGTATGGATGAGCACTATCAAAGTGTAGTAATGAATTGGTACTAGTAGGTTTCCTGTATAATGATCTTATAATAGAGTTATCTTTAATCAGTATTTTAATGTCTAGAAACTCCAATTTCTGATCTCCAAATACGGAAGTGAATAGCATATTATATGTATTGTTGTCGTTGAGGAATTGTACGAATCCCAAAAAATCTAATTCAGTTCCATCCCATACCAAGAACACATCGTCCACATATCTAGCATACAATTTAATGTGCTTCAAAAAAGGATTAGTGGACGCATATATGACCCTATCCTCAAAATGGGCCAAAAACAGATTGGCTAGTGTACATGAGACTGATGTACCCATGGCAGTACCCTCTATTTGCCTGTACCATTTACCGTCAAAAGAAAAAGCATTGTGGGTTAATACGAAGGTCAAGGACTCAATAATGAAGGAAATTAAACCTTCACTTTGTCCATTGACTCTTAGTATGCTCTCAATAACCGAGATTGCTAAATTTTGGGGAATTCTTGTATACAAGCTCTCCACATCTATGGAGGCCAGCCTGTAGTTCTCTTGCCATTCTATTTGGTCAAGAATGGTTATGAACTCTGTTGAATCCTTCACGTAGGAGGGGACCTTTTTCAGCAATGGTCTCAATAGCCATTCACAATACTTAGATAACGGCTCAGTAAGTGAGCCTACCCCGGACACGATAGGTCGTCCTGGGGTGTCCACCAGCCTTTTGTGCACCTTAGGTAGTGCATAAATGTATGGTTTCCTAGGGTACTCAATGTATAATTTCTCTGCCTGTTTTTGTGTTATATTACCTTTGCTAACTTGGTTGCGTAGGAGGTTTTTGAGCTAAGAATTATACTTGAAGGTAGGGTCAAAGTTTAATTCTTCATATGTTGTTCTGACACTTAATTGTCTCAACATCTCTTTCATGTAGTCTAGTTTATTCCACAGAACTACTCCCCCTCCTTTGTCTGCTCTTTTGACCAACACATCATCCCAGCTTCTTATTTCGGCTAGGGCTGACCTTTCTCCTGTTGATAAATTCTTTTTTGGTTCTGGATAAATTAGGGCCTTCACCTCTTTGCAAACCATCTCACCGAATAAGTCAACATTATTACCCGGGGAGGTAGGTGGACAAAAGGTGGACTTGACTCCTCCTTTGAACACAGTATCAATCTCATTATCCCCCAAAAAATCGTCAAACCAAGCCGGGTCAAGATCCAATAGATCCGTGACTTCGCTTCTCACATCACTTAAAGAATTATCACTGGCAAAGAACCTTAAGGACCCCACACTTACAGGTTTTGCTGCACATATCTTATCATTTATTACACTACCACGGGAACTCTTTTGGCATTCATAGTACTTATAAAGATTAAAGATGAATTTTCCTAATGGCTTTAAAGAGATCAACCCGAAAGTCTATATAATCGAACTTTTCCTCTATACAGAAATTCAAACCTCGTTTTAAGAGTCTTTCCACGTCCTTGGATACTGTCTTATTAGTAAGATTGAATATTCGTATTTCTTTATCCTGTCCCACATTGGACGACAAATTCAAGCTCTCCAAAAGACCACTTTCCTTTTTCCGTAATTTATGCTGGTTGCCCCTTTGGCTTCTTCCTCTTCTGATTTTTCTCCTAAAGGGACATCATGGCTGGTGGTGTCTGTCAGGCTCAACTTTCTTGGTGGAGGTTGCTCTCTATCACTAATCTCGCTGGACTCATCACTGCTCTCACTTCCTTCATCCATATCGTTCTTCCTATTACGACCTTGGGCCCCAGTTTTGCTGTTCTTATGTCCTTCCTGTGAGTCATTCTTAAGATTTTTATTTTTAGGCTTACTCTTATTATTGTTTTTATTAGCATTTTTATTCTTGTTCTTTGTGTCTGAGTTTGGTCTGGGTGTGTTCTTATTATTGCTACCCCCTTTGTTCGGTGGTTTGGCATTCTGTGTTTTTTTCCAGGAAAAAACATTACCATTCATGTAGTCCATTTTATCACGTAAAAACTTATCTTTTTTCTTTTCCTTCACCTCTGCACCCCCTCCCTCCCTTGCTTGTCGTCTGTGTTTAACTCGCATGGATTAAAGCTTTGAAGATTTACTCCGACTGCGGTGAGTTGCCGTGTTATTTATCTCATTGTCATTGCGATTTGGACTTTCCATATTATTGCACGAGCACCGCCGCTCAATGGAGCTGCTCACTCTTATGGGTACAGTGCACTAAGAAACGGATTGACAGTGCCTCAGTACGCTTTTTTACCATTGTTATTACATCAGAACTTATTTGATTTGAGAGCACGTCTTGGCATCCGTCAGCACTAGTACCCAGCAAGGATCATGGATCCAGTTTCAGATGAGGAAACTCAAGAGTGGAGCTGATAATCTCTCTTCATCAATTAATGCAGGGAGGGAGGATGCAGAGTTGTTTTTCAACATATGTGACACTGCTGAAATCACCACGCTTACCAGCACTAAGAATTTGGAGTTACAAGTCCAGAATTTAGCAGAAAAGGAAGTAAAAATTTTCTGGACTGTGCAGTCATTAAAAAGCTATGTAACTGTTAAAAGAGTGCCGAGAGGCCTGAGGCTGAATAAAGCTATGGCGTTTGGTCAGGAAGACCAGGACTTTGTGAAAGAGTGGGAAAGTGTTATGGCAACTAGTTCTGAGAATTTGCTACAGGTGGTTTTAAGGAAAAACATAAAGGAGCACATGAAAGTGAATGAAGAACTAGTAAAGTTAAGAAAAGAGTTAGAAAAGCGTTACAAAAAGAAAAAAGATTGGTCCCAGTTTCTAGCTAAGCTAGATAAGAAACTTATTCCCTTACAGACAGAGGTGAAGGAAAAGAAAAAAGATAAGTTTTTACGTGATAAAATGGACTACATGAATGGTAATGTTTTTTCCTGGAAAAAAACACAGAATGCCAAACCACCGAACAAAGGGGGTAGCAATAATAAGAACACACCCAGACCAAACTCAGACACAAAGAACAAGAATAAAAATGCTAATAAAAACAATAATAAGAGTAAGCCTAAAAATAAAAATCTTAAGAATGACTCACAGGAAGGACATAAGAACAGCAAAACTGGGGCCCAAGGTCATAATAGGAAGAACGATATGGATGAAGGAAGTGAGAGCAGTGATGAGTCCAGCGAGATTAGTGATAGAGAGCAACCTCCACCAAGAAAGTTGAGCCTGACAGACACAACCAGCCATGATGTCCCTTTAGGAGAAAAATCAGAAGAGGAAGAAGCCAAAGGGGCAACCAGCATAAATTACGGAAAAAGGAAAGTGGTCTTTTGGAGAGCTTGAATTTGTCGTCCAATGTGGGACAGGATAAAGAAATACGAATATTCAATCTTACTAATAAGACAGTATCCAAGGACGTGGAAAGACTCTTAAAACGAGGTTTGAATTTCTGTATAGAGGAAAAGTTCGATTATATAGACTTTCGGGTTGATCTCTTTAAAGCCATTAGGAAAATTCATCTTTAATCTTTATAAGTACTATGAATGCCAAAAGAGTTCCCTTGGTAGTGTAATAAATGATAACATATGTGCAGCAAAACCTGTAAGTGTGGGGTCCTTAAGGTTCTTTGCCAGTGATAATTCTTTAAGTGATGTGAGAAGCGAAGTCACGGATCTATTGGATCTTGACCCGGCTTGGTTTGACGATTTTTTGGGGGATAATGAGATTGATACTGTGTTCAAAGGAGGAGTCAAGTCCACCTTTTGTCCACCTACCTCCCCGGGTAATAATGTTGACTTATTCGGTGAGATGGTTTGCAAAGAGGTGAAGGCCCTAATTTATCCAGAACCAAAAAAGAATTTATCAACAGGAGAAAGGTCAGCCCTAGCCGAAATAAGAAGCTGGGATGATGTGTTGGTCAAAAGAGCAGACAAAGGAGGGGGAGTAGTTCTGTGGAATAAACTAGACTACAAGAAAGAGTTGTTGAGACAATTAAGTGTCAGAACAACATATGAAGAATTAAACTTTGACCCTACCTTCAAGTATAATTCTTAGCTCAAAAACCTCCTACGCAACCAAGTTAGCAAAGGTAATATAACACAAAAACAGGCAGAGAAATTATACATTGAGTACCCTAGGAAACCATGCATTTATGCACTACCTAAGGTGCACAAAAGGCTGGTGGACCCCCCAGGACGACCTATCGTGTCCGGGGTAGGCTCACTTACTGAGCCGTTATCTAAGTATTGTGAATGGCTATTGAGACCATTGCTGAAAAAGGTCCCCTCCTACGTGAAGGATTCAACAGAGTTCATAACCATTCTTGACCAAATAGAATGGCAAGAGAACTACAGGCTGGCCTCCATAGATGTGGAGAGCTTGTATACAAGAATTCCCCAAAATTTAGCAATCTCGGTTATTGAGAGCATACTAAGAGTCAATGGACAAAGTGAAGGTTTAATTTCCTTCATTATTGAGTCCTTGACCTTCGTATTAACCCACAATGCTTTTTCTTTTGACGGTAAATGGTACAGGCAAATAGAGGGTACTGCCATGGGTACATCAGTCTCATGTACACTAGCCAATCTGTTTTTGGCCCATTTTGAGGATAGGGTCATATATGCGTCCACTAATCCTTTTTTGAAGCACATTAAATTGTATGCTAGATATGTGGACGATGTGTTCTTGGTATGGGATGGAACTGAATTAGATTTTTTGGGATTCGTACAATTCCTCAACGACAACAATACATATAATATGCTATTCACTTCCGTATTTGGAGATCAGGAATTGGAGTTTCTAGACATTAAAATACTGATTAAAGATAACTCTATTATAAGATCATTATACAGGAAACCTACTAGTACCAATTTATTACTACACTTTGATAGTGCTCATCCATACCACACTAAAAAAAGTTTGCCTTACAGCCAATTCTTAAGGGTACAACGTACAAATAATAATCCCTCTATTTGTGAAGAACAATTTGCTGATCTAGAGGATAGATTCATAAAAAGAGGCTACTCCAAATAAGTTGTACAGGAGGCTCGATGCAGGGTGAACATGAAACCCCCATGTAGGGGTAAAATTTATGAAAGAGAACAACAAGGAACTGTAAATAAAAGGTTTGTGTTCACATTCAAATCGGGCCCCATGTACAACACTATCGCGAGTGCGATTAGAAAATGTTGGCCTATTATAATAGGAGATAAAGATCTGAGTAAAAAGAATATAGGCCCTCCTTTAGTTACTTATCGGAGAAGTAATAATCTTGGGGACCTCTTGATAAAGAATCGAATGGATCAGAAGAAGAAAGGCACTTGGCTAGATGAGTCTCGCCCCAAAGGTAACTACCGATGCAGAAATTGCAATTTTTGCAAATTTCACAGCACTAATAACCCTATTAGAGTTGGAGGGGAACAACATTTTGTAAAATCATACATTAGTTGTAAAACTAAGTGGTTAGTGTATGTTGTGTGGTGTACTTGTAATCGTTTCTATATCGGCAAAACCATAAGAGAATTATATATACGGTTTAGGGAACATCGTAACTCAATAAGAACTGGAGTTGGGAGTTCTAGATTAATTCAACACGTGCAAGATGCCCACAATGGGAATGCAGATGTGCTGAGTTTTGCAGGCATTGAGCGGGTAATGCCTTCCTCAGATGGAGGAGATCTACATAAGAGATTATTACGTCTAGAAAGTAGATGGATTACTGTCACTGATGCTTGTGGGGTTTTAGGATTGAATGAAAGAAATGATCTGTTTCCCTATTTAGGTTAATATGATCCCATGCCCAATAATTATTCCCTTCTAGATATAGGTACTACTCCAGTAAGTTAATTAACTTTGCAGTTTTGCACTTTATTGGGCTTGTTTCAACTAGTCTCATCCTTAACAAATGTTTCTCTTAAAAAATCCTCTTTTTGTAAGTTTTGATCATTATTTTTATAGTCTATGTATATATGTCAGAGTTTTGTCGCATATGTATGTTATCATGTATATGCTTTCTGTTCTCTACATGTGTTTTTAACCCCTGTTTTCCTCTTTCTCCTTCTGCTCTCTCCTATCATCCCCCTTCTTCCTTTCTCTCTAATAACAGTATATAAGGTAACAGACCTATATTGGGGTATATACGGTATTTTTCCTGTTCTTAATTAACTTCTACTCCATTGATAATAGTCTTTGATGTTAAAATAAGATTACCATCTGACATTAATATTTTGTAGATTTCTCAAAGTGTCACATAGTTGTACAATGTTGAATTTGTTTTTAAAAAATTTGTTTGTCTCACATATAGAGCACTGTAAGTAAACTGTGTTCTGGCGTGGGCGGACTCGTCCGAGGCTTATTTAACTCGGACGTGACGTCAGACGCCAGACTAGTTTGGTCCGTGGAAGCAGCGAGTCGCGCTGCGAAACGGCGAGCCGTCACCAAGTCTCTGCACCCCCTCCCTCCCTTACTTTTCGTCTGTGTTTAACTCGCATGGATTAAAGCTTTGAAGATTTACTCCGACTGCGGTGAGTTGCCGTGTTATTTATCTCATTGTCATTGCGATTTGGACTTTCCATATTATTGCACGAGCACCGCCGCTCAATGGAGCTGCTCACTCTTATGGGTACAGTGCATTAAGAAACGGATTGACAGTGCCTCAGTACGCTTTTTTACCATTGTTGCGAGAAAGCGCAGTGTGGCGGCCAACCTCTCCTCCGCAGGCACTGCTGGAGCATTACAGTATCCTGCCGTCTGATGAGCGGGCACACTGCTGCCACAAGATTTGAAAGGTCTCATCTGTCATCCTGAGAAAATTCTGGAAGTCACGTGGGAAGTCGTCCCGAAGTTGGTGCAGAAGGCGAATGTGTGAATGCTGATCGCGCTGCTGCAGCCACTCCCTGGCCCAGATGCGTCGTGGTCTCCTCCTGCGTCTCTCCACCCTCTCCTCTTCCACACGTGCTGCCTGCACCAGTAAAGCAGCACCCACCACGGCACGTTCATCCGGATTCATGCTGTTTTGAGGCAAAACGATATTTACAATGGTGCCTACGCACAAAGGTGCTTTGACTACAATGTGAACTTTACAAAAGGAACCACAAAGGAGCATGACATTTGGAAAATATCTACAGGTGCAGTACACATGTGGAAATGATGTACTAAAACCCAACACATACATACAGTATTAATGAAGGTGTTGAGGAAGCCCACATGTTTTTACACGCCAAAATGCCTTGCACAACAAAATAAAATACACAAAAAGGCCGACACACACATGTAGATCACAACCAACATCACACTTTCTACAGCATTAAGAACGCAAATACCATAAACATCAGACACATGGAGGGCCATATGTATGGAGAAAGCAACACTACAGACACACAATAATAACTCACATGCAGTGGTCGCTGAGATGTGTGTCACTCCAATGTCAAGGCACCCAAAAGATGAACTTTGTCCAGATGAATTAAATGCAACAAGGTAATGCTTCAGTCCTTGTATTTTGCTATATAAAGAAAGTTTAAATAAAAAACACAAAAAAAAACATCACCGAAACAGCAGAGGGGGGTCAAGAACACCAACCCCGTCATATCTCTTTGGACAACGCTATAGTGACCCCCATTCACAATGTTTCACATGCGGAATCTCCAAGTACATACCGGCACCAACTCCGCAGCAAAGACATAGTGTTTCTCCCGGAAACTCTACATATACTAGCCCTAGCCAATGACAAGGCGAGACGTCCCCCAAACAGGCGTGTCTCCTCCACGCTAACCCACACACCAACACAATGTTACGCCCTCCAAACAGG
The DNA here is from genome assembly GCA_033576535.1 of Allobates femoralis. Lineage (NCBI taxonomy): Eukaryota > Metazoa > Chordata > Amphibia > Anura > Aromobatidae > Allobates > Allobates femoralis. The sequence continues at coordinate 347,749,221 of JARQOC010000005.1, read as the reverse complement.
CGTGGTGAACCATTGTGCCACACACAACGCCGAGGCTATGTTCCACGGCAGGCGTGGCTGAAAACGCAAGATCACACCCAGCGCAGACGTAACGTCCTATACCAGGCGTGGCAATTGCGATTCATATGCATATCGCACCTGTCATAGTCCAACAGCTGTAGGATCATTCGGATAAATAGTGCATTGTGAACATGTGTGCCGGACCTGCTCTTTTGTGTGTCCCTTGACACAAGTGATTGAGAGCAGCCAGGCAGCCAGCATCTTTTTGACTTTTCACATTTTTTCAGTATACACACTGTGTTTGATAAAGCCAAGGTATGTTCACATTATTAGATGAGACAGACCCATCTAAACTTCAGGTTATTATATGGTACTCCAGGCACACATTTTGGATTGTCACTGTCACAACAGCACACATCTCAGTGACTTGAGCAACATTGTTGGTCTAAGCAAGTGTGGTGTTGTGTTATTGAGCTGGGGCTTTTCACATTGATCATGCCAGGTGACTTATCATCCTGTGGATGTTAGTTTACACATGGTTTTAACCATGTGCCACTGTGATTTGTACTGATTGAATTTATTATTTGTTTTGCAGATGCCTGGCCCAAATAGGGACTACATTAAAACCCATGCCTATGGCAATCAAGATGTGTGGGCTTTACAAACAGGGCCCTCCGCAATGCGGCCTATGAGAAGCTCCTGCAGGTCGCCCGCCAATTCATGCCAGGGCAACAACTGGATATCGACTACATTAAAAAATCCAGTATTTAAAAACGGTGTTTGTCAAAGAACACAAAAAGGTGGTGGAGTCACGGCGGTCGGGCATGGCTGCAGAGGATGTATATACCCCAACCCTGTGGTATTACGAGCTACTCCTGTTCACCTTGGAGCAGCAGGAGCCACGCCGAGTACTGGATAGCGATGACTTCGCCCAGCCACAACAGAACAATGTTGTTGATGCCGTGGAGGGCGAAAATGTAAGTCGGTCACCTAGGCCAATCCTAACAAAATTCTCACAGCATACACATTATTGCAAACAATCATATCCATGTTTCAAAGGTAGAGAAGGCAACAATAGACCCAATTGGCCTCCCACCTTGCTTTAGGCTTTTCCAACCACCTACAATTGTAGCAATCACTGCATTTGCACACAAGTAGTGAGTGTTGTGTTATTGTCACAAGCTGTAAGGCCCTGTCAGGAAATTTTGCAGGACATCAGGCACAATGTCGGTTAGTGACATACATGTAACTTGATCCTTAATGTCAAAATTGTCACCAAAAGTGTACTGGCATGTTTGCTCATGTGTTCTTCCTTTCAACATGTAGGATCCGCTTGAAGGTCCCTCTTCAGGGTCTGTCTTGGACTCACCTGACCAGCCACCATCTCGGCCCATTCAAGAGGGTGCTTCAGCAGCCAACCATCCCCCTATGGCCTTTTCACGGCCCCGGGGCCGTGAAAGCAATCCACCGCCAGCCTCAGGAAGTGACCTTGTGTCCCTGGCTGAGCAAGTCTTAACCCAGCAGGTCCGTGAGCCCCAATGCCCCTTTGCCGGCGTGGTGAATCAGCGCCTACCCACTTTTTCCACCGAGCAAAGGGAGCATGCAGAGCGAGTGATCCTGCTGGTGATGGAGCAGGCCCGTTTGGGGAACCTCACGGCCGAATCCACCTTCCCTGCTCCCGTTCCCCAGCCACCAGCCAACCCACCCGCCTGGCAGTACCTGGGCCCTCCAAATGTCAACCAAGCTCCTACATCTGGCCAAGGCCAGCACATGGCTCGGCGAGGGAGGGATGCTTGGTACCCACCTCAGCGGCCCGACAACCGCTTCCACCAGGAAGGGGATTTTTTTCACCAGCCCCATTATGAGGATTTGTAGTTTTCTTTTTTTGTGTCTAGGTTCCTGGTTTTGTGGATGTTTTATGTTAAATTTAATTTGCCTATATCCACCGCCCAAGTTTGTTTATTTCTACCTTTGTGCAACACTGCAAGTTTTATTTATGGAGAGGAAATTGTTATACTGTCCCATTTAAGTGTGCACATTAATGAACAGACATTCAGACATTTCTTTGGATTAAAATATACTTTCTGTTCAGACACCTTAAATATGTTGTCCATGATTTTTGCATTGTGGTTGCAAGTTTAAAAAACAATGTTTGACGCTGACCATCTATAGTAGGCCACATGCTGTATCTAGCACCACCTACATATGTAGAGGGCAATTCTACTTAAACATTTTGTATGCAGCAGTAGCCTTCACTACTTATTGGTGTACCCACAAGGCCGCGGAGGTGTCCTTACCATCATTGTATGTAGTGCTAAAATGGGACAATATTAATTGTGACAGGAGTAAACAGCTGGCAGATCTCAAAGCGTAAATCAACATTTAAGGTTGATGGTGTAACAGCATTTCCGAAATACTATTATCACTTTCCCAAGAAAGGATGGGTGGTTGCTTGGTCGACAGACGGCATGCTCACAATGTGCACCTTGTGTTACAACATGTGTTATGGACCCCTTCCTCTGCCTCAACCGGTTGAGCCAATGAGTTGGGCTTGATGCCCTTAAAGACCAGCATAAACCTCCCATAATATTGAAATATTTGGGTCCGTAGATGAAGGCACTGACTTACAGATTTGGTTACACATTTAATTGGTTGTTTAAAATGTGCCATACCGTGCACAACAAGTACGCATTTGTGTTTCAGTGTAGGAATAACCACAACTCTCTTGTGAGTCTCCAAATGTTGGACACTATAAGAAAAAAGCCCAACGTGGTAGCCACAACACAATCCCTATGGTCCAAATGTTGGACACTATAAGAAAAGAGCCCAACAGGGGCAAAAAAAAACAAACAAATATTGCCAACATGGCAGAAAAAACATTTTTTGTGTCCAACATGGACAACACTCCTTCATGTCCGCATGGAGCGTTAGAGGGTCCCATTCCATCACCCTTATGGGAGCCCACCATCATGTCAAGTAGCCGGGCCAGCTTATGCAGATGTAGGTCATTGGCCGACTGGAGCTGTCTTGAAAGTGGAACTGAGCCTCCAAATCTTCCACAACAGTAGGGACACCTGTATGTTGATGAAGAACACTTTTACAATGGGAACGTACATGGTTTTATTTTCAAAGTAATAATCAAAATATGCTACTTACGCTCTTGCTCCACATCCTCACCACTATCAGGGGTGGATGGGGATGCACTCAGACTCCACCCAGCTGACCCTGCATGTTCACCATCTGCACAAACATTTATGAAAACATATAAGTTAGACCATCCCAAAAAAAGCTCTGTCGATTAACACAGAAATAACTCCAATATGCAGGGTGTATACCCCATCAATACACACTTACCACCATAGTCAGTGAAGTCTGGGGCCCTATCCTCCTCAGCCCTCTCCTCCTCCACAGGGCCTGTTGGGGCCCGCACATCATCCTCTGCTGGCTCTGGGGACATGGCCACCCCTGGGCTGGACACAGAGCTCGAAATGCTTGGAGGTGGTGTAACGGGCGGGCTGGGGCTCTGTGGCCAGATAATGTGCCCTGGTGGCAAAAGAGGGCCCGGGCTAGACGGTGGGCCATCATCCCTCCAAGCCAATTCCTCTTCCTCCAAGGCCTCCTGTGTCGAGGGTGGTGATGGCAGGTCGGTATCTGAGTGCAGCCAATCCTCCGATGATGCTGCATCAGCCACCTCCTCCTCCTCATTGCTGGTGCCCGAGGGTGTCCCTGCTGGCTGCTGTAGGGGTGGGTTCTGGGGGCCAACTGCAGGTGGGCCAGGGTGTGGATCATCCTCGGAAGAAGATTCCTCGGCATCTGGGTTTGAAAGCACAAGGTCAAAGTTTGTAACAGAAAGGTTTTCCACATTGTGGTTGCAAATTTTCATTGTGTGCCTATTGTCTTTAGGCCATTTTAAAAAATGCAACAACGTCAGGTTGGATGCATACACTAATGTTGTATGCATGTAATGTGGGTGGGACACAAAATGTATCTTTACAGGTGGGACACTACACTGGCAAGATATGTTGGCTTGTTTAAAAAAAACCAACACATGCTCAGTGTATGTGTTTGGTATTTTGGGTTGACACATTAGCCAATGTGGGTTGCTCCATGGCTGCATTGACCTAAATTTGAAGTAATATTGTAGTTAGGGGTGCAACCTCAGGCTGGGTCTTAATTGTCCCCTGTGTAGGGTGCAACATCTGTGGGCCATTGTCGCATGTGTGGCCTTTAGATGGTACCTATTTAGTGTATGATCTTAGGTAATATGTAGTGTTGTGTTTTGAAATTTCACACAAGGATGTTGCCTAAGCCAATTTTGCCCCTGAAACATCAAAATGCAGGGCTTTGATATAGCGACCCATCCCGCCCTATTGCAATTGTGCCAAATTGGATGGCCAGTAAATGGCATCCAAGTTTAGACAATACAAATGTGTAATTTTTTAAAATGTATGCTACTATAGGACCATGGACACAACTTTGCCATACCCTAAACCAGCATTACACATTTCCAGACACAAAATTGGATGCCATTTATTGGGCTGTCAATATGGTCGTTTGGCCATAGGGCAGCATGTGGCCATATTTGGATCCAAGGCTGTTGGATTTGTAGGGCACACCATCGGCTTTCCAAATATTGGTTTTTGAAAAATGCATAACATGGGGCCCTATGGAGCAGCTTCAGAGAAGGCATTGGCTGTGTCCTTGTCCCCGATTTGAAGGAACAGACCCTGCTCAGTACAGTAAAACTTGTCCAAACTGGAATGTCAGTGTTTTTCTAATTAGCCAAATGTTGCCAGAACTGTGACCGAGCCCCCGCCATTTCCCAGGGCCTCACGGTTTGTGAAGAGGTCTGCCACTGCAGTACAGCACCTGTGGTGCGGTCACAGTCACGTGACCCCAGTTTGCCATGGTTTCACCTGCGGATATGTGACTGTGACATCAACGCAGGTCCTGTCCACATGAACAACACCTCTGGCAAAAACATGCAACTGGAAGGGGGCTCGGGAACACCTGAGAACCCACATATTTTAGGTAGGAAAGCAGGACGACAGGGAAAAGGAGGACAAGTAATGGGGGACATGAGGTGCCCACACACGGAAGAAGAGGGGTGAACACAGGGGACTTGAGGGTGTCACACACAGGGGTGAACATGGGTGGCCAAGAGGTGTGAGGAGGGGGCAACACAGGGGTGATGAGGGGGTGCACCAGGGGAGAACAGCTGGGACAGTCACATCAACTGATCCTGGGGAATGTCGGATGTGATGGCTGATTTGGATCCAACTGCAGGGATCAGTTCGATCCAATGCAGGCTGATTTATATTGGTCAGCCTCATTGGTTTCGATATTGAAGTGTGAAAGTAGCCTTATCCAATAATATAGTGAGGTTACGCCTGAGTCCTGCGTCCCAATTTGTGCTGGGCAGGAGTTTGGACTATTCGTGTTTGTGTGTAAACCACCAGCCGACACATTGTTGTCACATCCACATGGTGGGTCCAAACACAGTTTACAAATGTTGTTTGATGAGCATTATTTTGGGATTGGTCCATGGACAAATGTATGTAAATTCCCAGTGTGGCCAACAATTTCTTTTACTGCCAGGTTTTAGCCAGCATGGCAAGGGGGAGGGAGTGTCCAGTCCCCTGGACTATATGTCACCTGTACTCCCCAGTCCATCCCCTTGCCATGCTGCCTGTGACCTGCATTGAATTTCTTTAAAACTGCACAATTAAGCTTGTCAATAATTATAGGTAATGAGTTACATTGAGATGGACAGCTTTTATGAGGTTGGACAACCAGGCCCGATTGTTGGCCCTGCATCCAAATTAGGCAGAATATATGCTAAAACATTGGTGGGGACAGGCCGGGGACCACACTATCCTTGGAATCTGTTGTGAGACATTGCTGTGTATTTTGATACATGTACATGTGCAGGTGTGTGTTTGGGCCCAACATTTACTCACCACGCATCCTGGCAATCCGGGCACGGATGTCCACAATGCGGCCCGGGCACTTATATTTTAGGTCCGCAATCTTGTGCTGGATCGCCTTCACATCCCTCTCCACACACAGCTGGCGGCGCAGGGCCCGCTGAATCTTCAGCACAGTGCTGCGGTTGCGCAGCCTCGGATGCCGGTGGGGGTGGTGGCCCCAATAATCTAATCGATCGCAATGATCGATTAAGATCATGAGCTCCGCCATCCCCCACGTGGTAGCGCAGCGTGTTGCGGCCATGACTGAGCTGTAATGGGCATGGGAGGAGCTAGCACCTTGCAGGCAGAATTAAACTGAAACCAACTTCATTCTGTCAGGACCGCCCCTTGCGTGACGTAACAAAACTTAAAGGCGACCTACGCGGCGTAACACGGCAATAACCACTTCTGTGTCACCTACGGGACAATATCCCATGGGCGTGACGTAGCGCCGCGTTGTGTGTGCCGCGTCTGGCAATATTGTTTGGGTGTATGACAAGGTGGACACTATAGCAGGCTCATGTACCACGCAGGTTTTTTTATCAGGTTGACGCACTTGTGGGTGCACATTAAGTTGTACATGACAAATGCGTGATAGTGCAGGCGACGCCTATGTGTGGTGCTGAAGACAGCTCTTCAAAAATGGCGCCCTGTGAGGACAGCCAATGGGAACGCATCATCTTCCACCAATGCGTGCTAGTGTCGAAGCAGCCAATCCGAAACCATTAAGGTTAACGAATCACAACTGAGGAGGCGACACAATAAGAAACTCATGCCACGCCTACGTGCTAGAATTAGGCATCGCGCAGTTCCTTAACGTGTAGACGATATCGGTTGTTTAGACATGTCGATTCTGTTTATCTCATGAGTCGACATCGTCAGATGTGAGGTCCGGAGCTCAGATCTCGATCTTGCGATTTGATCATGTATCGTTCGTCGTATCTTGCCGTCACACGCACAGACATCGTTCAAGCGATGTTTAATCTGGCGCGTTCAAGCGATATCTTTCAAGATATCGTAGCGTGTGACGGCCGCTTTACACACACCAACTTATCTGTCCAACTTCTGAACAACTTACTGGTTGCAGTGAAATCATGAACACATTGCTCCATTTTGTGGCTGTGTACAAATGGAACTATACTGTATATGTAAAGTGGCCATTAGAGGTTCTGGTGGCAATAACCAATTTCCTCAGTTTTCCGATCAGATTTCCAGCATGTCCCTCTTGCAGGCTCTCTCTTATTGCCAGCTGCAGCATGTGCGCAACACAAAGCATGTGATGAATATGAAAGTGTTTTGAAGCAGCTTCAACAAGATCAACTAATTCTAAAGCATCATTTTGCTGTTCTTCTGTAGTAATATCTGTTTATTCCTCAGTTACATGAACTAATGCATTAGTGTTCAAGAGCTATGGGTTTGCTGCAAGGGTTAATATAATCTGTAGTTGTTCATTAATTAGCTGTGTCCAATGGAAAGTTGGGCCACCCTTTATAACTTTTAATTTGTAAATGTCCTCCATTTCACCTGATGAAGACGGTCACAAGCCGTCGAAACATGTTGTGGCTATGAGAAACATAAAGAACGAGTAATGGCTCCATTTAGCATGATCAAAATTTCATTTATTAAGTGACAAGGATTAAGAACAAGGAGGGGGGGAAAGTCACCAAAAATACACCGCTTAGAAAGCTGGTATTACATCAATTGGTGCTTTCCCCTGAGGAAGTGACCCATAAGGGAAGGGTCACGAAACGCAATAGGCTGACACTACATCCCCCCTGCTTGTCACCAGAGATATGGCCGCGGACGGATCAGGTAATATGTAACCTATTGGATGCTGATTCCTTACACCTCTGCTTTATCTTGCAGCACCATAACCTATGCAGTGTGGACTCTGACTTGTTTACATGGGCAAATGGCAATATTTAACAGGCACCAGGCACTTTAGTGAAGGGTACTCTGGCCCTATATATTAGTTCATCTTAACTCTTCCTTGGGAAAGAGCTTTTTTTGCGTGATAGGTATATGGTACCTGACTGAAGTCCTGTGTAATTCTTTTTCCTTGTGTTCATTTGCAATTGTTATCTACCCAAAGTCTACAGGATCTATATGGGATGGTACATACTATTATAGATATACTAGCTGTGAGCCCGATGCGATTGCATCGGGATTCTAGAATGTGTGTATAGTTTACTCAGTATATTTCAAATATGGCGGCATAGCGGCCGCCGCTATTCCAATTATTTGGCGCGCTGAAGGCGGCAACCAATCAGAAGAGCGCCGCGCTGTATGGCGCCATACTTCAAATACATGGAATATTTTGAGTTTCACATTTACCGCTGTAAGTGAGGCGTTATTCTCATTGTTCGCTGTGTGCTGCCGGTGACCAATGAGAATAGTGCCTCACTTTCATCGGTAAATGTGAAACTAAAAGTCGTCCATTATATGTCTATGGGAAGTGAGGCGCTATTCTGATTGGTCGCCGGCAGCACACAGCGAGCAATAAGAATAGCGCCTCACTTGCCATAGAGATATAATATACGACTTTGAGTTTCAAATTTACCGCTGAAAGTGAGGCGCTATTCTGATTGGTCGCCGGCAGCACACAGTGACCAATGAGAATAGCGCCTCACTTCCCATAGAGATATAATGGACGACTTTGAGTTTCAAATTTACCGCTGAAAGTGAGGAGCTATGCTGATTGGTCGCTGTGTGGTGCGCTGACCAATCAGCATGGCGCCTCACTTCCCATAGAGATGCATAGCGGTGTTTAGAGGAATTTATGGCTGGGCCCTTGGTTCTATTTTCGGGCACGGCGCTCGGCGCTTGTCGGTCGTCGCCAGGGCGGGAGCCCCTGCAACGGCTCGCAATGGCCGCTTCGCCATAGATAGATATAGATTGATAGATATAGATAGATATAGATAGATAGATATAGATACATAGATAGATAGAAAGAAATAGATAGATAGATAAATACATAGATAGATACATAGATAGATAGAAAGAAATAGATAGATAGATAGATAGAAAGAAAGAAATAGATACATAGATAGATAGATATAGATAGATAGATACATAGATAGATATAGATAGATAGATACATAGATAGATAGAAAGAAATAGATAGATAGATAGATAGATAGATAGATAGATAGATAGATAGATAGATAGATAGAAATAGATAGATAGCTAGAAAGAAATAGATAGATAGATAGATAGAAAGAAAGAAATAGATACATAGATAGATAGATAGATAGATATAGATAGATAGAAAGAAATAGATAGATAGATAGAAATAGATAGATAAATAGATAGATAGAAAGAAATAGATAGATAGATAGAAAGAAATAGATACATAGATAGATAGATAGATAGATAGAAATAGATAGATAGATAGATAGAAAGAAAGAAATAGATAGACAGATAGATAGATAGATAGAAATAGATAGATAAATAGATAGAAAGAAATAGATAGATAGATAGAAAGAAATAGATACATAGATAGATAGATAGATAGAAATAGATAGATAGATAGATAGATAGAAAGAAATAGACAGATAGATAGATAGAAAGAAAGAAAGAAATAGATAGATAGATAGATAGATAGATAGATAGAAAGAAATAGATACATAGATAGATAACAAAACAGAAAAAAAAAACTGCATAGCACTCACAGACTAATGTGAACCGGTGCCAGCAGGGCTGCTGGATCAAATAACTAGAAAAAAACTAGAAAAAGCATATGTACATCATTGGTAGTAACCGAGTGCTGCAGAGTATTTTTTTCTAGTTATTTGATCCAGCAGCCCTGCTGGCACCGGTTCACATTAGTCTGTGAGTGCTATGCAGTTTTTTTTTCTGTTTTGTATCTTATGGAGTGGCTGGCTCCATGCTGCAATTTGCACCCTTGTTGACCACAGGTGATCTAGGGTCTAGATGGTGTCCGCCCACTTAGTAGTGGGGTAGGGTGGACAAGGAGGACAGGGATGTCAGCGTTAGGACTCGTCGGACCTGAAGTCACTTTGTCGCAGTCGACGAGCAAACAGACATTGGCCAATGTGTGTACCAAGAACTTCAGAAATAAAAAGATAAGATTTTGAGTTTTTTGAAAAAACGTAAGTTTTTAACTTTTTTCTCATATATATATATAGCTTATTAGCATATGTACATCATTGGTAGTAACCGAGTGCTGCAGAGTATTTTTTTCTAGTTTTTTTCTAGTTACATAGATAGATAGATAGATAGATAGATAGATAGATAGAAATAGATAGATAGATAGAAATAGATAGATAGATAGAAATAGAAATAGATAGATAAATAGATAGAAATAGATAGATAGAAATAGATAGATAGATAGATAGATAGATAGATAGATAGATAGATAGCGACCGTAGAACCACGAACCACAACCGAGACCCGTGGCCGAAAATAGAACCAGGGGCCCGGCCATGAATTCGCCGAAACACCGCTATTATTCTCTATGGAAAGTGAGGCGCTCTTCTGAGTGGTCGCTGTGTGCTGGCGGCAACCAGTCAGAATAGCGCCTCACTTCCCATAGAGATAGAATGGACGAAAAATCGTCCATTCTATCTCTATGGGAAGTGAGGCGCTATTCTGATTGGTCGCCGTCAGCACACAGCGACCAATCAGAAGAGCGCCTCACTTTCCATAGAGATACATAGCGGTGTTTCGGCAAATTTATGGCCGGGCCCCTGGTTCTATTTTCGGCCACGGGGCTCGGCTCTGGTCGGTCGTTCCACGGGGCCGGAGACTCGCAATGGGCGGTTCGCGGCGATTGCTCGCGCATCAGCAACGGCTCGCAATGATTGCGAGCCATTGCTAAGGCGCGAGCAATGGCCGTGAAGCGAGTCTCCGGCCCCGTGGAACGACCGATCAGAGCCGAGCCCGTGGCCGAAAATAGAACCAGGGGCCCGCCCATAAATTCGCCGAAACACCGCTATGTATCTCTATGGGAAGTGAGGCGCTCTTCTGATTGGTCGCCGTCAGCACACAGCGACCAATCAGAATAGCGCCTCACTTCCCATAGAGATAGAATGAAGAGGACATAGGAGCCGGAGGAGCCGTGTAGAGGACGTAGGAGCCGGAGATGGCGAAAAGAAGACAGAAGACCCCCGGGGCCGGACGAAGAGGACGCCTGGGCCGGACGGAGGACTCCTGGATCAGACGGATGATCAGATGAAGAAGAAGGCATGTAAGTGATCGATGGCGGCGGGGGCTTAGGGAGCGGCGGGGGCTTAGGGGGTGGTGGCGGCGGGGGCTTAGAGGGCGGCGGGGGCTTAGGGGGTGGCAGAGGATAGTAGGTGGCGGGGTGGTTAGTAGTGGCGGGGGGGGTAGGGGTGGCTCCGGAGCAGTGGCTCCGGAGCAGTGTACGGTGGGGCGGCGGGGGCTTAGGGGGTGGCGGCGGCGGGGGCTTAGGGGGCTTAGGGGGTGGCGGAGGGTAGTAGGTGGCGGGGTGGTTAGTAGCGGCGGGGGGGTAGGGGTGGCTCCGGAGCAGTGGCTCCGGAGCAGTGTACGGTGGGATGGCGGGGCGGCGAGGGGAGGCAGACGGGGCAGAAGAGAGGGGTAGCTCCGGAGCCGCTGCTGTCACCGCCTGGTGACACAGTGCTCCGGAGCAACCCCTCTCTTCTGCCCGTCTGCCTGCCCTCGCCGCCGCGGGGTTCAGGCGGGCAGAGCGGGGTAGCGGGCAGAGCGGGGCGGACAGGCGGTTGGGCATGGGGCTGTAGTATACCATAGCGGTGTACACTACAGCCCCATGCCGGCGGCGAGGGGAGTGGGGCGGACAGGCGGCTGGGCATGGGGCTGTAGTATACCATAGCAGTGTACACTACAGCCCCATGCTCGTGATAGCTGGGTAGAGGTGGGGGCATGTTGGTGGCTTTGTTCGCGTGGCATGGCAAGGGCTCGCAATGCCCGCTTCGCGGGCAATGCTTCGCGGGGCGCGTGCAGAGCGCCAGAGAAAGTGCCGAGCCACGCGAACAAAGCCACGGAAGTAGCGCCGGACGCGACGGCAGTCGCTATGGCAATTATATAATAGACTAGCTGTGAGCCCAATGCGATTGCATCGGGATTCTAGAATCGGTGTATAGTTTATTAAATTAGAGTTTTAAGTAATAATCCTATTATTCCATGATAGATGGCGGCACAATATTAAAGAATCAGGAATGTAGCATGCATATATACATTATTCATTCAAATTTGACAATAATGCACATAAGACATGATATGTATCTATCAACTACCAATGTTTGTATGGTACATGTCAGTGTAGTACATGTCATGATTCTAAGGCAAGGCTTTTTGTACAGATACTGGCACTGATGTTTTGTACAGATTACGTATATTCAATTTATATATGAATATTAATAATCTATGATTGAGCCAGTACATGTTTCCCCACCAACCACGGGAAGGTAGCCTTACAGCTGGTGGGACCTACTCTACTCTATCCCTAATAATTAATAGTTATACTCCTTTTAAAGCAGATATTTTTTGGCTATTTGCAGAAAGTATGGAATTACCAAATACAATTTCTGAACTTGGCACAAAAGGGACTACCTACAGCTCACTTTCAGCAAGTAACATGTAATAAATATGGAACTTGCACTTAGCTTGCAGTAAATACGGCAAGCAGAGCTTTAACAGCTTGACAAAATGCAACCACTAAAAATAAGAGCTAACTGATTTTAGCGATTGAAACTGTCGAAAGCACATGTGCCGCAACTACCGCAAGTAAACGACAAATTCAATAAACATTTCATGCAACTTACATTAAGAGTACTGTAGGTCACCATTAGGCAGCAAGTGGCAAAATTGTTTTTTTCAAACTAAAAATTCAACAAATAGCAGAATAATTCAGATTTAAATTCAAAATGTCTATTCTTTCCCTATGTGTCTAAATATGTACCTATGTGTCTAAATATGTACCTATGTGTATATATGTATTTATATGTACAGAACACACTTCAAGATACAGATGTGTGTGAACAGCTGTCCCACCCATCTCTTAGGCTGCCTTCAGACTTGCAGATGCATCTGCAGCGTTTTGCAAATGCATCTGCAAGCATGTGCATGCAGACAACAGTCCATATCTTTATAATGGAACACACGGTGTCTGCAGATTCTTGCAGACAGCCGTGCGCAGCCATTCACTCCTATATGTGATCTATGCACAGGCAGATGCTTTTGTACAGATCACAGACTCTCCTCCACACCAGGGACGCGACATGTTGCATCCCTGGTGCAGGTGGCATTATGTGATTTGTATGCAGGCATGCGCCTGTGCAGAGATCACATATCAGAGTAAATGGGTGCGCACGGCTGTCTGCAAGCATCTGCACAGACCAAAAGTCCCATTGTAAGGATAGGAGCTGCTGTTTGCATGCAGATGCATCTTTAAAATGCTGCACATGCATTTGCAAGTCTGAAAGCAGCCTTAGCTGTTCACAAAAACCTCACCCTGTGTAAAAAGAAAATGAAATCTCGCAGCAGCTATCCTGCTGAAGCTTCAGGTTCTTATCACTAAATGGAAGCATTTAGATGATACACATCTACAATCTTCAAAAAAAAATGTGTGTTTACATACATATACAATGAAAATTAAAAAGAAAATTTCTAAGCTAATAAAGTAATTACTATACATTTTAAATAACTATTTTATATCTAAAAAGTAATTATAATATCTTTATAACAAAACTAATATTTTTGGTATTTTTGTATATTTGTATTCCTATACATCTATAGCTAAATTAATTTTTTGTAATATTTTTGTTTAATTAGAAAGTAACTATGTATCTAAATGTAATATGTATCTAAAGAATTGAAATTAAAATATTTTTACACACTATATTTTTAGAGAAAAGTGAAAATAACGACTATATATCTGAAATAACGTTTATATCTAATAAGTAATTATAATGTCTTTATCTATAATTAAACTAAGTTTTTAGGTATTTTGATTTATTTATATTGATATACATCTATTGCTAAACAAATTAATATAGTAATATTTGTGTCTAATCTAAAAATAACTATGTATCTAAATGTAACATGTATCTAAAGAATTTTAAGTAAAATATTTTTATACACTATATTTTTAGTAAAATTGAACAGTAACAACTATTTCTTAAATAACTATTTTATATCTAATAACTAATTATAATATCTTTTTCTATAACTAAAATATTATTTTTGGTCTTAATTTTTTTTCTATTCTTATACATCTATGGCTAAACTAATTTATTATAATATTTATGTTTAATTAGAAAGTAACTATATCTAAATCTAATATATATCTAAAGAATTTAAAATAAAATATTAGAGAGATTATTTTGAGTAAAGAGTATTTCACTACTGGGCAGCAATTTGACTTGAATGGGTGTATCCAGCACTTTCACCTTAACATTGCATCGTGTTTTCACTCGTGAAAAATCCATATATAACTGTCCATGTCCAAAAACTGTTTGTGACAAAAAAATCCCTACTTTCTTCAGTGTATGGCCTTGGGATTTGTTGATGCTCATGGCAAAAGTAGACTTCACGGGAAATTGTTGACGTCTTAACTTGAAAGGTAAGGCAGTCTCTGATGGAGATAAATAAATCTTTGGAATAAACACCACATTTCCTTTTGCAGACCCAGAACTGACTTTTGCTTGAATGAGATTGTCAAGCAAAGTGATGACAATGAAGCGATTCCCATTGCAAAGACCTTTTATGCTGTTAAAGGTGCGCAAAAGCATGACAATGGTACCAATGTGTAATTTGAGGCGATGATAAGGCATTCCCATTGGTGTGAGTGAATTTAAAAATTCCACTGGATATTGGTCTGAATCTTCAGTCTGAATGGAATCATCACTAATGTACTCAGTGTATTCACCAGCAATGCAATCCATAACCTGAGAGTTCACCATTTCCACATGGACATTTTTAGGACAAAGATTGTCATGTGATGCAGCAATGTGAATGCTTTCATTGTTATATATTACATTTATATACATGATGGATATATCAAAAGAATTTAAAATAAAATATTTTTATAGACAATATTTTTTGTAAAGACTTTATCTGAAAGAGGTAGCAACTTTCCTTGAATGGGTGTATGCAGTACTTTCACCTTAACAATACATCTTCTTTTCACTCGTGAAAAAGCCACATATAATTGTCCATGTCCAAAAATGGGTTGTGAGGCAAAAAATCCCTACTTTCTCCAGTGTATGGCCTTGGGATTTGTTGATGGTCATGGCAAAAGTAGACTTTACGGTAAATTGTCGATGTGTTAACTTAAAAGGTAAGGCAGTGTATGATGGAGATAAATCAATCCTTGTAATAAACACCACATTTCCTTTTGCAGACCCAGAACTGACTTTTGCTTGAATGAGATTGTCAAACAAAGTGATCACAATGAAGCAATTCCCATTGCAAAGACCTTTTATGCTGTTAAAGGTGCGCAAAAGCATGACAATGGTACCAATGTGTAATTTGAGGCGATGATAAGGCATTCCCATTGGTGTGAGTGAATTTAAAAATTCCACTGGATATTGGTCTGAATCTTCAGTCTGAATGGAATCATCACTAATATACTCAGTGTATTCACCAGCAATGCAATCCATAACCTGAGAGTTCACCATTTCCACATGGACATTTTTAGGACAAAGATTGTCATGTGATGCAGCAATGTGAATGCTTTAATTGTTATATCCATCATGTATGTAAATGTGATATATATCTATAAGAATATTTTATTTTAAATTCTTTAGAGAATATTTTTTGTAAAGACTTTTTCAGAATGAGGCAGCAACTTTCCTTGAATGGGTGTATGCAGTACTTTCACCTTAACAATACATCTTCTTTTCAGTCATGAAAAAGCCATATATAACTGTCCATGTCCAAAAATGAATTGTGGGGCAAAAAATCCCTACTTTCTCCAGTGTTTGGCCTTGGGATTTGTTGATGGTCATGGGAAAAGTAGACTTCACGGTAAATTGTCGATGTGTTAACTTAAAATGTAAGGCAGTCTATGATGGAGATAAATCAATCCTTGAAATAAACACCACAATTCCTTCTGCAGACCCAGAACTGACTTTTGCTTGAATGAGATTGTCAAACAAAGTGATCACAATGAAGCGATTGCCATTGCAAAGACCTTTTATGCTGTTAAAGGTGTGCAAAAGCATGACAATGGTACCAATGTGTAATTTGAGGCGATGATAAGGCATTCCCATTGGTGTGAGTGAATTTAAAAATTCCACTGGATATTGGTCTGAATCTTCAGTCTGAATGGAATCATCACTAATGTACTTAGTGTATTCACCAGCAATGCAATCCATAACCTGAGAGTTCACCATTTCCACATGGACATTTTTAGGGCAAAGATTGTCATGTGATGCAGCAATGTGAATGCTTTCATTGTTATATCCTTCATGTATGTAAGTGTAATATATATCTAAAGAATTTAAGATAAAATATTCTTATAGACAATATTTTTAGTAAAGACTTTTTCAGAATTAGGCACCAACTTTCCTTGAATGGGTGTATCCAGCACTTTCACCTTAACATTACATCTTCTTTTCACTCGTGAAAAAGCCACATATAACTGTCCATGTCCAAAAACGGGTTCTGGCAAAAAAATCCCTACTTTCTCCAGTGTTTGGCCTTGGGATTTGTTGATGGTCATGGCAAAAGCAGGCTTCAAGGGAAATTGTCGACGTCTTAACTTGAAAGGTAATCCAGTCTCTGATGGAGATAAATCAATCCTTGGAATAAACACCACATTTCCTTTGGCAGACCCAGTAATGACTTTTGCTTGAATCAGATTGTCAAACAAAGCAATGACAATCAAGCGAGTCCCATTGCAAAGACCTTTTCTGCTGTTAAAGTTGCGCAAAAGCATGACAATGGTACCGATTTTTAATTTGAGGCGATGAGAAGGCATTCCCGTTGGTGTGAGTGAATTCAAAAATTCCACTGGATATTGATCTGGATCTTCAGTCTCATCAGGATCAATGGAATCATCACTAATGTATTCAGTGTATTCACCAGCAATGCAATCCATGACCTTAGAGTTCACCATATCCACATGGTCATTTTTAGGGCAAAGAATGGCATGTGATGCAGCAATCTGAATGCTTTCATTGTTATCTACATCAATGACAATGTTTTCACCAAATATAGCAAGAATGATTGAGCCAGTGCAGATCATGTCTTGTGGGATTTCAATGGTATCATCTCCAAGGTTGAAATCATTGGACAATTCACCATTTCCCAGTTGAAGTAACCAACGGCTATAATCAGGATCAATGGAGCGCATATTGTTGAAGAGTGGCAATTGAGTGAAAAGCTGCCATTGTCGTGAGTATTTAATACAACTCTCTATAATGTCAGTTCTTGTACCATGTGGGATGATAGGCAGACACTGTCGAAAGTCTCCTCCCAGAACAATGACTTTCCCTCCAAAAGGTGTTGTATTTTTCTTGGAGATATCTGTTGTCATGACATCCCGTAAAAGTTGATCTATCACATGCAATGCATATTTAGATAACAGAGTGGACTCGTCAATAATGAAAAGTTTGGTACTTTTCAAATGTTGTGAAGCATCTGTATCATTTTTAATCCTTGAAACGGAAGTTTCATTGATTGGAATTGGTATTCCGTAAAGTGAATGGATGGTTCTTCCTCCTTGCAGTAAGTTAGCTGCAATCCCTGTACTGGCTGCAGGTGAGACAATTTCGCCTTCTCCTCTTAGTTCATGAATTAATAAATCATACAGATATGTTTTGCCACTGCCACCTGGACCGTCAATGAAAAAGCACTTAGGTTGTCCACTTCTATCGTGTAAAGCTTGATTGATCGCATCATAGGCCAAAAGTTGTTGGTCATTTAAAGTAGCTTTCATTTGCTGAGCTCTTCTTAACTCATCATCCTTGTTGTATAGTGGAGCGATGTATGGCTTTCTTTTTGGTCGTGGTAGATTAAAATCAGTAAAAGTTTTGCCATGAAATTTTAGAATAGTTTGGACATCAGTCATAGCATATCCTTCACAATTCTCACACTCCTCAGTGTTGGAGTGATATGCATGGCAGTAGTCTTGGATAAAGTCTTGTTTAAATTCTTTCCACAACTCCAATGGATGAGCTGGAGGACCAAAAATACATATATATGCGAACATATCACGAAGCTGTGCAGGCATGTTGAGAACACAGGCATCCAATAAAGTATTTCTCCAAACAGTGTCATCGAAGAGCAATCCAAGGGCTAATGCTGCCTCTTTGAAAGTTGGGTATGTCACTTCATTAACAGTCTTAATGTTGTCAAAACTTGTTGCTCCTTTGACATGCAGTAACAACAACCTTAAATAGTACCGTTCTTGATCTTTCATACTAACAGTATACATTCTTCCAATCACTGAAGAACCTCCTCGCTTTCTAACTTCCCATGCACCTTCTTTCCAAACATAGTGCTCTGGAATTTGGCGGTAGAAGCAATCATGAGCATGCGGGTTACTCTCATTCAGCTCAAAGTAGCCCATCAGAGTAGATTTTCTGTGCATTGTGCAACTGATGTCGTCAACAGAGTCATCCTCATGAAAATAAAGCGGTTGAGAATGTGGGAGATGTACGGCCAGGCGAATAATGGAGTGCGATTGTCTATGCATCGGGTAAGCAAATATTCGCCAAGCTGCCTCCGGTGCACTCACGTATCTTGAATCCATGAATTGATGTGTTTTATCATGGTGAATATTGGTTTGGCAAATTTCAAGATTGGCTTTATCATGTCCTTTGTAGACATATTTGAATAGGTATTTTACACTTTGAATGGAAGCACATACCTCAACATTAATATGACACTTGTATGTTAATAGTAGGTAAGGGTTATAGGGAACAACCCAAGAATTATCAATCATCTTTGAACGGATTTGAAAGGATGATCCTTCCTTTCTTTGATAAGTAGGGTATGCATCCTTAGCTATGAGTGTTCTTGGTTGGAAATCTTTAGGAAAACCTTTCTTACACTTGCCAAGATCCATACATGGAGAATTGGGGTTGTGTTGACCACAGGGTCCATGAATCATGTGTTGCATCACAATGTCATGGAGCAGAGGGTATTCTTCTGGATCAGGGATTTCAGCCCAAACTATATTATCCACTTCAACCTCAGTTCTTAGTTTGGATTTGCTATCCAGAATGATCAAAATATGAGCGTGTGGTAGGCCACGCTTTTGGAATTCAATCACATGAACCATTGCACAAACTTTGCCAAATAATCCAGTGTTAATTTCTTTTAATAGGGCTTCCAGTTTAATTCTGAAGACACGGGCCACTAAATCAGGTCTATGTTCCACACGCTGCCATGGCTCTAAATTGTTTGTAATCTCCCTCCATTTAGGATTACAGGTCATGGTTACAAAAAGATCTGGTCGTCCAAATTTAGTCACAATAGCCATGGCATCCTGATAGCGTTGCTGCATGTTTCTGGGACTGCCTTCAAAAGAAGATGGTAAAATGACCGTCTTGCCAATGGGAATACCTTTCTCAACAGATTGTTTCAGAAGATGTTCCTGGAGTACGCAATAATCCTCCACTTTTAAATCCTTTTGATGATGACGGATAAAATTTAAGCGATTAGCCTCGATTTTCACATACGCATCCACTAAGTACTGCTGTGTTAGTTTGCCACCATTCAGGACAGGATTGAACTGATTCCGTACAGACAGCAAATAGCAGTAATACTGGAGCTGTGTAACCCGGCGTTGACTTTTGCCTTGATGCTTGAGTCCCTCATGCCAGCCTTGTTCTCCATGAGGAAAAAATAAAGGATAGAGTAATGCATCTAAATTGCTGTGTAGAATACTGACTTGCTGTGTTTTTGGGGCCAAGGGGTTATTTGGATCAGGTTTCAAATGAATTAAAATGTCTCTATTGAATGGTGGCTCTCCATCAGCATTTTCAAAGACCACAGCAACTTCATTGGCAGTAGGATTGTTATAGCGTCTTGGGTCTTGGCCTCTGTCTTGTTTAATGGCCATGATAATATTTGGCATTTTTGTGCCATGTTCTACTGCCTTCTGTTCTTCTTCTAATTCAACTTGACGTAGCATTTTGTAGGCCGAAACAAAGGGATTAATATTATCCAATTGAAGAGCAATGATACTCATTAAAGTAGGATTACATTTAACATTTTCTGGAGACTGTAGCCGTTGGTCTGTAGCGCTTAGAGTATCTAAAATGTACAGTTGTGCATATGCTGGAGTTTGATCTTGAGCAGGATCGAGTGTTCCAGTGCGATGATAAATTTGCCCATGAATACGAAAGCAGTATAGTCCATGTCCAGGAGGTAGAGAAACATGGGCACCCATGGAGGCAAAAGCAAAAGAACTATTAATGCTCCTTATATTCTCCATCAAATTTTGACTGTACTCACTCTCTCCTTTCAGCAGGCGTTGGAACAAGTGCGGGTATTGAGGTAATGGTACCTTTACTTTTCCCTTGTGGCAACAAAGAGTAAACTGTTGATCTGATGGTCGTTCAGCAGTAAAATGTCGAGCCTCACAATGTTCACATATTACATTCATGAAACCACAGAAATGTTCTACAATAACATGATCCTGATCAATAAATCCCCTTTGATGTAGGAGAGGTGAATAGAATAAACGTAGAAATTTATTATGTAATCCTACATAAATGAGACGTGGAAGGGATGTAGATTCCAAACATTCAATAAATGAAGAAGTGGAATATATATTCCGTTCTGCCTGTTGCAATATAGAAGTGGAAGAAGAAGTTTGGCGTTCTTCACGACGTAATGTAGCCAAATGGGCCAAGTGGACTTGTCTAGATGTAGGAGATTCTGTATCTTGACGCATCTGTCTTTTCCTTTTAAGCCTCAAAATTTTACACTGTTTGCTGTATGGCGTCTCCTCAGCACAGTGTTTTCGTTTTGATGTGGCCTTGCGATGCAGTAAAGGCTGTTCAGTTGTAGTCAAGATAGTAGAAGAAGAGGTGGCAGCAGTCTGAGCATCAGACAAAGAGGTGGCAGCAGTCTGAGCATCAGACAAAGAGGTGGCAGCAGTCTGAGCATCAGACAAAGAGGTGGCAGCAGTCAGAGCATCAGATGAAGAGGTGGCAGCAGTTTGAGGATCAGACGAAGAGGTGGAAGCAGTCTGAGGATCAGACGGATCTCCTGCAGGCATTAACTTTTTCTGTTTGCGTCGTTGAGGCAGAGGCATTGATTTTTTGCCTAATCGTTCTGTCCTTCCTTCTAAAGACTGTATTGAAAGGGGTGTTTTCAAAGCAGACTTTTCCTTGTCCAAGGGAAGTCGTCTTTCTTCAGAACTCTCCTCCACACCCTTCTTGCGCATACGCACAGACACCTTGCGAACCTTTCCTTTTTTGATTTCCATTGAGGTAATGGGAGCTGTTAAAGGCAGTTCACTTGGTAGAATGTCAGTACACGAAGAGGCTGGAGTAGCATTTGTGTCAGACGGTTCTTCAGTGACTGGAATGTTTGTTTGTTTGCATGTGGAACGCGCAGTCATGGCTCTTGTTTCCATTCGTTGGCTTGTTTTTTCAGGAGACACTTCCGAAATACGTGTATGTAAAGCAGTCTTCGCAGCATCCAACCAAAAACGTCTCAGTGGAGAAGACAGTTTAGGAAACCGTTTGAGTTTAGCAGCCTTAGCCCTATCTAACCGAATACGTCTCTCTGCAGAAGTCTCATTTGCAATACGTTTGGCGTAAGCAGCCTTAAGACAATGTAAGCGAATACGTCTCCTTTCTAAGGTCTCTTCAGCAAAGCTTTCGCCTTAGCAGCCTTATCACTATCTAAGCGAAGACACCTCTCTTCTGAAGTCTCCTTTGCAGTACGTTTCGCCTTAGCAGCCTTACGCAGATGTAACCGAAGACGTTTCTCTTCCACACTCTCCTCTGCAATGCGTTTAGCTTTAGCAGCCTTATCACGATCTAACCGAAGACGTCTCTCTTCCAAAGTCTCGTCTGCACGCTTCTTCTTAGGTGTAGATGCAGCCTCCTTGGCAAGAGCGATATTTTGTGTTGGAGCGCTCATCTTAGTAAGAATAAGCAGTGTTTGAAATCCAAAATGAGCTAGAGTGTGTTAGTTAAGGAACCAATGAATAATAACTGTGTAAACATACAAAAACAATAAAACAAAAGTATGTATTTCCAAAACCTGTTAGAATGAAATGATAGACTTCTTTAAAGTAACAAACAAAGATGTAATGATGTTTACTGTATGGAATATTGAATGGAAATGAGTGTGTTAAAATTCTTTAAAAACTGCCGTGAAGGCAAAACAAATGGATGTAATGGCCCTTTCCGATACGCGGTATGAAAGCAAATGTTCAACATTGTAATAAAAGCGTTAATACAACCAGGATGACGTCAATTTCTGCATAACCACCAGCAAGGTTGTTGTTGCATAAGGTGTTGAAAAATGGCAGAGTTAGGGTTAATTTTTACCAAGAAGTGAAGGTTTTGGTATAATAGCAGAAGTAGTGGTTTTTATATTTGTTTAAGGAGTAGGGGAAAGAGCGTCCTTAACGTGAAGTATGAAATGGCAGAATGTGACAAAGCAGGGTGAAAAAACAAATAAAGCAACTTGCGTATGAGATATTGAAAGAGGCAGGTCAATGTAAAAAGTAACGTAAATGCGGTGATGTAGTGTAACGTTACGCACTGCAGCCCTGGTGACAGGTATTGAGAAGTTGCATTTAAAATTTAAATCTTAGCCCATGTTATGGAAGTATGTAAATGTGCATATACAATGGACATATGAATGGGGACCCAGTCAGTAATAGAGTGTAAAATATTAGGTATGTAAAAGTAGTTAATGTCCTACTGGGATGACAGGGACTTTGACATGAGCGTTAATTTCAAATAGCATCATAACCGTTGGAAAAACAGCATCTGGCACATGTGGCGCATAGCCACAGCATAACTGCAGGACCTGCAGGCGGTTACGTGAATCCCCATAGTCATTATAATCGCCATAATAGTCAGTATGTATTTATTTGCAGCAGGTGCAGCAATTTGTGTTTTGCAGTTGTGGCAGGTGCTGTATGGAAAAAAAACGGAGGGTGACCGCGCTTTTTATGGTGGCGGGACCTGCGGCAAGTTCCCCTATACTTACAATGGGGATTAGCGGAACAACACCGCAAGTGCAGCAGTTATGCGGTGGCAATGCAGCAAACAGATCTGATGCTATTCTGTCAGCACTTCTGGCGCTATTTCAAATAACCGCTGATGTGAACTGGGCAGGTAGCATTACCACCAAACTGTTAAATATAAGACAGGTAGTAGTGCTACAGAGTAATGACTAAGAAAAATATTACAAATTAACATATAATGGGTTAACGTACTCGTAACCGTGTGATGACTGACTCCAAACTCCAAAAAAAAATCAAAGAGCCTGTAAGAAGTTAATATAGCATTGACACGCATAAAAAATACTGGACGATTAATAAAAATAAAAATAGTATTAAAGTATTTAGTAATGAAATGCCAGTAGTAGACCACATAGTGACATAGACAGTGAATAGGCAAAACAATAGAAGACGTTAATGTACCACTTACATCCTATAAAATAGTGTGGATGATAAAATAAATTACAAATCGTATAGAAGAATTTAAATTGCAAATGTCATGAGTACAGCACCTAGTAACACAGTTAATGAATAGGAAACCGAAAGTAGGGGGTTAATGTAGCATTTTGAACCCTATAAAACACAGGGGCGGAACTACACTGGTGCAGCTGGTGCAGCTGCACCAGGGCCCTGACCGGCTGGGGGCCCCTTCAAGCCTGGAGGGGGGCCCCCAGCCGACCCCCGCAAGCCGCCGCCAGAGGAGAGGAGGGTCAGGCAAGGGAAGCAGAGAGCTTCCTGCTTCCCCTGCCTAATCCCGCCCCTCCTCTCCTCTGCTCCTCCGGCTCCTAGAATACTTCTGCGCGGCTCCCAGGTAGGAGAGCATCGCGCCTGCGGCTCCCTGCGACTCAGTGCGGCTCCCAGCGGCACCCTCCCCTTTCCAGGCCGCGCCGACGGCCAGCGGAACCCCTCCCCCCCGGGCCTCGCCGACGGCCAGTAGCCCTGCCCCCCCGGCCGCGCCGACAGCCAGTAGCCCCGCCCCCCGGGTCCTCTCCTGCACCAGGGCCCCCGGGGGTGACGGTCCGCCCCTGATAAAACATAGTGTCGGAAAACAAAATGGCAAATGGCATAGAAGAGGATAATGTATAAATGGCCTTAGTGGACCACATAGTGAGATAGCAAGTGCGGCAGAAATAGAATAGAACGGGTTAGTGTACAAATTGCCTTAGAGCCCTTTCACATCAGCTCTTTCGATAAAATTGCGGTAGATGGAGTGAAAAAAAAGCATCTGCTGCGATAGCCACATTAACATTGCACTTGCGGGGCGGTAGCGGTAATCCCTATAGAAAGCATAAGGGGCCTTGCGGCAGGTGCGGTTTTGCACTTGCGGCAAGCGTTGCCAGAAAAAAAAACGAACTTGCGGCACCTGCCGCAAGTGTTCCTATAGTTTCTATGGGGATTCCCGCAACAGCGCCGCAAGTGCAAGGTTTAATCGGCAATCGCAGCAGATGGTTTTTTTTAATCACTTGTGGGGTGAAGTTGTAAAATCGCAGATGTCCAGCACATAGTGACACAGTTATTGAATAGCAAACAGAATAGAAGGGGTTAATGTATGAGTTTAAACCCTATAAAATAGTCATGGTGCAACTAAAATAGAAAAGACATAGAAGAGGTTAATGTAAAAATGTCCTTAGTACAGCAGATAGTGAGATAGCAAGTGGAGCACTAATAGAATAGAATGGGTTAATATAAAAAAGGGCGTAGTACAGCACATACTGAGATAGGCAGTGTAGCAGTAATAGAATAGAAAGGGTTAATAATAAAATGGCCGTAGTACAGCAAATAGTGAGATAAGCAGTGTAGCACTAATAGAATAGAAAGGGTTAATATAAAAATGGCCGTAGTACAGCACATAGTGAGATAGGCAGTGTAGCAGTAATAGAATAGAAAGGGTTAATATAAAAATGGCCGTAGTACAGCAGATCGTGAGATACGCAGTGTAGCACTAATAGAATAGAAGGGGTTAATATTAAGATGGGCTTAGTACATCACATAGTGAGATAGGGAGTGTAGCACTAATAGAAAAGAAAGGGTTAATATTAAAATGGCCGTAGTACAGCACATAGTGAGATAGGCAGTGTAGCACTAATAGAATAGAAAGGGTTAATATTAAAATGGCCGTAGTACAGCACATAGTGAGATAGGCAGTGTACCACTAATAGAATAGAAAGGGTTAATATTAAAATGGCCGTAGTACAGCACATAGTGAGATAGGCAGTGTAGCACTAATAGAATAGAAGGGGTTAATATAAAAAAGGCCGTAGTACAGCACATAGTGAGATAGGCAGTGTGGGAGTAATAGAATAGAAAGGGTTAATATTAAAATGGCCGTAGTACAGCAGATAGTGAGATAGGCAGTGTAGCACTAATAGAATAAAAAGGGTTAATATTAAAATGGCCGTAGTACAGCACATAGTGAGATAGGCAGTGTAGCACTAATAGAATAGAAGGGGTTAATATAAAAAAGGCCGTAGTACAGCACATAGTGAGATAGGCAGCGTAGCACGAATAGAATAGAAAGGGTTAATATTAAAATGGCCGTAGTACAGCACATAGTGAGATAGGCAGTGTAGCACTAATAGAATAGAAGGGGTTAATTAAAAAATGGCCGTAGTAGAGCACATAGTGAGATAGGCAGTGTAGCACTAATAGAATAGAAGGGGTTAATATTAAAATGGCCGTAGTACAGCACATAGTGAGATAGGCAGTGTAGCACTAATAGAATAGAAAGGGTTAATATTAAAATGGCCGTAGTACAGCACATAGTGAGATAGGCAGTGTAGCACTAATAGAATAGAAGTGGTTAATTAAAAAATGGCCGTAGTACAGCACATACTGAGATAGGCAGTGTAGCACTAATAGAATAGAAGGGGTTAATATTAAAATGGCCGTAGTACAGCAGATAGTGAGATAGGCAGTGTAGCAGTAATAGAATAGAAAAGGGTTAATATTAAAATGGCCGTAGTACAGCACATAGTGAGATAGGCAGTGTACCACTAATAGAATAGAAAGGGTTAATATTAAAATGGCCGTAGTACAGCACATAGTGAGATAGGCAGTGTAGCACTAATAGAATAGAAGGGGTTAATTAAAAAATGGCCGTAGTAGAGCACATAGTGAGATAGGCAGTGTAGCACTAATAGAATAGAAGGGGTTAATATTAAAATGGCCGTAGTACAGCACATAGTGAGATAGGCAGTGTAGCACTAATAGAATAGAAAGGGTTAATATTAAAATGGCCGTAGTACAGCACATAGTGAGATAGGCAGTGTAGCACTAATAGAATAGAAAAGGTTAATATTAAAATGGCCGTAGTACAGCACATAGTGAGATAGGCAGTGTACCACTAATAGAATAGAAAGGGTTAATATTAAAATGGCCGTAGTACAGCACATAGTGAGATAGGCAGTGTAGCACTAATAGAATAAAAAGGGTTAATATTAAAATGGCCGTAGTACAGCACATAGTGAGATAGGCAGTGTAGCACTAATAGAATAGAAGGGGTTAATATAAAAAAGGCCGTAGTACAGCACATAGTGAGATAGGCAGCGTAGCACGAATAGAATAGAAAGGGTTAATATTAAAATGGCCGTAGTACAGCACATAGTGAGATAGGCAGTGTAGCACTAATAGAATAGAAGTGGTTAATTAAAAAATGGCCGTAGTACAGCACATACTGAGATAGGCAGTGTAGCACTAATAGAATAGAAGGGGTTAATATTAAAATGGCCGTAGTACAGCAGATAGTGAGATAGGCAGTGTAGCAGTAATAGAATAGAAAGGGTTAATATTAAAATGGCCGTAGTACAGCACATAGTGAGATAGGAAGTGTAGCACTAATAGAATAGAAGGGGTTAATATAAAAAAGGCCGTAGTACAGCACATAGTGAGATAGGCAGCGTAGCACTAATAGAATAGAAAGGGTTAATATTAAAATGGCCGTAGTACAGCACAGAGTGAGATAGGCAGTGTAGCAGTAATAGAATAGAAAGGGTTAATATTAAAATGGCCGTAGTACAGCACAGAGTGAGATGGGCAGTGTAGCACTAATAGAATAGAAGGGGTTAATATAAAAAAGGCCGTAGTACAGCAGATCGTGAGATACGCAGTGTAGCACTAATAGAATAGAAGGGGTTAATATAAAAAAGGCCGTAGTACAGCACATAGTGAGATAGGCAGTGTAGCACTAATAGAATGGAAGGGGTTAATATTAAGATGGGCTTAGTACAGCACATAGTGAGATAGATTCTATTTGTAGTACAATTGCTAAGGGGTTAATGTGAAAATGGCCTTAGTACAGCACATAGTGAGATAGCAAGTGGAGCAGTAATAGAATAGAAGGGGTTAATATAGTATGAAAAAAAGAGGGCACTATGGTGAAATGTAGCTGATATTTAATTAGTATAAAGAAGGGGTTAATATAAGCCTAGGCATTAGGAATATATAGTCTGACTAGATGGCAGCCCGATTCTAAAGAATCGGGTAGTCTAGAATCCATATATAGTTTATTTACTAATAGTTAGGGTAGTGCGGTGAAATTAATTGTGTGTATACAGGCGGCTCTGTGGGTAGCAGAGTATATGGTGGCTCAGTGGTTAGCAGTGAGTACGGTGGCTCAGTGGTTAGTACTGCGTGCGGTGGCTCAGTGGTTAGCAGTGAGTGCGGTGGCTCAGTGGTTAGCAGTGAGTGCGGTGGCTCAGTGGTTAGCAGTGAGTGCGGTGAGATTGGTCAGCGCAGCGGCGTGGCCAGAGTGGTCAGCGCAGCGGCGTGGCCAGAGTGGTCAGCGCAGCGGCGTGGCCAGAGTGGTCAGCGCAGCGGCGTGGCCAGAGTGGTCAGCGCAGCGGCGTGGCCAGAGTGGTCAGCGCAGCGCCGTGGCCAGAGTGGTCAGCGCAGCGCCGTGGCCAGCGTGGTCAGCACATACACACACACGTACACACACACACACACACACTCCGCTATACTTACCACCGACCCTGTGTCTTCTCCGGCACCTGGATCCTGAGTCAACATGTGGCCACCCCCAGACGACTGGAGAGGGCAGAGGACGGCTGGAGAGGGCAGAGGACAGCTGGAGAGGGCAGAGGACGGCTGGAGAGGGCAGAGGACGGCTGGAGAGGGCAGAGGACGGCTGGAGAGGGCAGAGGACGGCTGGAGAGGGCAGAGGACGGCTGGAGAGGGCAGAGGACGGCTGGAGGAGGGAGAGGACGGCTGGAGAGGGCAGAGGACGGCTGGAGAGGGCAGAGGACGGCTGGAGGAGGGAGAGGACGGCTGCAGAGGTCAGAGGACGGCTGGAGAGGGCAGAGGACGGCTGGAGAGGGCAGAGGACGGCTGGAGGAGGGAGAGGACGGCTGGAGAGGGCAGAGGACGGCTGGAGAGGGCAGAGGACGGCTGGAGGAGGGAGAGGACGGCTGGAGAGGGCAGAGGACAGCTGGAGAGGGCAGTGTGGGCACACAGGCTGGAGGGCAGAGGACGGCTGGAGAGGGCAGAGGACGGCTGGAGAGGGCAGAGGACGGCTGGAGAGGGCAGAGGACGGCTGGAGAGGGCAGAGGGACGGCTGGAGAGGGCAGTGGGGGCACACAGGCTGGAGAGCAGAGCAGCGTGTATGGCTGCAGACTTACCGGTGGCCGGGTGTCGGGTGTAGGAGGAGAGGAGGGGCGGGCAGAGCTGCAGGAGAGGAAGTCCCACCCTCCCTCCTCTCCAGGGGCACGGCAGGGAGCACGGCAGGGAGCACGGCAGGGAGCACGGGCCCCCCCCCCCGGTGTGTAGCTACTGGCTGGAGGGCAGAGGGTGAAGGGGAGTGGCTGGAGGGCGCACGGAACTTCCGAGATCGGAACGTTCCGTGTGCCGGTGCCTGTACGGGGGGCAGCCCGGCTACAGTGCACTGGATGAGCCTGGGCGACGACCATCACGGAAGTGGGCGTGGCCCTTTCCGGAAGTGGCCTTCGGGTTTTATATATAAGATGTGAGATTGTACTGTGAAAACAGCTTTTTCACTTTTACATTGTTAACAAATTCAAATTTCGCGCTCTAAGATGGCGGACGCGAAAAGTTAATTCATAAAATGGCGGTAGACTTCAGCCGCGGTGTGATTGGGCAGCGAAAACTTCATACACATGGCGCCGTGAATCCGGTTGGTCGGCGCTATTGTGTGAAGATGCCGCTGCCCAATCACAACTCAGCGGGCGGAGCTACAGACTTCCAGCCGGCCCGAACGGCATATCCGAAAATCGCACCAGGCGCTCGGCAAGAAAAGTTGCGAAGTCCCCGCTGTGCGCTGACCAATCGGAATCAAAGCGCCATAAACAACAACCAATCACAATCGCGCCTCATTTCTCAATGGATGTCTATGGGAAGTCGGCATCCAATGAGAATCGCGGCGCGAATTGTGAAAATGCACGGAACTTTCCTTGCCGAGCGCCTGGTTCGATTTTCGGACACGGCGTTCGGGAGACTGGAAGTCTATAGCTCCGCCCCGCTGAATTGTGATAGGACAGCGGCATCTTCACACAATAGCGCCGACCAACCGGATTAACGGCGCCATGTGTATGAATTTCCGCTGGCCAATCACACCGCGGCTGGCGTTGTAGCAGCATTTTATGAATGAACATTTCGCGTCCGCCATATTACAGCGGCGAGTTGTACGGTCGGCGCCTGAATGCGTGCTCGGACACAGCGGTCTCATAGACCGCGGAGGCCGCTAGAAGCGCCGAAGTTTGCGCTTGTAGGGCAGAAGTCGGCGCTTGCAGCGGCGAAGTGTCCGAACAGTGGCGGACGCTCCATGCAGCGGCGATTGGCGCTGCATGGCGCAAAATAGTAAAAGTGGTGAAAAAAAAGATAGTAAAAGAGGTGAAAATAAAACTCCACATCAGGACTATAGGCTCTGATGTGAAAAGGTAGATTGTCCAAAGGATATCTTAGCTGATCAATGGTAGATCCCGATCCGGCGCTTGCTTCCCGACGTCCCGCACGAAGGATGGATATCTCGGCTCAAATGTAGTCGAACAGACGGTCCAGCGGTAGCTTCTCGTTGTCCTTGAAAGACCCTCACGAAGGATGGATTTCTTGGCAGAAATATACTCCAACAGATAGTCCAGCGATAGGTTCTCGTTCTCCCACAAAGAGGATTCAAAGAGGTTGAAGATTCAAAATTGCCGCTATAAATAAGCGGGCTTATCTGATTGGAGGGCGGCAACTTCAGAAAGCTGGCGCCATGAATGGGATTGGTCGCTATGTATTTTCAAAAAAGGCGCGGCGATTGTGATTGGACGGCGCCTTCCTATAGAGATAGATAGAATAGATAGACAAAGGAGGCGATTTTCAGGGCGAGCCCCTGGTTCTATTTCCGTGCAGGCGACTCGGCTCAGAGGCATCATTCGACGGGGCCGGAAACTTGCAATCAGCGATTCGCGGCGATAGGTAGCGTATTACCAACGACTGGCAATCATTGCGAGTCGTTGGTAAGACGCGACCAATGTCCGCGAACCGCTGAATGCGAGCTTGCGGCCCCGTGGAACGACGAAAAAGAGCCGACTCCCGTGACCGAAAATAGACGCAGGGGCCCGGCAATAAAATGGCCGAGACACCGCTATGTATGTGAATAGGAAGTGAGGTGCTCTTTTCATTGGGCGGTAATTCGAGCTGACTTCCTATAGACATACATTAGCGGTATGTCGGAAAATATATGGCCGGCCTTGTGGTTGTATTTTCGGACACGTGGGTAGGATATTTTCGGTAAAAAATTTTTTTATTTGTGTATGTATGTATGTTGATTTTTATGTATTTTTAATGTATATTTGTAAATAGATATAGGTAGGTAGATAGATCATAAAAAGAATTTTAAATAAAAATAATTTTTTTTATTTTTTATTATATAATTTTAATTGAATTATTTATAATTTTATTATGTTTGTTATAATTTTTTAATAATTTTTTAATTATTTTTTATTATTAAATTTATTATTTAGGCTGAGACAGAGTTTAATTCAGGTCCGCTGAAATTATATTATTTTTTAATCATTTTTTAATTAATTTTTTTATTATTAAATTTATTATTTAGACTGAGACAGAGTTTTCATTCAGGTCCGCTGAAATTTTATTATTTTTTAATTATTTTTTAATTAATTTTTTTATTATTAAATTTATTATTTAGACTGAGAGATTTTCATTCAGGTCGCTGAAATTTTATTATTTTTTAATTATTTTTAATTTTTTTTTTATTAAATTATCGCGTGAGACACGCTAATGTTCATTCTATGGGCCAGCTGAGTCGATTTGATTGGTCTGCGTCCAAATCCGTAAATCGTGGCGGATTGTTCCTAGAATGCATTAAGAGTGATGTTGTCGGCGATTTTAGGGCCGACAAACAGAACCAGGTGGCCGGGCATAAAATCGGCGACACACCGGTAATGTATGTCAATGGGAAATGAGGGACTCTTCTGATTGGCTGAGGGCAGTAAAGAGCGACCAATCAGAAGAGCCCAGACATGTCATTGACATAGAATGGTGGATTTGTCGTCCATTCTATGTTAATGATAAGTGAAGAGGACGTAGGAGCTGGAAAGAAGACAGAAGATCCCCGGGGCCGGAAGAAGAGGCGGAGATGGCGGAAAGAAGAGAGAAGACCCCGGGGACGGAGGAAGAGGACTTGTGTATCGGACGGACGATCAGATGACTAAGAAGGCATGTGAGTGATTGACGGGGAGGTTAGGGTAGGGGACGGGGAGGGCTTCGGGTGTAGGGCTTTAGGTGTTAGCGACAGCGGCGGGAGGGCTTAGGGGTAGGGGGGTCGGGGGCTTACGGGGTGGGATAGGTGCGGCGGTCGGGCTTAGGGTGTAGGGTGCGGTGTTAGCGACGCGGCGGGCATAGGTGGGGCGGGTCGGGGCTTAGGGTGTAGGGGTGCGGCGGTGTTAGCGACAGCGGCGGGCATAGGTGGGGCGGGTCGGGGCTTAGGGTGTAGGGGTGCGGCGGTGTTAGCGACAGCGGCGGGCATAGGTGGGGCGGGTCGGGGCTTAGGGTGTAGGGGTGCGGCGGTGTTAGCGACAGCGGCGGGGGATAGGTGGGGCGGGTCGGGTTGGTTAGGGGCGGGTGCGCTGGCGGGCATAGGTGGGGCGGGGTAGGGGTTAGGGGTAGGGGCGGGCGGTGTTAGGGGAAGCGGCGGGCATAGGTGGGGCGGCGGGGCTTAGGGTGTAGGGGTGCGGCGGTGTTAGCGACAGCGGCGGGCATAGGTGGGGCGGGTCGGGGCTTAGGGTGTAGGGGTGCGGCGGTGTTAGCGACAGCGGCGGGCATAGGTGGGGCGGGTCGGGGCTTAGGTTAGGGGTGGGTTAGCGACATGGGCATAGGGGGCGGTCGGGCTTAGGTGTAGGTGGCGGTGTTAGCGACAGCGGCGGGCATAGGTGGGGCGGGTCGGGGCTTAGGGTGTAGGGGTGCGGCGGTGTTAGCGACAGCGGCGGGCATAGGTGGGGCGGGTCGGGGCTTAGGGTGTAGGGGTGCGGCGGTGTTAGCGACAACGGCGGGCATAGGTGGGGCGGGTCGGGGCTTAGGGTGTAGGGGTGCGGCGGTGTTAGCGACAGCGGCGGGCATAGGTGCGGCGGTCGGTGCTTTGCGGCGGGAGCTTAGGAGTCGGCGGGAGGGGGCTGTAGTGTACAGCGCGATGGTATACTACAGTCCCATGGCGCTTATGGGCATGGGACTGTAGTATACTATAGCGGTGTAGAGTACAGCAGCGGCGTGGTAGGGTGTTAGAGCGGCAGGGGGTTGTAGTGTACAGCGCGATGGTATACTACAGTCCCATGGCGCTTATGGGCATGGGACTGTAGTATACTATAGCGGTGTAGACTACAGTAGTATGGGCTTCTGTGGCTTGCTTTGTTAGCGACTCGCAATGCCCGCTTCGCGGGCATTGCTTCGCAAATCTGCAACGACTCGCAATGCTCGCTTTGCGGGCATTGCTTCGCGAGTCGCCGTGGCCGCTACGCGGCCACGGACAGAGTCCAGGAGATGAAACCTGGACTCGCTAACAAAGCCACCGGAAGTTGCGCCGCTCCGACGGAAGTCGCTACGGCAATTATATAATAGATATGAAGGATGTTCTGATGACTTATAATTAAGCTAAGCACCAATTGATGTAATACCAGCTTTCTAAGCGATGTATTTTTGGTGACTTTCCCCCCCCCTCCTTGTTCTTAATCCTTGTCACTTAATAAATGAAATTTTGATCATGCTAAATGGAGCCAATACTCGTTCTTTATGTTTCTCTAATCAATTTGAGTAGCTCCCCGGGAGTGGGATATAGCCTCATGTGGTGCCCCACTTCCTACTGGATAGGTTTGTGTATGTTAATGTTGTGGCTATGGAGGCACGAGGTATAAAGCCTTTTTAATTCACCTGGGAATCCTTTGCTTTTACCTGAGCATCCATTACAGACCGTGGATCTTTCAGAAAAAACTGCATTGTCTCATTGAGCTACACGGCAGGAGCAGCTCGGTTCCAGCTCTGTGAGGACCAGAGGTTACACGAGGTAACGAGGGAGAAAAAAACCAACGCTCACACCAGTGTTGTGCATGGTCTGCACAACATTATCAGGTTAGTGCACATATATATACCGTATATACTCGTGTATAAGCCGAGTTTTTCAGCCCAAAATTTGGGCTGAAAAGTCTCCCCCTCGGCTTATACACGAGTCAATACGGGGGGGGCTGTGTCCGGGGCTGTGGAGGCTTCAGGAGGCGGGGGGGGAGGCTGCTGTATGAGCGGCCCCGTCACGTGGGGCCGCTCATTAAATATGCACTGCTTTCCCCTGTCAATCAGCGGCAGGGGGAAGCAGTGCATAATTAAATAAATCCCCCCCAAGTGCTGGCACCTGCCCCCCCTTGTAAGGGTCCCCCCCCCCGATGGTTATATTACCATTCCGGACTTCTGATCCGCGGCGCTCCTCGCTGCTCCCTCCGTCCGTCTTCTACATCCCGGATCTACGGCCGTCGCAGGCATGTGACGTCATCGCGCGGCCGGGGATCCCGGATGTAGAAGACGGACGGACGGAGCAGCGAGGAGCGGCGCGGATCAGAAGTCCGGAATGGTAAGAGAAGCGGGGGGGGGGGCCCTTGCAAGGGGGGGCGAGTGCCAGCATTTGGGGGCTGCTGGGGACCCCCTGGGGGCCGCTGTGTACCCCCAGGGGCTGCTGGGGACCCCCAGGGGGCTGCTGGGTACCCCCTTGGGGCTGCTGGGGTACCTGCTGGGGACCCCCTGGGGGCTGTTGGTACCCCCAGGGGGCTGCTGGTACCCCTGGGGGCTGTTGGTACCCCCAGGGGACTGTTGGTACCCCCGGGGGCTGCTGGTACCCCCTGGGGGCTATTGGTACCCCCAGAGGGCTGTTGGTACCCCAGGGGCTGTTGGTACCCCCAGGGGGCTGTTGGTACCCCCAGGGGGCTGTGGGTACCCCCAGAGGGACTGTGGGTACCCCCGGGGGCTGCTTTGTACCCCTGGGGGCTGTTGTTACCACTGGGGGCTGCTGTATACCCCCAACTGTGGGTCTGCCTGGGGCTCCTGTATACTTACCACTGGGGCTGCTGGGCTCTGTATATACCACTGGGCTGCTGGCTCTGTATACTACCACTGGGGCTGCTGGGGCTCCTGTATACTACCACTGGGGCTGCTGGGGATCTGTATACTACCACTGGGGCTGCTGGGGCTCCTGTATACTACCACTGGGGCTGCTGGGGCTCCTGTATACTACCACTGGGGCTGCTGGGGATCTGTATACTACCACTGGGGCTCCTGTATACTACCACTGGGGCTGCTGGGGATCTGTATACTACCACTGGGGCTGCTGGGGAATCTGTATACTACCACTGGGGCTCCTGTATACTACCACTGGGGCTGCTGGGGCTCTGTATACTACCACTGGGGCTGTGGGGTCTGTATACTACCACTGGGGCTCCTGTATACTACCACTGGGGCTGCTGGGGCTCCTGTATACTACCACTGGGGCTGCTGGGGCTCCTGTATACTACCACTGGGGCTGCTGGGGATCTGTATACTACCATGGCGCTGGGGTCTGTATACCACTGGGCTTGGGGAATCTGTATACTACCACTGGGGTGCTGGGCTGTATACTACCACTGGGTGTGCATGGGGCCTGTATACCACACTGCTGGGGTCTGTATACCTGTGCTGGGGTCCACCCTCGGCTTATACACGAGTCAATAGGTTTTTCCAGATTTTTGGGGCAAAAGTAGGGGGGTCGGCTTATACACGGGTCGGCTTATACACGAGTATATACGGTAACCCTTTTGAGGGATTAATTATACAGACAGTATTGCACCATTGCGCCTCCTCTCTCCTTCTTGTTTATTACTTGTCATACACCGACACACAAAATATTTTTCTTCCTGAGTCACTGTGAAATGCTCAAATACAACTGAGTTCATAGGAAGCTTCTTATGGCCACTTTACACACACCAACTTATCTGTCCAACTTCTGACCAACTTACTGGTTGCAGTGAAATCATGGACACATTGTTCCATTGTACACAGTCACAAAATGGAGCAATGTGTCCATGATTTCACTGCATCCAGCAAGTTGGTCAGACGTTGGACAGATAAGTTGGTGTGTGTAAAGTGGCCCTTAGACATTTTGTAATCATAAATTCACTCTCAAAATAATTTTGTCCTAAAAATTTTTTTTTTATATTATAATTCCAGCAATAACAGGGAAGCATGTACAGTGGCGAAAATAAGTATTTGATGCACTGGCAATGTTGCACGTTTTCCCACCTACAATGAATGGAGCTGTCTGTAATTGTTATTGTAGGTACACTTCACCTGTGAGAGAATCTAAAGAAAATCCAGAAAATCACATTGTATGATTTAAATAATTTGCATTTTATTGCATGAAATAAGTATTTAATACAATAGAAAAGCAGAACTTAATATTTGGTACAGAAACCTTTGTTTGCAATTACAGAGGTCAGACATTTCCTGTAGATTCTGTCTCTCAGAGTTGAAGTGTACCTATGATAAAAATTACAGACCTCTCCATTCTTTGTAGGTGGGAAAACTTGCAGAATCGACAGTGTATCAAATACTTATTTTCCCCAATGTATAATTTTAGACAGAAATAAAACAAATTTTGCATAAATCAATAGTACAGATGACAAATATAAAGTTTGTAAAATATGTCATTAGATAGCTTTACTTTGAATTTCCAATCTCAGGCTTTTCTTGGGGTATAGCTCACTAAATGCTTCAGTCTATGAAGAGGGGAGGAGGGAGGGGAGCAAGTTTGTTGTGTATCATACTCCAGGAACAAAGAAACTGATAACACAGTTAATAACTTGATGTTTTGGCTTCTGTACCTATACAAGTCCTCATATAAGTGCTCATCAATCCTGTTGCTGTATTTTCCCTGCATATTGTATGTATATTGTATAGAAACTAGCCTCCCAAAAGTACATGAGCTCAGCGACAAAATAAACAAGCATAAACAGAGACTCCGATTTTTTTTTGCGGATCCGTCTTTTGCAGTGAAATGCAGTGACTCTGGGCATCCCAGCAAACTCAATGGATTTCAAGATATGACATTCAGATACAACTTCCATTCAAATAGAAAGGGGGAAGGGAAAGGCCGCTCCACCACCCATTAACCTCCTGGATTCCCGCACCTGGTGTGGCAGCTTTGGCAACTGCCAACTGCCCAAGAAGCAAATGTGAAGTAGAAAACACTGATGCTTGTCTTCTTAATTCTCTTTATTATTTGAAGATTATAATAAAATCATTCAGCGTGCTAGCTGGGCGCTAGACGCGTTTCGGAAGAACAACTTAATCATTAGCAAATACAAAATACAAAAGCTTATCTATTATATAATTGCCGTAGCTGACTTCCGTCTGACCGGCGCTACTTCCTGTGGCTTTGTTCGCGTAGCTCGGAACTTTCTCCATGACTCTGTCCGTGGCCGCGTAGCGGCCACGCGACTCGCGAAGCAATGCCCGCAAAGCGGGCATTGCGAGTCGTTGCCCCGCGAACAAAGCCACAGCATGGGGCTGTAGTGTACACCGCTATGGTATACTACAGCCCATGTGAGTCGTTGCCGACTCGCGAAGCAATGCCTGCAAAGCGGGCATTGCGAGTCGTTGCCCCGCGAACAAAGCCACAGCATGGGGCTGTAGTGTACACCGCTATGGTATACTACAGCCCCATGTGAGTCGTTGCCGACTCGCGAAGCAATGCCTGCAAAGCGGGCATTGCGAGTCGTTGCCCCGCGAACAAAGCCACAGCATGGGGCTGTAGTGTACACCGCTATGGTATACTACAGCCCCATGTGAGTCGTTGCCGACTCGCGAAGCAATGCCTGCAAAGCGGGCATTGCGAGTCGTTGTCCCGCCAACACAGCCACAGCATGGGGCTGTAGTGTACACCGCTATGGTATACTACAGCCCCATGCCCATACGCCTGTCAGCCCCGCCGCCTCCTAAGCCCCTACCCCCTAAGCCCCGCCGCCCCTACCCCCTAAGCCCCGCCGCCTCCTAAGCCCCCGCCGCTGGCACTACCCCCTAACGCCTGTCAGCCCCGCCGCCTCCTAAGCCCCTACCTCCTAAGCCCCGCCGCCCCGCCGCCCCTACCCCCTAAGCCCCGCCACCTCCTAAGCCCTACCCCCTAAGCCCCGCCACCTCCTAAGCCCCTACCCCCTAAGCCCCGCCGCCCCTAACCCCTAAGCCCCGCCGCATCCTAAGCCCTACCCCCTGAGCCCCGCCGCCTCCTAAGCCCCTACCTCCTAAGCCCCGCCGCCCCTAAGCCCCTACCCCCTAAGCACCGCCGCATCCTAAGCCCCCGCCGATACTCCCTAAGCCGCGCCGCCTCCTAAGCCCCTACCCCTAAGCCCCGCCGCATCCTAAGCCCTACCCCCTAAGCCCCGCCGCCTCCTAAGCCCCTACCCCCTAAGCCCCGCCACCCCTAAGCCCCGCCGACTCCTAAGCCCCCGCCGCTGGCGCTTCCCCCTAACGCCCAGCCCATAACCCCCGCCGCCCCTATGCCCCTACCCCCTAAGCCCCGCCGCATCCTAAGCCCCTACCCCCTAAGCCCCGCTAAGCCCGCCGCATCCTAAGCCCCCGCCGATACCCCCTAAGCCCCGCCGCCTCCTACATCCTAAGCCCCCGCCGATACCCCCTAAGCCCCGCCGCCCCTAAGCCCCTACCCCCTAAGCACCGCCGCATCCTAAGCCCCCGACGATACTCCCTAAGCCGCGCCGCCTCCTAAGCCCCGCCGCATCCTAAGCCCTACCCCCTAAGCCCCGCCGCTGCCCCGCCGACTCCTAAGCCCCCGCAGCTGGCGCTACCCCCTAACGCCCAGCCCCATAACCCCCGCCGCCCCTAAGCCCCTACCCCCTAAGCTCCGCCGCATCCTAACCCCCTACCCCCTAAGCCCCGCTAAGCCCCGCCGCATCCTAAGCCCCCGCCGATACCCCTAAGCCCCGCCGCCTCCTACATCCTAAGCCCCTGCTGATACCCCCAAAGCCCCGCCGCCTCCTAAGCCCCCGCCGCTGGCGCTACCCCCTAACGCCCGCCGCATCCTAAGCCCCTAAGCCCCGCCGCCTCCTAAGCTCTCGCCGCTGTCCCCCGCCGCTGTCGCTACCCCCTAACGCGCTACACCCTAAGCCCCCGCCGTCCCCTAACCCACCGCCGCCGTCGATCACTTACATGTCTTCTTCTTCATCTCATCCTCCGTCCGATCCACAAGTCCTCCGTCCGGCCAGGCGTCCTCTTCGTCCGGTCCCGGGGCTCTTCTCTCTTCTTTCCGCCATCGCCGGCTCCGACGTCCTCTTCACTTCTCATTGCGATAGAATGGACGAAAAATCCTCCATTCTATCTCTATGACAAGTGAGGCGCTCTTCTGATTGGTCGCTGTCTACTGCCGCCAGCCAATCAGAATCGCGCCTCACTTCCCATAGACATAGAATGGGCGCTTTTGGACTTTCAAATTTACCGCTAAAATTCAGCCGCGATTCTGATTGGCGGTGTGTCGCCGATTTTATGGCCGGAGAATAGAACCAGGGCCCGGCCATAAATTTGCCGATACGCCGCTAATGTATGTCTATGGGAAGTGAGGCGCGATTCTGATTGGTCGCTGTGTGCTGCCGCCGACCAATCAGAATCGCGCCTCACTTCCCATTGACATACATTAGCGGTGTCTCGCGAAATATATTGCCGGCCTTCTGGTTCTATTTTCGGCCACGGGGCTCGGCTATTTCCGGTCCAAAAAAAAATATTTTCTCTATTTATGTATATTTATTTTTATCTATTTTTCTATCTATTTTCTTATCTATCTATCTATCTATCTATCTAATAATCTAATAATATAGATAGAAAAATAGATTAAAAAAAAGATACATACCGTTATACTCGTGTATAAGCCGACCCGTGTATAAGCCGACCCCCCTACTTTTGCCCCAAAAATCTGGAAAAACCTATTGACTCGTGTATAAGCCGAGGGTGGACCCCAGCACAGGTATACAGCCCCCAGCAGTGTGGTATACAGGCCCCCCCAGTGGTATACAGGCCTCCCCAGTGGTAGTATACAGCAGCCCCAGTGGTAGTATACAGCAGCCCCAGTGGTAGTATACAGCAGCCCCAGTGGTAGTATACAGCAGCCCCAGTGGTAGTATATAGCAGCCCCAGTGGTAGTATACAGCAGCCCCAGTGGTAGTATACAGCAGCCCCAGTGGTAGTATACAGCAGCCCCCCAGGGGTACATATAGCAGTCCCCAGGAGGTACCCAGCAGCCCCCTGGGGGTCCCCAGCAGCCCCCAGGGGGTACACAGCAGCCCCCTGGGGGTCCCCAGCAGCCCCCAGGGGGTACACAGCAGCCCCCTGGGGTACACAGCAGCCCCTGGGGGTACACAGCAGCCCCAGCAGCCCCCAGGGGGTACACAGCAGCCCCAGGGAGTACACAGCAGCCCCCAGGGAGTACACAGCAGCCCCCAGGGGGTCCCCAGCAGCCCCCAGGGGTACACAGCAGCCCCTTGGGATACACAGCAGCCCCCAGGGGGTACACAGCAGCCCCCTGGGGGTCCCCAGCAGCCCCCAGGGGGTACACAGCAGCCCCCAGGGGGTACACAGCAGCCCCCTGGGGGTCCCCAGCAGCCCCCAGGGGGTACCCAGCAGCCCCCTCGGGGTACACAGCGGCCCCCAGCAGCCCCCAGGGGGTACCCAGCAGCCCCCTGGGGGTCCCCAGCAGCCCCCAAATGCTGGCACTCGCCCCCCTTGCAAGGGCCCCCCCCCGCTTCTCTTACCATTCCGGACTTTTGATCCGCGCCGCTCCTCGGTGCTCCTCGCTGCTCCGTCCGTCCGTCTTCTACATCCGGGATCCCCGGCCGTCGCGATGACGTCATATGCCTGCGACGGCCGGAGATCCCAGATGTAGCAGACGGACGGAGCAGCGAGGATGGAGCAGCGAGGATGGAGCACCGAGGAGCGGCGCGGATCAGAAGTCCGGAATGGTAATATAACCATCGGGGGGGGGGGAACCCTTACAAGGGGGGGCGAGTGACAGCATTTGGGGCTTATATGCACTGCTTCCCCCTGCCGCTGATTGACAGGGGGATGCAGTGCATATTTAATGAGCGGCCCCACGTGACGGGGCCGCTCATACAGCAGCCCCCCCCCCGCCTCCTGCAGCCTCCACAGCCCCGGACACAGCCCCCCCCGTATTGACTCGTGTATAAGCCGAGGGGGAGACTTTTCAGCCCAAATTTTGGGCTGAAAAACTCGGCTTATACACGAGTATATACGGTAAATACAGAAAATAATTTTTTTGGACCGGAAATAGCCGAGCCCCGTGGCCGAAAATACTACCAGAAGGCCGGCAATATATTTCGCGAGACACCGCTAATGTATGTCTATGGGAAGTGAGGCGCGATTCTGATTGGTCGGCGGCAGCACACAGCGACCAATCAGAATCGCGCCTCACTTCCCATAGACATACATTAGCGGCGTCTCGCCAAATTTATGGCCGGCACCCTGGTTCTATTCTCCGGCCATAAAATCGCCGATACACCGCTATGTATGTCTATGGGAAGTGAGGCGCGATTCTGATTGGTCGGCGGCAGCATACAGCGACCAATCAGAATCGCGCCTCACTTCCCATAGACATAGAATGGGCGCTTTTGGACTTTCAAATTTACAGCTAAAAGTGAGCCGCGATTCTGATTGGTCGGCGGAAGTACACAGCGACCAATCAGAATCGCGCCTCACTTCCCATACACATACATAGCGGGGTGTCTGCGATTTTATGGCCGGAAAATAGAACCAGGGGCCCGGCCATTAATTTCGTGAGACGCCGCTAATGTATGTCTATGGGAAGTGAGGCGCCATTCTGTTTGGTCGCTGTGTACTGCCGCCGACCAATCAGAATCGCGCCTCACTTCCCATACACATACATTAGCGGTGTCTCGCCAAATATATTGCCGGCCTTCTGGTTCTATTTTCAGCCACGGGGCTCGGCTATTTCCGGTCCAAAAAAATTATTTTCTCTATTTTCTTATCTATCTATCTATCTATCTATCTATCTATCTATCTAATAATATAGATAGAAAAATAGATTAAAATAAAGATACATAAATAGAGAAATATTTTTTTTTACCGGAAATAGCCGAGCCCCGTGGCCGAAAATAGAACCAGAAGGCCGGGCATATATTTGGCGACACACCGCTAATGTATGTCTATGGGAAGTGAGGCGCGATTCTGATTGGTCGGCGGTAGCACACAGCGACCAATCAGAATCGCGCCTCACTTCCATAGACATACATTAGCGGCGTGTCGCCAAATTTATGGCCGGGCCCCTGGTTCTATTCTCCGGCCATAAAATCGCCGACACACCGCTATGTATGTCTATGGGAAGTGAGGCGCGATTCTGATTGGTCGCTGTGTGCTTCCGCCGACCAATCAGAATCGCAGCTCACTTTTAGCGGTAAATTTGAAAGTCCAAAAGCGCCCATTCTATGTCTATGGGAAGTGAGGCGCGATTCTGATTGGTCGCTGTATGCTGCCGCCGACCAATCAGAATCGCGCCTCACTTCCCATAGACATACATAGCGGTGTGTCGCCGATTTTATGCCCGGGCCCCTGGTTCTATTTTCGGCCAGGGGACTCGACTCTGATCCGTCGTTCCACGGGCCCGGAAACTCGCAATCAGCGCTTCGCGGACATTGCTCGCGCCTTACCAACGACTCGCAATCATTGCGAGTCGTTGCTGATACCCTAGCTATCGCCGCGAAGCGCTGATTGCGAGTTTCCGGCCCCGTCCAACTACTGACCAGAGCCGAGTCCCCTGCCCGAAAATAGAACCAGGGGCCCGGCCATAAAATCGGCGACACACCGCTATGTATGTCTATGGGAAGTGAGGCGCGATTCTGATTGGTCGGCGGAAGCACACAGCGACCAATCTGAATCGCGCCTCACTTTCCATAGACATACATAGCGGTGTGTCGCCGATTTTATGGCCGCAAAAGAGAACCAGGGACCCGGCCATAAATTTCGCGAGACGCCGCTAATGTATGTCTATGGGAAGTGAGGCGCGATTCTGATTGGTCGCTGTGTGCTGCCGCCGACCAATCAGAATACCGCCTCAATTCCCATAGACATACATTAGCGGTGTCTCGCTAAATATATGCCCGGCCTTCTGGTTCTATTTTCGGCCACGGGGCTTGGCTACTGCCGGTCCAAAAAATGTTTTTCTCTATTTATCTATCTTTATTTTTATCTATTTTGCGATATCTATTTTCTTATCTATCTATCTATTTCTATCTATCTATCTATCTATCTATCTATCTATCTATCTATCTATCTATCTATCTATCTATCGTGCCTGAAGTCACTTTGTCGCAGTCGATGAGCAAGCAGACATTGGCCAATGTGTGTACTAAGAAGTTCAGATTTAAAAAAAAAATATATAAGAAATTTTGAGTTTTTTGAAAAAACGTAAGTTTTTAAAATTTTTTCTCATATATATTTAGCTTGTTAGTGTATGTACACCACTGGTAGTAGCTGAGTGCTGCAGAGAGTTTTATCTAGTATTTTGATCCAGCGTCCCTGCTGGCACCAGTTCACA
The DNA here is from genome assembly GCA_033576535.1 of Allobates femoralis. Classification (NCBI taxonomy): domain Eukaryota; kingdom Metazoa; phylum Chordata; class Amphibia; order Anura; family Aromobatidae; genus Allobates; species Allobates femoralis. Next base: position 347,705,990 of record JARQOC010000005.1, on the reverse strand, counting down.
TTGTCTGTGAGTGCTGTGCAGTTTTTTTCTCTTTTGTATCGTGTGGAGTGGCTGGCTCCATTTCTGCAAGGTGCACCCTCATTGCCTACAGGTGATCTAGGGTATAGATGGTGTCCTCCCACTTAGTAGTGGGGTCGGGTGGACAAGGAGGACTTGGGTGTCAGCGTTAGGACTCATCGTGCCTGAAGTCACTTTGTCGCAGTCGATGAGCAAGCAGACATTGGCCAATGTGTGTACTAAGAACTTCAGATTTTAAAAAAAATATAAGAATTTTGAGTTTTTTGAAAAAACGTAAGTTTTTAAATTTTTTCTCATATATATTTAGCTTGTTAGCGTATGTACACCACTGGTAGTAGCTGAGTGCTGCAGAGAGTTTTATCTAGTATCTATCTTATCTATCTATCTATTTCTATCTATTTCTCTCTATCTATCTATCTATATCTATCTAT
>JARQOC010000005.1:347553041-347703041 GCA_033576535.1 Allobates femoralis | reverse complement strand
AGATAGATAGATAGATAGATAGATATAGATACATAGATAGAAATAGATACATAGATAGATAGAAATAGATAGATAGAAATAGATACATAGATAGATAGAAAGAAATAGATAGATAGAAATAGATACATAGATAGATAGCAATAGATACATAGATAGATAGATAGATAGATAGATAAAAAGATAGAGATAGATAGATAAAAGATAGAGATAGATAGCCGACGAAAGCCGAGACCCGTGGCCGAAAATAGAACCAAGGGCCCGGTTATAGTTCGCTTGAAACACCGCTATTATTCTCTATGGGAAGTGAGGCGCTATTCTGATTGGTCGCCGGCAGCACACAGCGACCAATCAGAATAGCGCCTCACTTCCCATAGAGAATAATAGCGGTGTTTCAAGCGAAGTATAGCCGGGCCCTTGGTTCTATTTTCGGCCACGGGTCTCAGCTTTCGTCGGTCGTCGCCGGGACGGGAGACTCGCAATGGCCGCCTCGCCATAGATAGATAGATAGAAAGAAATAGATAGATAGATAGATACATAGATAGATAGAAATAGATAAATAGATAGATAGATAGATAGATAGATTGAAATAGATACATAGATACATAGATAGAAATAGATACATAGATAGTAGATAGATAGAAATAGATAGATAGATAGATAGATAGATAGATAGAAATAGATAGATAGAGATAGATAGATAGATAGAAATAGATAGATAGAAATACATACATAGATAGATAGAAATAGATAGATAGAGATAGATAGATAGAAATAGATAGATAGATAGATAGAAATACATACATAGATAGATAGAAATACATACATAGATAGATAGAAATACATACATAGATAGAGATAGATAGAAATAGATACATAGATAGATAGAAATAGATACATAGATAGATAGAAATAGATAGATAGAAATAGATAGATAGATAGATTGGTCGCCGGCAGCACATAGCGACCAATCAGAATAGCGGCTCACTTCCCATAGAGAATAATAGCGGTGTTTCAAGTGAAGTATAGCCGGGCCCTTGGTTCTATTTTAGGCCACGGGTGTCGGCTTTCGTCGGTCGTCGCCGGGGCGGGAGACTCGCAATCGCTTCGACTCGAGTCTCGAAGTCGAGTCGACTCGAGACTCGCAATCGATTCGCGGCCATTGCGAGTCTCCCGCCCCGGCGACGACCGACGAAAGCCGAGACCCGTGGCCGAAAATAGAACCAAGGGCCCGGCTATACTTCGCTTGAAAAACCGCTATTATTCTCTATGGGAAGTGAGGCGCTATTCTGATTGGTCGCTGTGTGCTGGTGGCGACCAATCAGAATAGTGCCTCACTTCCCATAGAGATAGAATGGACGACTTTTGGTTTCAAATTTACCGCTGAAAGTGAGGCGCGATTCTGATTGGTCGCCGGCAGCACACAGCGACCAATCAGAATAGCGCCTCAATTCCCATAGAGAGAGAATGGACGACTTTTGGTTTCAAATTTACCGCTGAAAGTGAGGCGCGATTCTGATTGGTCGCCGGCAGCACACAGCGACCAATCAGAATAGCGCCTCACTTGCCATAGAGATAGAATGGACGACTTTGAGTTTCAAATTTCGTGCTTAAGTGAGGCGCTATGCTGATTAGTCGCTGTGTGCTGCGCCGACCAATCAGAATAGCGCCTCACTTCCCATAGAGAATAATAGCGGTGTTTGGCGGAATTTATGGCCGGGCCCCTGGTTCTATTTTCGGCCACGGGGCTCGGCTGTGGTCGGCGGTTCTATGGGGCCGGAGACTCGCAATGGCCGCTTAGCGGCCATTGCTCGCGCTCTGGCCGGGCCCCTGGTTCTATTTTCGGCCACGGGGCTCAGCTGTGGTTGGTGGTTGGACGGGGCCGGAGACTCGCAATGCTCGCGCCGGCCAATGCTTCGTGTGGAGTGTGGCTGCCTTGTGGCAGCCACGTCCACGACGACGGAAGTAGCGCTGAAAATGACGGAAGTGCGCTACGGCAATTATATATTAGATTTAATAACCGGTATTTACAGAGTCTCAAATTGAAAATATACAAAAAGCACTGAAAAAGAAGGAAAAATAAGAAAAAGCAGCCCTTACGGCACTAGTCCATCTGCCGCAGGCTGGGAAAAGGAGAAAAGCAGTTTTTTTCGTCACATTAGTCCTGTGACCATAGTCCGGGTTCAAACAAACGGGAAAAAGGTAAAGTCCAGCAGTAAAGTTCTCTGATGGCTTAAACACATTTACGGGTACACACTTTAAACTTTTCACAAATTCCCTATGGGTGTCTCTGCTTAGGAGGCAGGGTCTTTCCTACTTTCTCTACCCCTGGCACTTTCTATTCCCAACTTAATATGCTTGGGGCTGTGCCCAGTTCCTCCACCCTTCTATACACTACTATTCACACTTGCGGACTAGAGTCACTTATTTACACTTAGTTACTTTTTACTGTTATTGTACATTTTAAAACCACTCTCCATATCTAGATGGGGCCTGTCCTTGGGTACTAAGACGACCTACGTAGGCTAGGTGTTGCATGTGTACTGATTTCTCTTTGAGGTGGTAATGCGGGTAGCTGTCTGCGAATTCTTGGTCTTACTGTGAGACTAGCAGGTTCACCGATTATAGGAATCTCAGGTTCCGGTATAACATGCTGCATTTCTTGCAATTGAACAGGTTCTTCTGGTCTTGGTTCTGGTTCTCCTTGAACGGGTTGAATTGGGACTTGACTCTCTACTGGTTGATAGAACGAAATGACTGGTATGATAAATGCACCATTGTATTGAGGCCAGTCTGCTGGTAAATCTCCAATTTCAGTGTGGACTACATCTTCTTTTGGCTCTTTAACTGTTGGTAAGGGATAAGTTGGTTGTTGTGGTTTTAACTGGTCAGGGCATTTCTTTAAATGATCTCTTGATACAGTTGCAGTTGTTCTTCCTTAATCTTTGCTGATTACACAAGTTTTCGAATTATCAAAGTTAGACTGCATAATTGTGTAGGGTTCTGCTTCCCAATGGTCATCTAGTTTGTTAGTTTTTCTCTTTCTCTTAAGAACTAGTTCACCTGGTATTAAGGGTTATGCTGAGGCATGTTTATTGAAGTCATGTTCTTGCTTGCTTCTGCTTTGATCTAGATTTCTCTCACTCTCTTGGACTTTTCTGTATTGCTCTTGGCGATGATGATTCCAATCTTCATCTGGAGACTCTTGGGTGGGTTCTACTGTTCCCATCTCTAAGTCAATTGGAAGTTTTCCTGGTCTTGCTCGCATTAAGTAGGCTGGTGCGTAGCTGGTAGAATCGACAGGGATGTGGTTGTAGATATCAACAAGGTCAGGTAGCTTTTCTGGCCATTGATTTCTCTCATCGAGCGGTAAAGTTTTCAGCATGTCGATGACGATGTTGTTCATCTTTTCACACAGACCATTTGTTTGTGGATGATACGGTGTAGTCCTTATCTTCTTACACCCATACAATCCTAAGAACGCGTGGAATAGTTCTGACTCGAATGCTGGTCCTTGATCAGTCAACACTTGATCTGGATACCCATGCGGGTGACAAAAGTAACTTTGGAAAGCCTTGGCAGTGACTTCTGCGGTTAAGTCTTTGACTGGTACAACTACGAGGAATCTTGAATAGTGATCAACCATTGTGAGTGCATAAGTGTAACCTGTTCTGCTTGGTGTTAACTTCACATGGTCTAGAGCGACTATTTCAAGAGGTCTCTTGGTAATGATTGGCTGTAACGGAGCCTTTTGACTTTGCTGGTCTTTTCTTCTCAGGTGACACGGTCCACAGTTCTTGCACCATCTCTCAATAGAACCTCTCATGCCGACCCAGTAGAAACGGTCTTTTAACAGCATCTCTAGTTTCTTCCAACCAAAGTGTCCTGCGTCGTCGTGGTAAGCTTCTGGGATCATTTTGACATCTGTTTTTGGAACTACTATCTGCCAGATAAGTTCATGAGTTCTGGGGTTCAGGTAACGTCTGCATAGCTTTCCTTGGTAGACAAATAACTTTCCTTTCTCCTTCCACAGGCGCTAGGCATCTTGTGAAGCATCTGAACTCAGACTGGAGTGTTCTTGGGTTATCAGCTCATTGACTAAGCTAACATCTGGGTCACTGGCTTGAGTTTCTTTCCAGTCATGGTGGGGTAACGGGTTTACGGTTCTCTCTTTACGCCTTTGACTTGCCTCATGACATGAGGCTGTACCTGTACAGTGGAAAGCTGGGAATTCTATTTCTTCCAGTTCATCTACATCTTCTCCTTCTTCTGGGAGGTTAGGCATTCTGGACAGGGCATCAGCGTTGCCATTCTTATGACCTGCCCGGTACTTGACAGTGAAGTCATAGTTTGACAATCTTGCCATCCAACATTGCTCCAGGTCTCCTAGCTTTGCAGTCTCTAAATGGGTTAGAGGGTTATTGTCAGTGAAAGCTGTGAATGGGGAGGACGCCAGGTAGTGCTTGAAACATTCTGTGATTGCCCAGACTAGGGCTAGGAACTCCAACTTGAAAAAGCTGTAGTTTTCCGGGTTCCTCTCTGTTGGACGGAGCTTTCTACTGGCATAAGCTATTACCTTCTCTTTGCCTTGCTGTCTCTGTGCTAAGACTGCTCCTAGAAGTTACTTCAGGGGAAATGGTGTATCAGTGTCCGCGCTGCTGAAATCCCAAGAAAACGATCCGGAAACCATATGTAGGTTGCATCAATCATCCATTTATTCCTTTCCTATGCGTTTCAGCACTGTCCTAGTGCCTTCCTCATGGATTGATATATCCCTGAGGAAGGCACTAGGACAGTGCCGAAACGCGTAGGAAAGGAATAAATGGATGATTGATGCAACCTACATATGGTTTCCGGATCGTTTTCTTGGGATTTCAGCAGCACGGACACTGATACACCATTTCCCCTGAAGTAACTTCTGGATGGTTCCCACGTGCATGTGGAAGGTGAAAGTCCTGCAGCAGCTGCATTTAATGCTAAATGCTTTTACACCAGTTGTGGGTCTCACAACTGTGCTAGGTGAGTGAATTCATACCCACCACATACATTAGTGTCACTAGTGATAGGGCACTATTGCGCCTCTTGTTCCTCCTTCCCCCCTATTTTTTACTTTAAGACTGCTCCTAAGCCTTCATTGCTTGCATCAGTGTATAACAGGAATGGTAGATTATAATCAGGGTAAGTCAGGATCTCTTCTCTCGTTAAGGCATCTTTCAGTTTCTGGAAAGACTGTTCTTGTTCTGATCCCCAGCGGAATGGAGGACCTCTGATCTTGCCTTTTTTGGATTGACCCACCAGGAGATCTTGCATGGGCTCTGCTATCTTTGTGTAGCCCTTGATAAATCTTCTGTAGTACCCGACCAGTCCTAAGAATTGACGTTCCTCTTTAAAGGTGGTTGGCGCTGGCCAGTTCTTGATGACTGTAACCTTGACCGGGTCGGGTGCTACGCCTTCTGCACTGACCACATGTCCCAGGTACTGGACTTTGGGTTTCAACAGGTGACATTTTGACGGTTTCAACTTCATACCATACTTGGACAACGACTCAAACACCTCACTCAGATGTTGCAGGTGATCTTCATAGGTCTGTGAGTATACTATGACATCATCCAGGTATAGCAGCACAGTCTCAAAGTTTCTGTGGCCTAGGCAACACTCCATCTGCCTCTGGAATGTTCCTGGTGCGTTGCATAAGCTGAATGGCATACTGTTGAACTCGCATAGCCCCATTGGCGTCGTGAAGGCTGTCTTCTCAGAATCTTCTTCTGCAACGAAGACCTGCCAGTACCCACTAGTAAGATCCAAGGTTGAGAAGTAATTGGCAGACTTTAGTGCAGCTAGTGACTCTTCTATGCGGGGTAACGGGTATGCATCCTTGTGTGTTACTTTGTTGATCTGCCTATAATCTACGCACATCCTCATACTACCGTCTTTCTTTTTAACCATGGCCAATGGTGCTGCCCAGGGGCTACAACTATCTCTAATGACCCCTGCATTCTTCATGTCCTGTAGCATCTCCTTTGCTTTCTGGTAGTGTGCTGGTGGTATAGGCCTGTATCTTTCTTTTATGGGTGCATGGTCACCTGTGGGTATATGATGTTGTACCCCTTTAATCCTCCCAAAATCAAGTGGATGTTTACTAAACACCTGTTCATACTCTCGAACTACCCGATAGACTCCATTTTCTGGTGAGAAGATGTGTTGTCAGTTCCTATGCTGAGCTCCTGACACCATTTCTCTAGCTGACCTTTGGAGTGATGGTGTTCGTCTGACACTGTCTGAGAAAATGACTTAACTTCATGTATTGCGTTGTTATCTACATGGTAGAGTTTTGCAACAGTGGAATACCTCAGCAGTTTTGCTTCATCATCACCATAGTTCAGTACACGTATAGGGACCCTTCCTTTTCTTACATCAACCACCCCCCTGGCTGTCAGGAGTGTAGGACTACTGTCAGACATCATGGGCTCCACTACTGCCTGGTAGTTCTGCCCTCTGAGGCCTACTGCTGCCCGACACCAGATCATCCTTTCGCTTCTTGGTGGCACTACAATAGGAATTGGATCTGTCACACGTACACTGCCAATTTCACCATTTGACATTACCTGCTGCTGATATACCAGAGCTCGGATCTCCCTCTGAAAAGCTCTCCTCTCGCTGGGCTTAGCGGTATCTGCACTCTGTTGGAGCAATAACAACACTTCATCTAGGCATTTAACCATTACATTGGTACCCAGTATCACATGTGGATCCCGCTCATGTGGTTTGTCCTGACCCACTATGATGCCCTGGTTCATTAACTGTACCTTCCCCACCTTTACTGTTGCCTCCCACTGCCCTTCTATTGTAACAAGCATCCCATTGGTTGCTTCAATGTTCAAGTCAGGGTTTGGAGGTTCTAGTTTGATGTTGGACTGGAACCGTTTGTAAAGGATACTCGGGATGGTAGTCACCTAGGATCCGGTATCTACCAATGCAGTAGTAGCAGTGCCATCGATGATGATGGACAAGTACGGACGATCTCCCACGTACTTGCGCTCCCAGTTGGTCGGGCCTGGACAGTCTACTCCTGGGGTTGGCCCTCCTCTCCCAGGGGCTGCTCGTTTAAAGGACAGGAACGGTAGATGTGTCCTTCTTTGTCGCACTTGCGACAGATGGGCTGTCCGTCGGCGCTGTAGCGATCTGTGGGTCTCCCTCGAAGCGGTGGTGTCCTCCTCTTTATCCATGGAACGTCGTCGGGGCTGTCAGCAAGCTGGATCTTGTCTGATGGCCTTGCTTCTGTCTTGGGTCGCCTTGCACCTCGGAACCTTGCTACCTCTTTGGTCAGCTGCCCACTTCAGAGCACAGACTGTCAAACCAGTCGGGTGTCCCAGCCTGCGCACTATAAAAGCCGAAGGCACTTCCGTCACTTTGTCCGGAGCTACGTGACGTCACCGGACGTGACGGAGTTAACCCTACACCCGTTCAAGGTAAGCCAAGATAGCGGCCGTAAGCGGGAGCGGGACTCATACAGCCCGCCAGCTTACGGCCGCCCCTACAGTGCCCCAAAACACACGCACACCATCCGAACAACATCTCACACACACCCGGACACACACAGACACCCGGACACACACACACACATGCACACTGTCATGTCCTTTCGCCGCCCCGCATCCACTCATCAATAAGCACACACACACACCGCTATACTGAACAACATCACAACATCACACACACACCCGTACACCCGCACACACTGCCGCTACTCACCGCTCCAGCACCAGCACCGCTGCTCCAGCCGCGCTCCTCCTTCTCTCACCACCCGTACACCTGCTCCTGGATACCGCCTCCCAGGGGCAATTGCCCCCCAGGCCGGCCTATTTGCCCCCAAATTTGGGCCGGTGGGTGGATGAAAGGGCCGCCACCCGCCGCACCTGGATGACCCGGAAGTAGCGGGCGGCAACCGTAACCGGATGCACCTGGCTGGGTGTGCGATGCGGAAGTAGCGGGCGGCTGAGAGGAGGAGGAGGAGCGGCTACAGCAGCGGTGCTCGCGGAATCCAGCTGGGCTGGAGGAGCGTTGCGGGCGGCTGCAGTGAGTAGCGGTTCCACAGTCACCACTGTGGTCCACTAGCATAAACCACCCCCCCTCACCTTCGTCAGCGCTGGTGCCAGGGCCCTGCCCCCCAGAAAAAGTTATGCCAGCCAGCCCCTGCCGCCTCTCGCTCTGTACGCGGGATCCGGGCAGTGGTGATGGCGACGTCACGTGCCAGGTCATGCTGCGGGTCATGCTGGTGCCGCCCCCTTCCTCTCTGTGCCGCTCCCCTATAGCCTGCCGCCTGACTCCACTGTCGTCCTCCTCTGGGGTCCTCCACCGTGTCGTCCTCCTCTGGGGCCCTCCACCGTGTCGTCCTCCTCTGGGGCCCTCCACCGTGTCGTCCTCCTCTGGGGCCCTCCACCGTGTCGTCCTCCTCTGGGGCCCTCCACCGTGTCGTCCTCCTCTGGGGCCCTCCACCGTGTCGTCCTCCTCTGGGGCCCTCCACCGTGTCTTCCTCCTCTGGGGTCCTCCACCGTGTCGTCCTCCTCTGGGGTCCTCCACCGTGTCGTCCTTCTCTGGGGTCCTCCACCATGTCGTCCTCCTCTGGGGTCCTCCAACTTTGTCGTCCTCCTCTGGGGTCCTCCACCGTGTCGTCCTCCTCTGGGGTCCTTCACTGTCGGCCTCCTCTGGGTCATCCGACTTTCAGCCTCCGCTATTGAAGCAGCTAATCAGATAAGACTGTATACCACACACCTAATAATTAAGACTGTGACTGTGAAAGTGTAATCTAATATATAAAGCTGAATGTGTGTATGTGTGTATGTGTGTGTGTATATCCGGGATTGGCATCTATACCGTCGCAGCTACAGCCGCAAAATTTTGCAGAGTCACACGTCTGGACCCCGGGAGCGTCATAGGCTATGTTGTGAGGCGAAATTTTAACCCTGCGCGTTCCAGTTCACCAAACAATTTTGCCCCTATCTACATAATGGGAAAAAAGGGAAAGGAAATGTGTGGGAGGAAAATCGACAGCTATCAGCTATAGAGAAAAAATTTTGCACAGTCACACGTCTGGACCCCGGGAGCGTCATAGGCTATGTTGTTAGGCGAAATTTTAACCCCGCGCATTCCAATTCACCAAACAATTTTGCCCTTATCTACATAATGGGGAAAAAGTGACAGTTACCAGTTGACAGTTGTGAATGAGAGGGGCTTAATGATAGCACCAAAGACTAACAGCATATACCACCATATAGTCACTAAGGTGGGGCCCCAATATGAGATATTCACCACACACATGGGACATGTATACACACCACACGCACACAAAGAGTAACAGCAAGTGTATAGTCGCTAAAGTGCAGCCCCAACATTGGATACTCACACGCACCCAAACAAACACACACCACAAAGAGACACACACAACACAGAGACACCCCCACACCCCCAAGGGGACACACACACACACACACTCTATAGCGACACATGCACTCACCCCACAGGGACACACACACCACAAAGAGACACACACAACACAGACACACAACCACACAGACCCCCCCCCCACAGGGACACACACACATAGCCACCCTATAGGGACACATGCACTCACCTCACAGGGACACACACACCACAAAGAGACACACACACACACCACACAGACCCCCCCACAGGGACACACACACATACACACCCTATAGGGACACATGCACTCACCCCTCAGGGACACCACACACCACAAAGGGACACACACAACACAGAGACACACACACACTCACACAGACACCCCCCCACAGGGACACACACACATACACACCCTATAGCAGTGATGGCGAACCTTTCTGAGGCCGAGTGCCCAAACTGCAACCTAAAACAAAATTATTTATGGCGAAGTGCCAATACGATAATATAACCTAAATTACAGCAGTAGTAATCATAAGCGCTGCACAGTGGGGAGAGCCAGCAGATGCTAACTCTCTTCCCTGTGCAGTGCTTGTAGTCCTGAAACACTGATGATCAATTCAATTATTTTAACAATTAATTTATTTTAAACTTACCTTTGCAGTCTTCTCTTCTCTTCGGCAGTGGTCAGACAGCTCATGTGTACTGGACATTGAAGCTGAGCTGCTGCCACTGCCCTTTCTAGGAACAGCAGGTGGACTGATCTGTATGGAAAAAATGCAGAATATTAGACAGATAGGAGATAGATTTTATCATGGAATACAAGCAGATTTCATACTGAAATCATGGTCCTCATCTTGTAGTAATATCTCCATCATGACCCTCTCCTTGTAGTTATGTGCTCCATCCTGACCACCTCCTTCTAGCTATGTTCTCCATCCTGATCCTCTCCTTCTAGCTTTTTGCTCCATTCTGATCCTCTCCTAGCTATATGTTCCATCCTGACCCTCTCCTTGCAGTTGTGCTCCATCCTGACCCTCTCCTGGCAGTAATGTTCCTATCCTGACCCCCCCTTCTTGTAGTAATGTCTTCATCCTTATCCCCTTGTAGTATGCCCCATCCTTGTCCCCTTCGGTAATGTCCCTTCCTTGTCCCCTTGTGGTAATGTCCCCATCCTGCCCCATCATGTAGTAATGCCTCATCCTGTTGTAATGCCCTATCCTTGTCCTCTTGCAGCAATATTCCCCATCCTGCAGTAATGCCCTATCCTTCTCCCCTTGTAGTAATATGCCCCATCCGTGTCCCCTTGAAGTAATATGCCCCATCCTGCAGTAATGTGTCTCATCCTTGTCCCTTGGCATTATTGCACCACCATTGTCCCCATCACATAGTAATATGCCCCAACTTGCCCCTGGTAGTATTGCCCTATTCTTGTCTCCATAACATAGTAATCTGCCCCATCCTTGTCCCCATCACATAATAATATGCCCCATCCAACCATCACATAACAATATGCCCCATCCTGCCCTATGACATAATAATATGCCCCATCCTGCCCCTATTAGTATTGCCCCATCCATCCATCCATCATCCTCTTAGTATTGCCCCATCCATCCTGCCTCCTCTTCGTATTGCCCCATCCATCCTCCTCCTAGTATTGCCCCATCCATCCATCCTCCTCTTAGTATTGCCCCATCCATCCATCCTTCCTCCTCTTAGTATTGCCCCATCATCCATCCTCCTCCTCCAGGTATTGCCCCATCCTCCTCCTCCTTGTATTGCCCCATCCTCCTCCTCCTAGTATTGCCCCATCATCCTCCTTGTATTGCCCCATCCTCCTCCTCCTGCTAGTATTGCCCCATCCTCCTCCTCCTTGTATTGCCCCATCCTCCTCCTCCTAGTATTGCCCCATCATCCTCCTTGTATTGCCCCATCATCCTCCTTGTATTGCCCCATCCTCCTCCTCCTGCTAGTATTGCCCCATCATCCTCCTCCTTGTATTGCCCCATCATCCTCCTAGTATTGCCCATCCTCCTCCTCCTCCAGGTATTGCCCCATCATCCTCCTCCTCCAGGTATTGCCCCATCATCCTCCTCCTTGTATGGCCCCATCCTCCTCCTCCTCATAGTATTGCCCATCCTCCTCCTCCTCATAGTATGGCCCCATCCTCCTCATAGTATGGCCCCATCATCCTCCTCCTGCTAGTATTGCCCATCATCCTCCTCCTTGTATTGCCCCATCATCCTCCTCCTTGTATTGCCCCATCATCCTCCTCCTCCAGGTATTGCCCCATCCTCCTCCTCCTCGTAGTATTGCCCCATCATCCTCCTCCTCCTCCTAGTATTGCCCCATCTCCTCCTCCCTCTAGTATTGCCCCATCCTCCTCCTCCTCCTAGTATTGCCCCATCATCCTCCTCCTCATAGTATTGCCCCATCATCCTCCTCCTCATAGTATTGCCCCATCATCCTCCTCCTCATAGTATGGCCCCATCATCATCCTCCTCCTCATAGTATGGCCCCATCATCCTCCTCCTCCTCATAGTATGGCCCCATCATCATCCTCCTCCTCATAGTATGGCCCCATCATCATCCTCCTCCTCATAGTATTGCCCCATCATCCTCCTCCTCATAGTATTGCCCCATCCTCCTCCTCCTCCTCCTAGTATTGCCCCATCCTCCTCCTCCTCCTCATAGTATTGCCCCATCATCCTCCTCCTCATAGTATTGCCCCATCATCCTCCTCCTCCTCCTAGTATTGCCCCATCCTCCTCCTCCTCATAGTATTGCCCCATCATCCTCCTCCTCATAGTATTGCCCCATCATCCTCCTCCTCCTCCTAGTATTGCCCCATCCTCCTCCTCCTCATAGTATTGCCCCATCATCCTCCTCCTCATAGTATTGCCCCATCCTCCTCCTCCTCCTCCTAGTATTGCCCCATCCTCCTCCTCCTAGTATTGCCCCATCATCATCCTCCTCCTCATAGTATTTTCTCCCATCATCCATCCTCCTCATAGTATTGGCCCCATCATCATCCTCCTCCTCATAGTATGGCCCCATCATCCCTCCTCCTCATAGTATGGCCCCATCTCATATCCTCTCCTCATAGTATGGCCCCATCATCATCCTCCTCCTCATAGTATTGCCCCATCATCCTCCTCCTCATAGTATTGCCCCATCATCCTCGTCCTCCTCCTCCTAGTATTGCCCCATCATCCTCCTCCTCCTCATAGTATTGCCCCATCCTCCTCCTCCTAGTATTGCCCCATCCTCCTCCTCCTCATAGTATTGCCCCATCATCCTCCTCCTCCTCCTAGTATTGCCCCATCCTCCTCCTCCTCATAGTATTGCCCCATCATCCTCCTCTTCCTCCTAGTATTGCCCCATCCTCCTCCTCCTCCTCCTAGTATTGCCCCATCATCATCCTCCTCCTCATAGTATTGCCCCATCATCCTCCCCCTTGTATGGCCCCATCCTGGCTGCTGGTGAAAAAAAACAAACTTTCATACTCACCTTTCTTCCTTCACCGCTGCTGCAGCTTGCATCTTGTGCGTCTCCAGCACTGAGGGCGGTCACGTGATGCCGGGCGCGTCACGTGACCGCTGTCACATGACGCTGGCCAGGAGGGCGGGCCTAGAAGTGTCTGAGAGAGGAGAAAAGTCTCCTCTGCTCAGATACAGCTTAGATCTGCCGGCGGCGCGGGGTGCGCCGGCAGATCAAAGCTGCAGTGTGGTGGCGAGGCTGCGTGCCAGCGGAGGCGGCTCTGCGTGCCACCGCGGGCACGCGTGCCATAGGTTCGCCATCACTGCCCTATAGGGACACATGCACTCACCCCACAGGGACACACACACACACACACACACCACAAAGAGACACACACAACACAGATACACACACACACCACAGACCCCCACACAGGGGCACACACACATACACACCTATAGGGACATATGCACTCACCCCACAGGGACACACACACCACAAAGAGACACACACAACAACACAACAGAGACACACACACACAGACCCCCCCCACAGGGACACACACATACACACCCTATAGGGGCACATGCACTCACCCCACAGGGACACACACACCACAAAGAGACACACACAACAGAGACACACACCACACAGACCCCATCCTACAGGGACACACACATACACACCCAGGGACACACACACCACACAGACACAGATGTGCACAAATCACCTCACACAACTTGCCTCATACATGTGCTATCTTTATTTTCCAAACATAAACATCTGATTAAAAACAGCCAATGTGCAACACATGTGCCATATAGGGAATTAAGGCAGATGTCAGTCACATGAGCTGTCTATTATGTATATGTCTGAGGTAACATATACTGCCCGGCCAGGGGGAGGGTTTACTGTTGGCTGGAGATTTATTAGGCTGCCTATAGCAATCAATCACAGCTCAGCTTCTATTTTCCTACAGGTCATTAATATGACATATTCAAATTCTATTTTGTTATAGCTAACAGCAGTTATTTATTAACCCGGGTGTAGCCGGGTACTACAGCTAGTCTAATATATAAAGCTGAATGTGTGTATGTATGTATGTGTGTATGTGTATGTATATCTGGGATTGGCATCTACACCGTCGCAACTACAGCCACAAAATTTTGCACAGTCACACGTCTGGACCCCAAGAGCGTCATAGGCTATGTGGGGAGGTGAAATTTTAACCCCGCGCATTCCAATTCACCAAACAATTTTGCCCCTATCTACATAATGGGGAAAAAGTGACAGTTACCAGTTGACAGTTGTGAATGAGAGGGGCTTTTTGATAGCGCCAAAGACTAACAGCACATACCAGCATATAGTCACTAAGGTGGGGGCCCCAACATGAAATATTCACCACGCACGGGGACATGTATACACACCACACGCACACAAAGAGTAACAGCAAGTGTATAGTCACTAAGATGCAGCCCCGACATTGGATACTCACCATGCACCCGAACAAACACACACACCACAAAGAGACACACACAACACAGAGACACACACACACCCTAGGGGACACACACACATACACCTTATAGCGACACATGCACTCACCCCACAGGGACTCACACACACACCACAAAGAGACGCACACAACACAGACACACACACCACACAGACCCCCCCCCCACAGGGACACACACACAAAGCCACCTTATAGGGACACATGCACTCACCCCACAGGGACACACACACACACACACCACAAAGAGACACACACACACCACACAGACCCCCCCCACAGGGACACACACACACCCTATAGGAACACATGCACTCACCCCACAGGGACACACATACACACACCACAAAGAGACACACACACACCACAAAGAGACACACACACCACACAGACCCCCCCACAGGGACACACACACACCCTATAGGAACACATGCACTCACCCCACAGGGACACACATACACACACCACAAAGAGACACACACAACAGAGACATACATTACACAGACCCCCCCACAGGGACACACACACATACACACCCTATAGGGACACATGCACTCACCCCACAGGGACACACACATACACACACCCCAGTGACACACACACCACACAGACAGACACAGATGTGCAGATATGCACAAATCACCTCACACAACTCGCCTCATACGTGTGCTATCTTTAATTTCAAACATAAACATCTGATTAAAACAGCCAATGTGCAAACATGTGCCATATAGGGAATTAAGGCAGATGTCAGTCACATGAGCTGTCTATTATGTGTATGTGTGAGGTAACATATACTGCCGGCCAGGGGGAGGGTTTACTGTTGGCTGGAGATTTATTAGGCTGCCTATAGCAATCAATCACAGCTCAGCTTCTATTTCTTAAAGGTCATTATATGACATATTCAAATTCTATTTTGTTATAGCTAACATCAATTATTTATTAACCCGGGCGTAGCCGGGTACTACAGCTAGTATATTCTAAAAATTATATTTTTTCCTGCCTACATTTCACCATTTCTATCCCAGCAATAGTTACTGCCTACATTATACCATCTATTTGCACCAACATATACTGCCTATATTTAACCAGCTGTTTGCCACCAACAGATACTGCCTATATTTAACCAGCTGTTTGCCAGCAATATATACTGCCTACATTTAACCATTTCTATCCCAGCAACAGTTGCTGCCTACATTTAACCATCTATTTGCCTGCAACAGATACTGCGTATATTTAACCACCTGTTTGCCAGCAACAGATACTGCCTAAATTTAACCATCTGTCTGCCAGCAAGAGTAGATATCATGTATTATTTGCATTATTGTTACCGCTTCATAAATAAACTACATATGGATTCTAGACTACCCGATTCTTTAGAATCGGGCCGACATCTAGTAAAAACATAAGAGACTATAGTGAGAATCCTAATTAAAGTCTCTGGAGGAATTAAACCCAAAACACATTTTTTTCACAGAGTAATAACTGAAAAGAAGAAAGAAATATATTCATATATAAACAAAAACAGGTCTTGCTATAAAGTTACTAGGATGATAACATTTTAAATATGCTTGAACAATAAATGCACATCAGGAGTGTAATAACAGCATTTATTAATATGTGATAATTATCATAAATATATTAATACACACTGAAATGTACTCTGTATGATAGTATATTGGTTTTCCATCTTTTAAGGAAAGAAAAGAAACAAAATAAAAACATCAAAGGTGGAAATTTATAAAGACACCAAATATATATTGTATCATATTTTGAAATATTAATGAGTTGTGTATTAGAAAGCAGTTTAATTCTCCTTTTGTGCAAGGTTCAACTCCAAAACATGCGAAAGGGTTAAACTTTCAATTTATTATTATCGTACATTATGTTCAGCTGTGGGTGGAGGTTTCCTTTTTATATATACACTAGATGGGTGCCCGATGCACAATGCATCGGGATTCTAGCAGAGCGAGTCTCTGACTCGCAATGGCCGCTTCGCGGCCAATGCTTCGCGCTGCTAAGGCGACTCGCCATGCCCGCTGCGTGGGCATAGCGAGTCGCCTTAGAGCTGCTCGCAATGGCCGCTGCGCGGCCAATGCTTCGTTCGTATCCACATGACCACGCTGAATCGCAGCGAGTGTGGACTCAAAAGGTTGCGCGAAATCCATTCGTGATTATATAATAGATAAGCTTTTGTATTGTATATTTGTTAATGATTAAGGAAGTTGTTCTTCCGAAACGCGTCTAGCGCCCAGCTAGCACGCTGAATGATTTTATTATAATCTTCAAATAATAAAGAGAATTAAGAAGACAAGCACCGGTGCGGTGTTTTCTACCTCACATTTAGACACAACATTTTGTGAGGATCTGTTTTTGGGCTCAAAAACAGATCCTCACAAAGAATGAGCATGTCAGTTTGTGTTGCCTTTTTGTAATCTGCTTTTGCTATTGATACCATTATCTATGAGCTCAAAAAAGGCAAGTGTATAAAAAAAACGCAGCAAAAACGCATCACTTTTTAGTTGATGCATTTTTTTTTAAAAAGCTGATCTACTTTTGCAGCTGAAAAATGTATCCTCAAAAAACGCAGCAAAAACGCTGTGTGTGAATGTAGCCTTAGATCAGGAATAGAACAGCCATTTATAGAACATTTCATAACTTTCCCAAACTCCTATGAAAAAATATTCATCACATTCTGCATTGAACTACTGTACCCAATTTATTATATATTTTAGGAGTCGGAGTTGGTCCATTTTATACTGACTTCAACTCCGACTCCACCAAAATGGACACCGACTCTGACTCCACGACTCCGACTCCACAGCACTGCTCAAAACACATGTAAAATCACGAGGAAAAACATGATGTCAATATCGTTGACCTGGGAGAGTACAGGCCAAAGATATGGAAAAATTGAGATTTTGATAACTTTGGAGATGGGTGTTTCTCCAAGAAAACAGCCTATACGTGAGGTCAGCAAATTGGGAGTGCCTGGGTTTATGGCTTAAAACATAAAACTCAAGCATCCATTTTTGGTGCTTCATTCCAGCCCAGTCGAAGGACATAGTACAACTACAGCTGTGAGGCAGAATCATAACCCATTTCTAGGGGTACCTTCCCCCTCTAGATCTGTGAAAGTCACCGCATGGCACAGGTTTAGTGTCCTATCTCATTTTAATCCCTTTTAACTGTTATGTATATATGTAAATTGTCTCTTTTGTAATATCTTTAATATCTTATTGTAAAAACTGCCATTTCTTTGGAGTAAAACCTAAAATTTGCTAGTTTCATTCTTCTTGTCCTATGAACGAGCTGACACGCACCTCCCGCAAATTCACGTTACCAAATGGGGTACTGATCCACCTGAAAAAGATCAGTGGTGGCAGCATTATGTTTGTATTTATGTAATATTGTTGCTTTAGGGTAGCTGGATTGAGGTATATATACATTCCTGGCAGGAACTGGTGGTATATATACATCTCGTCACATCACGTGCCACAATAGTTGACATAAATTAGAGCAGCTGCACTCCTTTTCTTATCTTTTGTCAATACGGTGTTTGGCCAGCAGGATAAGGGGGAACGAGAGAGCTGCAGGTCCTGACTAAATTCGTGACAATTGGTGGCAGTGCGGTGGGATCACAGAGCATTAGTGATCTGGTTTAAGCAATCATTCCTCTCACTAAAAACTTGCACAGTTCTTACGAGGTGCCTGCACAAAATGTTTTGAAGATCGAACTCATTGTTTATTAAATCTGAGACAATGCTGTATGTGTAGAAGTTACACCCTTCCCCCTCTTCATTTTTCTTTCCTATTTTTTTATTTGGAGATCATGGTTGTAGTTGAGGATTCCTGGTACAACCAGCAGAAAAAGGACACTCTTGCTGGAATATATACAACCAAAGGCATTGACCCCTTGGCAAAAACAGAGAACAAAGTATGGACAGTACTGCTGCAGGGGTCCC
Organism: Allobates femoralis; assembly: GCA_033576535.1. Taxonomy (NCBI): domain Eukaryota; kingdom Metazoa; phylum Chordata; class Amphibia; order Anura; family Aromobatidae; genus Allobates; species Allobates femoralis. Next base: position 347,684,666 of record JARQOC010000005.1, on the reverse strand, counting down.
ACTTGCAGACACATGCTGTGTCAGTGACCAGGGCAGCGTGGACCCTTAACTGCAATTGGGTCTACAGAAACTCTCTGCAGAGGATTATGAAGGGCGGTTAAGTCTAATTCAGCAACAACAGAGGCTGCCGAGCGGCGTGCTGAGGCCCAACCCAGCAAGAGGCTGAGAGAGCCGAGCGGCAGGCCCGAGCTCAGAGAGACCATGAATTGCAGATGGCCCAACTTGGGATTTCACCATCTACCTCTTGGAATGGTGAGACCAACAATTCAACAACCTTTAATCCCCGGCCAGAGCATTTTCCTGTGATGGAAAAGGACGGGTACATTGACACCTTTCTGAGGGAGTTTGAAAAGACTTGCAGACAGTATCAGATGCCGCCCGACAAGTGGGCCTGGCACTTAACCGCAGGGCTGTGAGGCAAAGCTTTGGATGCATTTGAGGCTCTTCCTCAAAAGCTAGATGAGAAGTATGAAGCCATTAAACAGGCCCTAATACAGCGGTTCCAACTGACTCCTGAGGTGTACCGTAAAAAGTTCCGGAACCTCCAGCATGGACCGCACGACAGCTACAGCGATGTGGTGCACGGGCTCAGAACCAATTTTAAGCAGTGGATCCAAGGACTGTCAGTGACCACCTTTGAGCAGCTAATGGACCTGATGGTGAAAGACTTGTTCCTACTTCTTTGTTCAGCTGAAGGTATGACAGTTCGTGATGGATCGGGAGCCAACAGATGTGGATAAAGCAGCGCAGATCGCAGACACATACGAGGCCAATCAAAAACCGGAGGTGCGGAAGCCGGTTGTCACCAGCTGGAAAGGGATAAGCCATCAACCACCCTCCCTGACTATCTTCTGGAGGCCTTGTCCTGGTCGGCATTAACCTTAACTGCCTCGGGGATTGGGGGCGTCCACTGTCCCTTGCCAATGGCACAGGTTTTTATCGATTGGGGGGGTGGGGTGAAAGAAAGTGGGTGTGTCCGAAAACCTACCTATAAATGTTTTCTTGAGAAGTGATTTGGGGAGGATGTTTGCTTATTATGTCACTGACCCCTTCCCCAATCTGATACTGATGGTAATGTTAATGCAAATGATGGAAATGTCAATACTTTACCTGATGATGATATATCTGGATGTACAGGAGAACTCTGCCATGTCACGCTGTGGGGTGATCTTGCTAAAGATCCCTTAACAAGAGCAAGCGTCAGTGCTAAGGGCAATGGGGAGAGGAACGGGGACCATGAAGCAGGTGGTGCCATGCAGCTGACCAGTGTCACAACAGATGATGACAGATGATGACCTGGTTGATGTTAGCTGCCCCATGCTTAGCACTGCTCCTGAGGTAATAGGGGAGGATGTGGAAGCAGTACCCACAGTCAGGCAGGCTGATTGGACAGTGTTATTCCTCGGGGAGATGGCCTATATAGCAGCTGTCACCCACAGTCAGTGTGCCCAAAACGCAAGTAATGCCCTGCGTTCTGCATCCTTCTCAGCCAGAGGAATAACTGAATCAGTTATGAACCCAGATCAGGTACCAGAGGGTCCCAGTGAGGACGTGGCTGTGATGTCACTTCTGGCTGCCTCGAGCCTGGAGTTTCAGGTAGCTCTGCACTTAAATGCTAGCCTAGCGACATTGAGGAACCTTGCTGAGAAGCCCACTTCCGAGACTGATAATGAGAGGGTATTCTGGAACCAAGGGAGGTTGTACCGGGAGACAGTTCCCTGTACACCCCAACAGGAGTGGTTGAGGGAAAGACAGCTGGTCGTTCACTACCAATTTAGGGATGCGTTATAGCTGATTGCCCATGAGATTAAACTTGCTGGACACTTGGGGGTCAGCAAAACAAAGGCCCGGCTGTCGCACCACTTTTATTAACCCAAAATGGGGACAGATGTGGCGAACTACTGTCACTCCTGTATCACGTGTCAAAGAGTGGGAAAATCAGGGCCGGCTCCTAAAGCTCCCATGATCTCTTTGCCAGTGATAGAGGAGCCTTTCCAGAGGATTGCTGTGGACATTGTGAGACCACTGGCCATAACCAGCAGCTCTGAAAAGCATTTCATCATTACTGTGGTAGACTATGCTACCCGGTATCCAGAGGCAGTAGCTATGTCCTCCGTTAGGGCGGATAATGTGGCGAATGCCCTGTTGGCCATCTTTTCTCGAGTAGGATTTCCCAGGGAGATGCTTACCGACCATGGGACTCAGTTCATGTCACGCCTATTGGAGATTCTCTGTAAGAAAATGTAGGTGCGGCATTTGGTATCGAGCGCATATCATCCCCAAACCAATGGTTTATGTGATTAAACAGTACCCGCAAGCAGATGTTAAAAATGCTGGTTGAGACCCAGGGATGTAACTGGGAACGTTATCTCCCACACCTGCTATTTGCTAACCAAGAGGTCCCGCAGGCCTCGACAGGGTTCTCCCCCTTAGAGCTCCTGTACGGCAGGCGAGTCCGAGGACCCCTTGGGTTGGTAAGGGAATCGTGGGAAGAAGAGCCAAGCACCCCTGGAGTGTCCATCTTGGAGTATGTTATGCGATTCTGTGACAAGATGCAGACCTTGACGTAGTTGCTGCATGACAACATGGCGCAGTCCCAGGCTGACCAGAAGCATAGGTACAAAAAAATGCCCGAAAGCGGATCTACCAGGTGGGTCAAAAGGTGTGGGTGCTGGTTTCCATACCAAATGACAAGCTTCATGTGGCCTGGGAAGGCCGGTACATCATAAATCAACAGCTCAACCTGGTCACCTACATGGTCACTATTAATCATGCGCAGGGTAGGCGGAAGGCCTTCCACGTTAATATGAGGCTCATCAAGAATGTGGAGCCTGCGTCCTACCGGTCTGCAACCTGCCTGAGGATGAGGAGGAAGACTCCCTCCTCGACATGCTGGCCCAAGCAAAGGCCATCGGGTACATAGAGGATGGGGAGATAAGCGCTTTGCTATCCGCACGCCAGCATTCTCAGCTGCGAGCAGTGCTGAAATCATTCCAAGCTGTGTTTACCAGCATGCCTGGAAGGACTGAGGTGGCGGTCCATGAAGTGATCACCGGGAATAATACCCCACTCCAGCGGATGACGAGGTGCAAGCATGTCATTGGCTAGGAGGTCTATGAGATGCTGAAGTTGGGGGGGATTAAATGATCCAAGAGCACATGGGCCTCACCTCTAGTTCTGGTGGCAAAGAAGGACCAAAGCACTTGGTTCTGTGTGGACTACAGGGGCTCAATGTTATCACGGCCTCTGATGCACAATCAATGTCACACATTGACGAGCTGCTTGAGCGGTTAGCTAGCGCAAGCTATCTCTCCATTATGGATCTGAGTAAGGGGATAACGGCAGATTTCTTTGAGCCCCAAGGCCCAGGAGAATGCCTTTCAGCATGAAAAATGCCCCTGCCACTTTCCAGCCAATGGTTAATCACCTGCTCCAGGGACTGGAAAGGTACGCAGTGGCGTACCTGGATGACATTGCCATCTTCAGTTCCACCTGGGAGGATCACCTTGAGCATCTGCTGCAGGTGCTTGGGCGTATTCACCAGGCAGGCTTGACCATCAAGCCGGGAAAGTGCTAGATGGGCATGAATGAGGTCCACTACCCGGGGCACTGGGTAGGCAGGGGTACTCTGAAGCCAGAGCCAGGAAGGTGGAGGCTATTGCATCCAGGCCCACCCCCAAGACCAAAAAGCAGGTGTTGTTCTTCTTGGGAACCGCAAGGTACTATAGGTACAAAAGAAAAAGGTAGAGTGGCACTAACACAGGATCCACCAGTCACACTTTTGACCATAATCAATACAACACAGAAGAAAGAAACGTGTATATATGACCGGGATCAGGGAAGAAATATATTCAACACTTGATAAAGTGAAAAATAGTTTTTATTACAATAAACTCGTGTGTACAAGGTAAAACAAAAGCACAAAACATTTAAAACCATTTAAAATATGTGCAACACCACACAGATAACATCAGATATACATGCCTCCTATAGTTTTAACAATAATAATAGTCCTGCAAAGCTGACCTGGTGACAAAACACAACAGTGAATAAATATTTGCACTAGTTCCCATGATAAGAAGACCAACAAAAAACAGGAGCGGAAAAAAGACCCCAGAGTATTGGAACTGTAGAAATCTATTGCAACCTGAGCTCAGCTCAATAAGGCAGAGAGGGGAAAAAAAAAAAAAAAAAAAAAACTTGATTAAATGTCTGATACTCTATAGAGTGAGTCAAAGGCTGCCTAGTTAATGATAGGACCTGAACAGACCACAAAGCAAAGAGAGACAATACTCTGGGTGAACCGCATACCTGTGAATAAAGACAAATTTGTGCAGATTAGTCACCAGTCACTTTAGACCTGCAGGCAAGGAGGCATAGGAAGCGTGGCTCTGGACCAAGCAAGGTACTATAGGCGCTTTGACCAAAACAATAGTAGCCTTGCGAAGCCCTTGACAGACCTCACCGAGAGGAACTTACCCGTTGCAGTCAATTGGACAAATGCCTGCAAAGTGGCCTTTCAGGCTTTGAAGACTGCCCTAAGCAGCTCTCCTGTGCTAAGTGCAGTCAACTGCATGCAGTTGTTCTTAGTACAGAATGACGCCAGTGTGTTTAGCCTTGGTCCTGAGCTCAGCCAGGTTAACTCTGGGAAACAAGAGCACCCCGTATTGAACCTAAGCTGGAAGCTACTGTCGAGCGAAGTGGCCTATTCCACAATAGAGAATGAGTGCCTGGCCATTGTATGGGCCGTACAATGCTTACAGCCCTACTTGTACAGGCGTCCCTTCACCGTTGTAAATGAACAGAACTCCCTGAGTTGGCTGGGGCCTCATCCTCCAGCAGTATGACTTTACCATTTAACACCAAAAAGGCAGCGAGCATGGCAAAGCCAATGGGTTATCCCGGCAGGAAGAGCCCACAGAGATACGCATGGAGGAATACGGAAAGGTCCTGCCTCCTGTAGCACAGTCTAAGGGGAGGTGTCAAGAAAATAGGAATTATTTTCATTGTTTTAAAAGACACAGCAGTGATGACATCCTTCTCCACCCCTTTTGGTTTGTAGGGAAACTTTATCTCCTCTCTTCTACCCCCCAGTAATGTATTTACAAGCCGGCTGAGTCGTAAAAGGGAGCTGGATGGCTCTGTTTTTTTCCCTCAAACATCCACGTGGTAATTTTTGTTCTGCAGCTACAGACCTTTAAAGTTAAATTTAATAATACACATAAATGCCACAAATACACAAATCATATGTTTGGGATACGTATATTTTTGGGAACACACTACTCCCCCTCGCATGTCTGTGAAACTGTCAGAAACCTGGGAAATTAATTCTGACCATCCGCAAATTACAGCTACCCCATATTTGGATTAAAAAATCACGAGGGAAAACATTACGTTAATATCATTGACCTGGGAGCGTCTAGGCCAAAGATATAGAAAAATTGAGTTTTTCATAACTTTGGAGATGGATGTTTCTCCAAGAAAACAGCCCATATGTGAAGTCAGCAAAGTGGAAGTGCCTCGGTTCATGGTTTAAAGCACAAAACTCGAGCGTCCATTTTTGGTGCTTCATTCCAGCCCAGTCGAAAGACATAGCACAACTACAGCTGTGAGGTAGAATCATAACCCATATCTAGGGGTGCCTTCCCTCTAGATCTGCGACTGTCACCGCGTAGCACAGGTTTAGTGTTCTATCTTATTTTAATATTCTTTATTTTCATAACTGTAATGCATTTAAATTGCCTATTTTGTTATATATTTTATATCTTTTTGTAAACACTGCCATTTCTTTGGAGTAAATTTGCTAGTTTTGTTCTTCCTGTTCTTTGAGCGAGCTGACATGCACCTCCTGCAAGTTCATGTTACCAAAGGGGTTACCAGTCCATCTGAAAGAGATCGGTGGTGGCTGCATAATTTTTGTATTGAAGTGATATTGTTGCTTGAGGGTGGCTGGACTGAGGTATATATGTTCCTGGAAGGAACTGGTGGTATATACACATCCCATCACATCACCTGCCACAATATGCAGTGGACGTGGTGTATATGAACTTTTTAAAAGCTATTGATGTGGTGCCACACAAAAGGTTGATACATAAAATGATAGCAATGGGGATAGGGGAAAATAATGTGTAAGTGGGTTAAGAACTGGTTCAGTGATAGGAAACAAAGGGTGGTTATTAAAGGAACACACTCATAATGGGTCACAGTTAACAGTGGGGTACCACAGGGGTCAGTATTGGGCCCGCTTCTTTTTAATATATTTATTAATGACCTTGTAGGGGGTATACAGAGTAGAATCTCAATATTTGCAGATGACACTAAACTCTGCAGGGTGATCAATACAGAAGAGGATAATTATATATTACAGGAGGATTTTTGTAAACTAGAAGCTTGGGCTGATGAATGGCAAATGAGCTTTAACTCCTTCCCGACCTATGACGTAGGAGGACATCATGGGCCGGTAAGGGGTGTTTGATGTGAGCTCTGGCGAGGAGCTCACATCAAACAGCCGACATCTCAGCTGATCTTATCAGCTGAGATGTCAGGGTAACAGCACCGATCAGATCCGGTATCCGACCGGCGCTGTTAACCCCTTGGATTCCACTGTCAATCACTGACAGCGGGATCCAAGGCGGCCACGGCGGGGAACACGTTGTTCCCCCGCCTGCTTCGGAGATCCGGAGAAAGTATTGCGGGATCTCCGGCGCTCACGTGACAGCCCGGGGTCCTGGCTAGATCCCGGATGCTGTCAGAGAGCACTTTCGGATTGTGGTTGGCAGGCGCTGCCAACCGCAACTAGTCCGCGATTCTGGGAGATACTGATGAGCTGCAGCTCATCTGTATCTCCCAGAAGCGATTGGACTGTGCAGCAAGCTGACTCTTAAAGAGCCAGTGTAAAAATAAGAATTAATAAAAAATATAGTTTTAAAAAGTTTTTAAAAACCTGTAAAAAAAAAATACATAAAAGTTCAAATCATCCCCCCTTTCCCTCAATCACAATAAAGGTATTAAAAAAGAATACACGTTTGGTATTGCCGCGTTCATAATCACCTGATCTATCATCCTCTTAAATCCGTTAATACGATCCGTAAACTCCGTAATGGAAAAAATGGTCCAAATGCCAAAATTCCATTTTTTTGGTCGCAGCAACATTGATATAAAATGCAATAACAGGTGATCAGAACCCTAAAAAATGGTATCATTAGAAACATTAGCTCAAGACGCAAAAAATAAGCCATTACACAGTCCCAGATCCCGAAAAATATGAGGGCGCTACGAGTCACAGAACATGGCGCAAAAAGTCAGTTTTCTTTTCAAACTTCAGAATTTTTTTTCACCACCTACCGTAGATACCAGTAAAGGTATACATGTTGGGCGTCTACAAACTCGTACCGACCCGATGCATCACTTTGTTATGTTGGTTTTACCATATAGTGAACATGGAGACTAAAATACCCAAAAAACAAACGTGTTATTGCACTTTTTTTGCAATTTCACTGCATTTAGAATTTTTTTGCAACTTCCTGTACACTCTATGGTGAAATAAATTATTGCATATGAAAGTACAACTCATCCCGCAAAAAACAAGCTGCCATATGTCTATATTGACGGAAAAATAAAAAAGTTATGGCTCTTGGAAGCAGGGGAGCAAAAAACGAAAATGAAAAACGAAAACTTCCCGGGTCATGAAGGGGTTAATGGGGATAAATGTAAGGTCATGCACTTGGGGAGAGGAAATAAAATGTATAATTATGTACTTAATTGTAAAACACTGGGCACAACTACCACTGAAAAAGACCTGGGTGTATGTAGATGACAAACTCACATTTAGTGGCCAGTGTCAGGCAGCTGCTGCAAAGGCAAATAAAATAATCGGATGCATTAAAAGAGGCACAGATGCTCATGAGGAGAACATAATTTTACCTCCATACAAGTCGCTAGTGCGACCACACTTAGAATACTGTGTACAATTCTGGTTTCCGGTGTTTAAGAAAGACATAGCTGAACTAGAGTGGCTGCAGAGAAGAGCGACCAAGGTTATTAGAGGACTGAGGGGTCTGCAATACCAAGACAGGTTATTAAACTTGGGGTTATTTAGTTTAGAAAAACAAAGGCTTAGGGGTAATCTTATAATAATGTATACATATATGAGGGGACAGTACAGAAACCTTTTCAATGATCTTTTTACTCTTAGGCCTGAGACAGGGACAAGGGGGCATCCTTTACATCTGGAGAAAGGAAGGTTTAATCATAATCACAGACGTGGATTCTTTACTGTAATGGTACATTTACACGCAGCAACAGGAAGGTAGGAACAGGCAGGCATCGGACACAATTGTGACTGTTGCTTTGAAAAGACCACGATGTGGCTGCGTATAATTCAGGACTTTCCTTCCTGTGTCTTCCCTGAAGGAAGGAAAGTCCTGAATTACACGCAGCCACACTGCTTCTACCTTCCTGTGGCCGCGTGTAAATGTACCATTAGAGCAGTGAGACTATGGAACTCTCTACCACATTATGTTGTAATGAGTGAGTCACTACTAAAATTTAAGAATGGCCTGGATGCCTTTCTTGAAAAATATAATATTACCGTTTATATATACTAGATTCCTTGATAGGGCGTTGATCCAGGGAAGTAGTGACACGCCTAGGGGTCTATGAGGACTCGGTATCCGGGCTTTCACTGTTAAGGGGTTTGTCACCGGTGGCCTGCCAGGACCCGTACTCTGGGGTCACTTGGAAAAAGGGGAAAATTAAATGGAGAAATAATAAAATTCTCATGACGCCAACTGTGGTTTCTGGTTATGGCACCAGTGCTGCTGTGGTCCTCCGGGAATGATGGTCAGGCAGCTAGTTGGTATAGCTCCCCACAGGCGGATCTGGGTCCCTGGGGTTGTGATGAGATAACAGGGATTTGCACAGGGAGGTGGCTAGGCAGCTGGGCTGCTGCTACTGTCTCTGAGCCGGATGGGTGCAGGGATGGACAAACTGACACACACACTTTGGATCGTTTCTGTACCTTTACTGGTGGTAGTGCCGGCAAGGTCCAGGATACACACCGGTGGTCGGGAAACACTTCTGGTCTCCACAGTGAGTGGGTATAAGGCCTCCTTGTCACTTTTCCCTTGGTGAAGCCTCTGTCCTGTGTAAAACTAGGCCTGGCCTCCCCTGTGTCTCTGTCACCTGTGGTGGGAAACCTCTGCGTGGACTACTGCTATTACTTCTCCTGCGGTGCCTAGCTCCCTTATTAGTTGCTGTACAGGTGTCCGGGAGACTGGAGTCTCCTCTGTGACCCGTTGCTTCTGCTGAGCTAGATGCTCTCCTGCAGACTTGGACTCCAGTGTCCGGGATGCTTTCTGGGGTTTGGCTCCTCTGCCCCCAGTCTGCTGTTACTTTGTTCCTCTGCCTTGCCCTCAACCTCATTCTTAGGTCCCTGCACTGGCTAGGCTGAGTAACTGCTCTGCTGTCAACTGGCTCGGGCCTAGCACAGCTCCGACACACCAGGACATCTTCACAGTTCTCCTTGGGACTGCACACTCTGATTAACTCCTCCCCAGCACTGGTATTTATAGGGGATCTTGCTTAACCTCCCTGGCGGTATGATTAGGTCAGGAATTCTGTACTAAAAGCGGTACCATTTTATTGGGGTAAAATTTATTTTATGGGCAGAAAGTTTATACTTTAAATTTAATATTTTAAATGGGTTTCCTCACACCCCAAACCATGTGGGCTCCTACAGCGGCCTGACATGTGCCAGAGATAAAGAAGCCAGGCTGATCCCTGGGCACAGGGGGTGAGAGGACCATGATGTGGGAGATAACAGAGATCTGGAGTGTATATATATATATACCTACTCCTGCCATGTTACAGCACAAGGGGGAGAGATCCTCCAGGATCCAGGGAAGTCAGCACAACTCCAAGGGGGAAATGAAGCAATCATAAGAGCAGCAGCCTGCCCACAGGATGGGTATGGAGCATGCCATGCACAGGGCACAATGCACACACAAGGAGAAGATGCACTCACATTGCCTCCACAGCTCTTGTAACAAAGCCAGGATGATGGAATCAGTGAGTGGGAGACGGGGAGGGAGGGGCTCCGCTCTTCTGGGGTCTCTGGCAGATGGGCACAAAGGCTTCCAGGTGCCAGATCGGGGGATGGCTCGGAGGCTGCTGCTGGAAATTGTGCTGAAGAAGCCCCGGCAGACTCCAGCTACTACAGGCACACACCGATCAGGCCGCAGGGCAGAGGTGGGCATCAGCTGGGCACCGCTCCATGGAGGGCACTGCAGACCGCCAGGTGACAGACACAAGGGATACACACGGACACTCACCCTCCTGCCTGATCCCTCTGTAGCGTCTCCCCAGTCTCCGCTGCTGTTACTACCCCCTTCTTCCACCCAGTTCCTCGCAATGAGCTGCAGCACTGCCTGCTGGTAATCCCGAGCGTGACTCGGGGTTACCGCTTCTGATAGTGAAAGTTAACCCCGAGTCAGGCTCGGGAATACCGCTAGGCAGGTTAAAGGCAGCAAGTAGGGCTCCCCCTACAGGTCTGGGGTGGAAGATGTATGTGTGTGGGAACCCACTGTGGAAATCCATCCATGTTTTAGGTAAGTCTGTGGCTACCTGTAATAGCAGGGCGCCACACTAGTCTGTGGAGTCAGGTAGGAATATTTTTCCCCAATGTGGAGCTTAGTGTTGTCACATGTTTTTTTTTTGCCTTCCTCTGTTAGGCTATGGGTTGAAATAGATGGACTTAATGTCTTCCTTCAACCTTAAATACTATGTTACTAATAGTCGACATGAATTAGAGCAGCTGCGCTCCTTTTCTTATCCTCTGTTAGTACAGTGTTTGGCCAGCAGGATAAGGGGTGCCAGAGAGCTACAGGTCCTGACAGTATATATATATTATGATGCAGCAGCTCGCTGCATTGCAAATATCTATGCTGGGACTTGTAGTTCAGAATGTTTCAGTGATGCATTATGCTGGGACTTGAGGTTCCACAAGTTCAGGTGATGCTTTACATGTGCCACACAGCAGGTGATTAAAAAGCCAGTGGAGTGTTTGACAAACCTGAATACTCCCACAGGTCTGCTCATGTGGAACAGGTGGGATATCGGCTGACTAGTGCTGTGTGAGGCAGTCTTTCTATATCCTGCAAAGGGTGCAGGATATACTATGCTGGACTGGAGACTCAGCCTCTGTGAGGATACTGGGAGACGCTGAGTGGTGAATGCTGCCCAAAACCTCCAGAGAGGTTACGGACATGAAAACCGTGAGTAAAGGCTGAGCAAAAGCCAGTGGAAACTGTATGGACAATTCCAGCAGTGAAAAGACTGTGTTATGAATAAGTCCACTGAGACGGGTGTGTGAATACTGCCCTGGGACACTTAGGGAGAAGTGTACCTCAAGCTATACAGGAATATAACCACTGGGAGAGATAGATGGACTATGCATTATATGGACATTTATGTTGAAGGTAAAGGAAAGCCTCGTGTTTATGTTATGGAGCATGGTTTATGAAGTCTGGAATAAACCTGATGAACATTTGTATAGAATCCATTGCTGTGAGTGTCCTGCAATACCCTCAGCAAGCGCTACCGCACAATATATATATATACATACACCAATCCACAAAGTGAGGCAGCACTCCAAGCAAGTTCAGTTTTCAGATTTTATTCGTCCATAAACCACCACGACGTTTCAGACCGTAGTCCTTTCTCAAGTGACATGTATAGTGCACCAGAAGCTGGGTTTATATAGCTCACACCCCCTTTACAATCATAAATACATAAAAAACTTCATATATACTGTGCATTTTACATGTGTTTCTCTTTACATCACATCATTAAATATCTCCATAAAAGTGCTTTCCATTGTGCTTTGTTACATCTACCTTACAGTACTCCTTCTTACATTAAAGTGCTACTGTGCCTTAACAATCTTCTAACAAGATCACCTGTGTAAATACATTAATCATGCTTGAGAGTAGACTCGCCCATCTCCTTCCATGTGCTGTGATATCGCACAAACACTTCCTGATTCTACTGAGCATGCTCAGAGGTCATGTTCTGGCTTGAACTTTGCTCGCACATGTGCAGTAGCGCTCAGTGGCCATCTTACTTCACTCATTTCTATTTGGCTTCAGTAGGTGTCTTTTACTGAGCATGCTCATGTGTTAGTACACAAAACACCGCTCCAAATGCTTCAGTTTTATCCAAAACTCACTGTACTCACTGAATATACATCCCTCTCCTACATACGAGTTATACAGGGCCCATCTCTTACTAATATGGTGTTTTAAATCCTATAACCTCAAACCTAGAATGTACCATTATATATAACCAGGGCCGGCGTCAGCACCCGGCGTACCCGGGCAAGTGCCGGGGCCCGACTGCTTGGAGGGGGCCCACCGGGCCCCTGAGGGCTAGGGTCACACTTGTGTTGTGACCCTAGCCTGACGCAAGTATTGTCTGCTGGAGCGCAGAGCGTTTAACGCTATGCGCTGCCAGCAACTGAGCCCATAGAAACCCGATGTTTACCTTGACAACCAGTGGTTGTCAAGGTAAACGTCGGGTTTCTATGGGCTGCCTCCAGCGCATAGCATTAAACGCTATGCGCTGCAACATACAATACTTGCATAAGGCTAGGGTCACAATGCAAGTGTGACCCTAGCCTCAGGGGCCCCTGAGCACTGCCCCCACAGCCAGAGCCATATCCAGGGGGCAGCTGGGGGGTCATTTTCAGGCTCCTGCAGCATCGGAGGTCTCCCTCCTCCCCCCTCCACGGGAGCCGACAGAGCTGCACACTCTGGGCTCAGGCTGACAGGACCTGTGATGATGTCAATGGATGGGGAGGAGTCAGGGGTCTCATGATCAGCTCCTCAGTGTATCCAGGACTGTGCTGGCCACCATGAATGATGCTCAAATAAGGTGAAGTTTGTGTGTGGTCAGGAGGCATTTACAGTGTGAATGTAGCAAAGGCGAGTGTGTACTAGGTGTATGGCAATTAGGTGAAGGTTATGTGTGGGGTCAGGAGGGATTTACAGTGTGAAGAGGCGAGTGTGTACTAGGTGCATGGAGCAGAGCCGTGTGTGTACGAGGTGTACGGAGCAGAGCCGAGTGTGTACGAGGTGTACGGAGCAGAGTCGAGTGTGTACGAGGTGTACGGAGCAGAGTCGAGTGTGTACGAGGTGTACGGAGCAGAGCCGAGTGTGTACGAGGTGTACGGAGCAGAGCCGAGTGTGTACGAGGTGTACGGAGCAGAGCCGAGTGCGTACGAGGTGTACGGAGCGGAGCCGCGTGTGTACGAGGTGTACGGAGCGGAGCCGCGTGCGTACGAGGTGTACGGAGCGGAGCCGGGTGCGTACGAGGTGTACGGAGCGGAGCCACGTGCGTACGAGGTGTACGTACCAGTGGTAGCCCCCCGCGGATTCCGCTCCTATAGTCCCAGCCGCCTTTGCCAGCAGCATTCTTCTCCAGAGTCTCTTGTGCCGCTGTCTGCATTCTGCAGCACAGCATGGAGGGGCACGATGTCATCACTGTGCTGATATGTGCAGAGCGACCGGAGGAGACCGGAGCGGCAAGAAGAAAGGTGAGGAGAAAGAGAGATCTGGACGGCCAGTCACTCCGCTTGGCTGCGGTGCCACCATATGGCAGTGCGGCTCCATTGAGCTGCTTGCATTATTTGTGTGCTTGAGGATGCTTGCGTATATACCAAGCATCCTCAGACGCACAAAAATCCAACATTTTGCATTTGAAGGGTATTTTTAAAAAGCGCAAGGGAACGCAATCGCATTTTAGCCCGCTCCTAACAATGTGTAATATACTCACTGTCAGAAACAGCTCTTGCTGGTTTCAGCAGTCACTGTTCCTGTAAGTCTGCCTTCACATAGGAGTTTTTTTAAAAATGTGGCAGTTGCGGTAAAAAAAAACCCCGCATCTGCCGCATTTTCCGTCTAGCGGCTGCACTTGCTGCACGTTTGCGGCAAGCCCCATGCATTGTCTATGGGGCTTGCGGTAAGTGTGCGGCAATATATATATATACATATATAGTCCGCGATATGTACTTAAAGGGGGCCCACTGAGACCTTTTCGCCCGGGGCCCACAGAAACCTGGAGCCGGCCCTGTATATAACACTATGGTCTATCCCATCAAGGCTTATCCTACATCAACCCTCCTGTTTACTGGGACACTGTGACCAATAAGCCACAACCCCCATAGTGCCCAATGTTTCCAAAGGACGTCTTTTTGCACAGCGAGTTTTGGATAAAACTGAAGCATTTAGAGCGGTGTTTTGTGTACTAACACCTGAGCATGCTCAGCTGTAATCGCAGCAAAAGGTGGCGCTACAAAGTATCAACTCAAGGGGGCTGAATAATATTGCACGCTCCACTTTTCAGTTTTTTGTTATAAAAGTTTAAAATATCCAATAGATTTCGTTCCACTTCACGATTGTGTCACACTTATTGTTGATTCTTCACAAAAAAATTTAAATTTATATCTTTATGTTTGAAGCCAAAAGTGTGGCATAAGGTTGAAAAGTTAAAGGGGGACAAATACTTTCGCAAGGCACTGTATATACAGTGCCTAAAAGTAGTATTCCACCCCCTGCAGATTTAGGTGGTTGACACATGCGGAATTAACTTGGCATTGTGACATTTGGACTGTAGTTCAGCCTGGAAGTGGGAAATGCACTGCAGCCAAAAAAGATTTTTTTTTTTTTTTTTTTTAAAGCGTTAAAAGTTAATTCAGAGGATCATTTATTATTCAACCCCTAAAACCACCAGCATTCTGTTTGGTCCCCCTAAAGTATTAAGAAGTAGTTCAGGCACAAAGAACAATGAGCTTCACATTTGTGGATTAATCATCTCTTTTGCCAGCCTTTTCTGACTATTCAAGACCCTCCCCAAACTTGTGAACAGCACTCATACATGGTCAACATGGGAAAGACAAAGGAGCATTCCAAGGCCATTAGGGACAAGATCGTGGAGGGTCACAAGGCTGGCAAGGGGTACAAAACCCTTTCCAAGGAGTTGGGCCTACCTGTCTCCACTGTTGGGAGCATCATCCGGAAGTGGAAGGCTTATGGAACTACTGTTAGCCTTCCACGGCCTGGACAGCCTTTGAAAGTTTCCTCCCGTGCCGAGGCCAGGCTTGTCCGAAGAGTCAAGGCTAACCCAAGGACAACAAGGAAGGAGCTCCGGGAAGATCTCATTGCAGTGGGGACATTGGTTTCAGTCAATACCATAAGTAACGTACTCCACCGCAATGGTCTCCGTTCCAGACGAGCCCGTAAGGTACCTTTACTTTCAAAGCGTCATGTCAAGGCTCGTCTACAGTTTGCTCATGATCACTTGGAGGACTCTGAGACAAACTGGTTCAAGGTTCTATGGTCTGATGAGACCAAGATCGAGATCTTTGGTGCCAACCACACACGTGACGTTTGGAGACTGGATGGCACTGCATACGACCCCAAGAATACCATCCCTACAGTCAAGCATGGTGGTGGCAGCATCATGCTGTGGGGCTGTTTCTCAGCCAAGGGGCCTGGCCATCTGGTCCGCATCCATGGGAAGATGGATAGCACGGCCTACCTGGAGATTTTGGCCAAGAACCTCCGCTCCTCCATCAAGGATCGTAAGATGGGTCGTAATTTCATCTTCCAACAAGACAACGACCCAAAGCACACAGCCAAGAAAACCAAGGCCTGGTTCAAGAGGGAAAAAATCAAGGTGATGGAGTGGCCTAGTCAGTCTCCTGACCTTAACCCAATCGAAAACTTGTGGAAGGAGCTCAAGATTAAAGTCCACATGAGACACCCAAAGAACCTAGATAACTTGGAGAAGATCTGCATGGAGGAGTGGGCCAAGATAACTCCAGAGACCTGTGTCGGCCTGATTAGGTGTTATAAAAGACGATTATTAGCTGTAATTGCAAACAAGGGTTATTCCACAAAATATTAAACCTAGGGGTTGAATAATAATAACTTTTATGTTTAAAATGTATTAAAATTCAACTGAGCAACATAACTTTTTGGTTTGTAAGATTTATGCTTCTGTTAATAAATCCTACTCTCGTTTGCAGTTTGAAGGCTCTAACTTATTTGCATCTTATCAAACCACCTAAATCTGCAGGGGGTTGAATACTACTTGTAGGCACTGTATCTACAGATAAAGATCTGTAGATATAATAGCTTTGTTGGGCTTTGTGCTGCTTTGACAGCATCGTTTTTTAGATTTACTAGGGTTATCTGGCATATTACCACTATCTGTATCCGGGAGGCTATAGATGCGGTGCTTCAGCACCTTGGATAGCAATTAGCGGGAAATTCAAACACCGCTGGTGTTTGAATGTACAGGCTATGCAAGATGCTGAAGGAAACAATTCAGCACCTTGGATAGCAATCACCCCACGATTTAACCATTCAGCATTCACTGCTGCTGTCACAGCAGTGATAGCTGAATGGTTAATGTTACGGCAACCCGACAATTACACATAGCGAACAGTGGCTGTGTTTTTATCAATCATCTTTCACTGCTGCTGTCACAGCTGTGAAAGATGATTGGATACTGTGGCGGCACCCAGCCAATCAAACACTGCTGCCACAGCCATTTTTGACAGCAGCGATGTTTGAATACGCCGGTAAATGCTGCTGGCAGACCAGAAGTTGGTCGACGGATTACATGCGGAGAAATCCGCCGACCAACTTCAAGACCATGGAACGCACCACACACACAGCACACTCACAGCACACTCACATGCATACAGCCATGCACACACACCACACGCACCACACTCAGAAAACATGCAAACACTTGCATCACTGTCATTCTTCAAACACGCTCCTTGTTTGATGCATGACAATGTGCCTCTAGCCTAAGGCTAGGGTCACACTTGGAGGGTGCATTTTTTGCAAGCATCCGTTAACAGATCTGTTTTTTAATTTGCCATTTTTTTCCCTTTTTAGCGGTAGCGTTAATGACTCACTGTTGCTAGATGCTCACGTCTCAGGTGATGTTTCCCTTGTCACGGTTCTGCGCCTGAGGCTGTGGGGCCCGGTGGTGAAATAAAAAGGGGGATTAAAGGATTGGGATAAAGTCTTGATTGTCGTGACGCCACCTGTGGGAGTCCGGTGATGGCATCGGCGCTGCTTGGGCCTCCGGGGACTATGCGGCAGCTGGATGGAATGCTCCCCACAGGATGAGCAGGAGTCCCCGGGGCCGGGAGTTGCACTGGATGGAATACAGCAGCTCGGTCGTTTTAGTTTGTTGAATGCAAAGTTTAGTAGCAGTTCTGGAAGAAATGCGCTGAAACAATGCTTCTCTGTAACGGGTCTTTACTGTAAGTTCGGTGCGGTACACGTTATACAGTTTGTCAGGTAACGGACCGGGTGGTCCCAGTGATGAATAGCCTCAGTCCAGAGCTCCACGGTGTTCCTTTTTTACTAACTGTCCTATCTTGCTGCCGTTGCTGCCTTAGTGCACCAGTTCAGGTACTAGGGAAACTTCTATTAGAATCCTTAGTTAGGTTCGTCAACCAAGTGTAAAGGTCCTGTGTCCCAGTGGTGGGTACTCTGCTGGTAAGACGGCTATGTTGCGGCTGTAGTGAGGTGCTCATAGCCTTCCTAGCGTTATTCCCGAGCCTGACTCGGGGTTAACATTCACTACCAGAAGCGTTAACCCCGAGTCAGGCTCGGGCTTACCCGCGTTCGCGGCAGATGCGGTGAGAAAACCGCATCTGCCGCATCTACCGCATCTGCCGCACTTGTGCCGCACTTGTGCCGCACTTGTGCCGCACTTGCGGCGTGGTTGCGGTAATCTGCATAGGAACCAACCACCTCTGATGACCCTCATACATTGTTAATATGTGCCCCTGCAACCTAGTAAACCATTAGCAGCACTGTTGTTGTGTGCAAAGTGGCTGCAGTAGAAGTGCGATAATGATTTTAGACACTTACATGCCTGGTACTTGAGGCCGTCTCCCTGTGTGTGCTGGGACTTGTTGTGCTGTGCTCATCATGTCTGCTCTCCCCCTCCCTTATGCACGCCCCCTCTCAGCCTGCTATAGTGCTGTGAGGCTGATTGCGTCATAAAGGGGCGGGGCTAAATCGCGGCATCACGGTAGCCCCGCCCCTTTATGACGCAACCAGCCTCACAGCACTATAGCAGGCTGAGAGGGGGCGTGCATAAGGGAGGGGGCGAGCAGACATGATGAGCACAGCCCACACGTCCCAGCACACACAGGGAGACGCCCTCAAGTACCAGGCATGTAAGTGTCTAAAATCATTATCGCACTTCTACTGCAGCCACTTTGCACACAACAACAGTGCTGCTAATGGTTTACTAGGCTGCAGGGGCACATATTAACAATGTATGAGGGTCATCAGAGGTGGTTGGTTCCTATGCAGATTACCGCAACCGCGCCGCAAGTGCGGCACAAGTGCGGCAAGTGCGGCAGATGCGGTTTTTTAACCGCATCTACCGCGAACGCGGGTAGCCCGCTTTTAGCAACAAATTCCAGAACTAAACAGACCGCCAGGGAGGTTAAGAAGCTACTCCGTCACTCTGGTTTCTGCAGAACAGTGATAGATATCTGTTTGCCTCGGACCCGGTGTCCGGTGAGATTGGGTATCGGTTAACCCGTTGCTTAATTGCTTTGTTGTCCATTGTTCGGTCTGGGTCACCGGTTGATGGTGCCCTGCCGATTTAAGTTGCCTTCTCAGGGCTGCACGGCACTGTGCAGATCCCTGCTCCTTCCTCTCCTTCTTCCTCGACTCCCCCTTCTCCTAACTTCCCCCACACACTACACCTTACACTCCTCCCACCAGGACCTGATTGGCCCTCTACCTCTAAGCGGTGCATGTGGTGTATGGAGCGCTGGATTTAACTATTTCATCACTGAGACGGAAGATATTACATCTTCAGTCAGGGATGCAATACCTTCCTGTGACGCACTCGTTGCGGGGCGCCACACTAACGCATGCCTTAACGCATGGTACATATATGTACCATGCGTTAACGCATGCATTTCCCATAGGGTCCATGTTAAAAAACGCATGTATATTTACAAAAGCACCCAAAAACGCTACTTACTGCATTTTTTGGTGCTTGAGCAAAAACGCATAGCGTCAAACGCATTACACATTTGCAATGCGTTTTTTGCATTGGAGCCTATAGATGCCTTAACGCATGCATTTTTTTTTTAAATTCAGCTGTGAAAAACGCTTGATTTTAGCGCATCCATGGCTTAAGTGTGATTCTAACCTTAGGAAGGAAGAAAATCAGATTTGAATGTGGACAGTAGAAAGATCTACAGGTCATTTTAAGTCTGGTTTCAGGCTTTCTCCATGTAAGTCACTGTGCTAGCTTATTTCAGCACCTCAATATTATTCTCCGTGTATATAGAAAATTTGGGGGCTCAGCATGCTGAGCTATGATGAGGCATTTCAGCAGAAGGTAGCAGTACATCCTAATGTTTGTTGTGGGGTTGAGGATGTAGGTCTTTGGATAAATTTGATGTTGCCCCAGCAGCACAATGCTCTGAGGATGGCATTTCAACAGCCGTTGAAGAAAGGTATATATTTTTCATTTAATGATGCTGTTGTACATGGCCGATTACCTGCCACTTTGGCACTAATGCTCTTATTGCAGCGGAGCTCACCGGACTTTAAGAAACAAGGTGCTACTTCACATTTTATCGGACTCCGTGATGCTAATGCAAAAGGGACTCACACCAGTGAAGATGTCGGTAACGCACCCGTGGTTAGAAATTTTTCCCGACCAGGCGGAAGCGCAAATAGTAGCAAGTGGATTTGAGCAGGGTTTTCTCGTTCCTGCGTATCTAGGTCCAGGCTGTCACTGTTATGACTATTTGACATCTGTTTGTTGTAGTTCCCAAGAAGGAGGCTGGGGGTTTTCGAATGTTCTATCACTTGTCGTAACCTGCTGGTCCTTCCTTGAATGATGAGGTGTCCTCGGATTTGGCATCGGTATCTTATACATCAGTTGCTGTGGCGGTTTGAGTGTTGCAAAAAATTTGGGGGACATTCCCTGATAACGTATGCTGATATTAAATCAGCGTTCCAGATTTTGTCAGTTACCCTGGTGGGTTTTAACTCCTTAGGTCTTCTTTTTCAGCAGATATCCTGCCGTCGATAAATGCTTGCCGTTCGGCTTTGTGTTCTTGTTTTTATTTTGAAGCTTTTGTGTTATTTTTATATTGGGTCATGGAGTTTATAGTTTGGTCGAATAGTATCTTGCACTACCTCGATGATTTTCGATTTTTTTTTTTTAGCCCTCCTGATTTGTGGGATTGCAGCCTGGTTGTGCTGAATTTTCAGGATATTTTTCGATGCTTTTGGGATCCCATTGGCCATGGAAAAGTCGGTTGGACCTTTTTGTGTCCTTTACTTTTTTGAGAATTGTTTTCAATTCTGAGTTCATAGAGTTGCTCCTTTCTGAACAGAGAGTGGGAATGCTTGTGTGCAACATTAAGCAAGTGTTAGCTAAAAAAAAAATTACCCTTCAGGGGCTGCAGTCCTTATTGGGTAGCCTTAACCTTGCGTTGCGGATTATGCCCATGAGGAGGGTTTTTTGTAGGTGCCGTTACAATAGTAGGAAAGGGCTATCGCTGCATTTTGCACACATCCGAATCACATGTGATAAGGTGCAGATATGCTGGTTTGGCTGCAATTTTTACAAGAGTTCAATGGGAACTTCTGCTCTCTTATTTCCTCAGTGGATCTGGACCTGTTCATAAATTCAGTTACAGAAGTTGATTTTGATGTGCGATTCGGAAGGCTTTGTTTTTTTTTCCCCTTCTCTGCCAGTCAAGGGGTAGTCAGCAGTAAAAGTCATAATGTGGTGAATAAATTGATGGCTGTATTAGTCGCAGTGACAGTTTGAGGTCTGTAACTGCAAATGGCAAATAAAGGAATATCGTAAGCTGGATTCAGGGGAATAGTAAAGCGTAGCTAGGCGAGGGAGTTATATCACTGCTTGCAGGTTAAAGTCTATGCTGGCCGTCCTCTTAGCGAGACCTATGTATAGGATAAGCTCGGCTCACGGCTATGTGAAGGTGCTCAGGGGAAAAAATTCAGACTAATAAGAGATAACCCCGGCACACAAAAAAGAAGAACGTCAATGCAATTTCACTCAGTTTACTTGTGACAAAAATGCAGTTCAGTCAAATTCTTCTGAACGTTTTTTAGCTCAACATAAGATCTCATAGAGAGAACGTTTTCAGCTCCTCATGAGCTTTCATCAGAGACAGTTGCTTTACAGTAATTTACATGTGAAAAGAAGAAAAAAAGTATAAGTATCTATTTATATAATCCGCAGTTTGGGATTCGGGCGTTGTAGCCGAATCCCAGAATGCATTGTGGCACTGCGAGCGATGACGCGTAGCGTCATCGCGAGCAGTGTCCGCTGCCCACCCGCAGCCACAACTCTCCTATCAGCCCAGTGGCGTAGCGTGGGGGGGGCCGTCCGCCCCAGGCGGCACATGTGGGGGGCCGCAGCAGCCTCCAGGTCACTCACCTCAGCATCAGGGCTGTATTAGCTTGCCCAGCACAAGACATTATATGGAGCACCAGGACCTGCGATGATGTCACAGGCATGTGACCCGGGTGGGCGGAGCCATGGAGTATACCCACCGTGAAGGAGATATACAAGAAGCTGGAGAGAAGATGGGACCAAATAAAGAAAGAAACAAGAGGTGTGTGAAAGAGGGCCTCCACCACACACCCGCTTATCTCCTCACCCCTCCACCACACTGAGCCGCTTATCTCCTCACCCCTCCACCACACAGACGCTTATCTCCTCACCCCTCCACCACACTGAGCCGCTTACTCCTCACCCCTCCACCACACAGAGCCGCTTATCTCCTCACCCCTCCACCACAAAGAGCCGCTTATCTCCTCGCCCCTCCACCACAACAGAGCCGCTTATCTCCTCACTCCTCCACGAAACACGAGCCGCTTATCTCCTCACTCCTTCACCACACAGCCGCTTATCTCCTCACTCCTCCACCACACAGACGCTTATCTCCTCACCCCTCCACCACACAGAGCCGCTTATCTCCTCACCCCTCCACCACACAGAGCCGCTTATCTCCTCACTCCTCCACGAAACACGAGCCGCTTATCTCCTCACTCCTTCACCACACAGCCGCTTATCTCCTCACCCCTCCACCACACTGAGCCGCTTATCTCCTCACCCCTCCACCACACTGAGCCGCTTATCTCCTCACCCCTCCACCGCAGACCCCCATCTCTCCTCACCCCTCCACCGCAGAGCCGCCTCAATACTCTGCTACCCACAGAGCCACCTGCATACTCTGCTACCCACAGAGCCGCCTGCATACTCTGCTACCCACAGAGCCGCCTGCATACTCTGCTACCCACAGAGCCGCCTGCATACTCTGCTACCCACAGAGCCACCTGCATACTCTGCTACCCACAGAGCCGCCTGTACACTCTGCTACCCACAGAGCTGCCTGTACACTCTGCTACTCACACAGCTGCCTCTATGCTCTGCTACCCACAGAGCCGCCTGTATACTCTGCTACCCACAGAGCCGCCTGTATACTCTGCTACCCACAGAGCCGCCTGTATACTCTGCTACCCACAGAGCCGCCTGTATACTCTGCTACCCACAGAGCCGCCTCTATGCTCTGCTACCCACAGCCGCCTCTATACTCTGATACCCACTGACCCGCCTGTATACACACAATTCATTTCACCGCGCTCCCGATGCAATTGCATCGGGCCTTTTTACTAGTAAATAATAACAGGCTGTACAAAGTTTTTACAGAGATCACAACCGAAAATTGCATAGTGCATACACTTCGACCATTGAAAAAACAATATACAATGTAAAAAAAATTATAAAATACAGGCATTTTATACTATGTTGAAATTAGACATATTTATTGTTACCTCATAACATGTCACTGTGCTTATATAGGCAAGGTGCTGTTTGTCACCTGATCTGAAAATTTATAAAGAAAAGGTCAAGAAAGACAATGAAAGGAAGCATGTACAAGCTTGTGCGTGAGTCCTAGTGTATACATGAGTAAACCATAAAGAGGGACCTTAGGCATATGGATCAGTATTAAGAAGGCTCACATTAGAAGGTAATAGGAGAGGACCATAGTGCTATAGTTTACCAGCAGGGTAAGGGGTCAGGTGCATACTGCATAGGAGATAGGGGGTGGTACCCGGGTTAGTCTATACTTATTATAGTGTAACTAGATGGCGGCCCGATTCTAAAGAATCGGGTAGTCTAGAATCCATGTATAGTTTTATTTACTAATAGATGGTGGCCCGATTCTAACACATCGGGTATTCTAGAATATGTATGTAGTTTATTTATGAAGATTTAAGAATAATGCAATGAATACACAGGTTTTTCGGGATAAAATATATACATTATCATTTAAATACTGCGGCAATATCACTGATTGGTCGCAGCTGGCCATGACCAGTCAGCGAATACGGTTTAAATCCCACGCCAATATCGCTTATTGTTTGTTTCCGCCCATTTGAGATGTGGTTGGAGACTGCCCTTTTAGATGTGGTTGGCGACCGCCCTATTAAGATGTGGTTGGGACTGTTTCATTAAGATGTGGTTGGGGACCACCCGTTTAAGAAGTGGTTGGGGACTGCCCCTTTAAGAACTGGTTGGGGACGGTCCCTTTAAGACGTGGTTGGGGACTGCCCCTTTAAGACGTGGTTGGGGACCGTCGCTTTAAGATGTGGTTGGGGACAGCCCCTTTAAGACGTGGTTGGGGACCGTCGCTTTAAGATGTGGTTGGGGACAGTCCCTTTAAAAAGTGGTTGGGGACTGCCCCTTTAAGAATGGACTTGGTGGGGCAGCATGGAGCCGGCGGGGCTGAGGAGCCAGGATGGAGCTGGGGGGTGAGCAGCAAGGAGCGAGCGGGGCAGGATGGAGCTGGCGGGGGCACAACAGTGTATAGTGCACTGCGAAATCAAATCACTAAGGAGCAGGGGGGCTGCGGGGAGCAGGAGCGGGCAGGACAGGAGGAGGGGGGGAAGCACGGGCAGGGCAGAGGAGCGGGGTATGGAGGTATGGAGCGCGGGCAGGACAGGAGGAGCGGGGGGGTGGAGGAAGCACATGCAGGGCAGAGGAGCGGGGTATGGAGCGCGGGCAGGCCACCGTCGGCCGGGCTGCAAATTGGCGCAAGAATTGAACTTTGAATTCTCGCGCCTATTTGCATAGTCTGCGCTCATTGGCACCTGCCAGAGGCGGGCCCCAATGAGTGGCCTGTGGCGTGCGATTTAGGCAACAGACACACTCAAAAAACCCTTAGACAATTATATAGTAGATGTTTGTATCTTGTGTTGAGTTCATTATGTGAACTTGATTTGTTATGCACTTTTCACTGAGTTTGTGTTTAATCAGCACCTGTTGTTTCAATCACTGTGACGCATGGAGAACCTCCCTTTCAAATAGGAGGGGTAATAGCCACATAGCAGGAACTGGACCCGTTGAAGCGGCACTGGTCCGTGAAATGGCAGCCGTCGTCCGTGCTCCCCACTCCCTCTCCCCGCTTGATTATATCTTGTAAATTTCTGGACGAATAAGATGATCTCAGAAATTCGGTGCGTGCCGCCTGGCTTTTTCTTTCTTAGATATTTGTTATAAGTGTGCCAGGGTTATTTTTACATTGGATACGATTTTCCCTAGAGCACCTAATAGGTGGTTGAGCTAGACTATATATACTGTATTTTTCCACTCCTGGTCTTTAGTCAAGCTCCCACCTGTCACACCAATATTAACCCCTTCCTGACCTATGACGTTATATAGACGTCATGAAAGTTGGTGCGTTCCCGACCCATGATGTCTCTATAATGTCATGACTTGTTTGCGCTCCTGCAGCTCCGGGGACAGTGCCAGTGACAAGTCACTGGAGCTGTAGGAGCGCCAGGACCCGCACTTTAGCCCAGGGGTGGCTTAGCACCCCGTGGCTAAATTCGCTCTGATTGGCAGTTGAAATTGAGACTGCTAATCAGAGCGAGTAACCCCCTCCAGATCTGATTGGAGCTATCCAATCAGATCTGGAGGGGCGGGATGGCAAGTGCCTTCCCCCTCCAGCTCCAGGGTTCTCCTAATCCCCTTCTACCCCCCCCACCCCACGGTAACAGTCATCCACCGGCGGTATGCCCGCTGGCAGTAAATGACTGTTACCGCCGGCAGGCTGCACCCGCCGGTCAGCTTCATCAACCCCCTCCTGGTGCAATCACGGAGGGGGCTGAGGAAGCTGACACTTTCCCCCCCGTGCCCCTTCCCCCCCCCCACATGTCCCGTCGGGCTGCACCCGCCAGCCAGCTCTGGTGTGGGTCCCTCCTCCTCTCCCGGGCTCCTCCTCCTGGATGAGGTAAGTATGAATGGATGGATAGATGTGTGTGCGTGCATGGATAGATGTTGTATGGCTGGATGTGTGCATGGCTGGATGTGTGCATGGCTGGATGTGTGCATGGCTGGATGGATGTGTGCATGGCTGGATGTGTGCATGGCTGGATGGATGTGTGCATGGATGGATGTGTGTGGATAGATGTGTGTGTGCATGGGTGGATGGATGGATAGGTGCAACAAGGGATCAAGTGTCCTCTTGTTGTAGTCTCTGGGATCATAGTCATGGTGCACTGTGTGACAGATCATTGCCATACAGTGCACCATAACTCTGACCCCAGAGACTGTAGGAAGAGGACACTTGATCCCTTGCTGCAGTCTATGGATTGATCAAAGACGATCGAGTGTTATGGGACCTTCGTTTTGGACTACGTCGGATCTTTATAATAAAGATGGAGTCCAAATTTTGTTTGTGTTTTTTTTTTTTTTTTCCAAATAAAAAGATTTTTCTCTGTGTGGTGTATTTTTTTTTTTTGACTATTTACTAGAGATTCCTAATGGCTGGGTCATTGGCCCGACATTATGAATCTCGGACTTCAATGAATACTCCATTTTATGGGGTGGCTGCGGGCTGCAATTCACAGCATGGGGGGCCCAGAATGCTTGGGCCTCTCCATGCTGAGGATTCCAGCCCCCAGCTGCCTAGTTGTACCTGGCTGGGCCAAAAATATGGCGGAGCCCCACGTCATTTTTTTTTCTAGAATTAGTTCTAGAAATAAAAAAAATGGACTTCACTTCACTGGGCTGGTTGCCAGCCAGGTACAACGAGGCAGTTGGAAGTTGGTGGCAGTCCCTAGCTGCCAAGTTGTACCTGGCTGGACCAAAAATATGGCGGAGCCCCACGTCATTTTTTTTTCTTTTTTAAAATCCGTTCTAGAAATATTTAAAAAAAAAAAAGGCCTTTGCTGTATTTTTGGTTGCCAACCACATAAAACTTGGCAGCTGGGGGGCTGGAATTCTCGGCGTGTAGAGATCCAAACGTGGGCCCCCACGCTGCAAATTGCAACCTGCAGCCACCCCAGAAAATAGCGCATTCATTAGAGGCGCCATTTTCTGGTGCTGTACCCCAACTCTACCAGTTGCTCTTGTGCAGGTGGCACACGGGTTCTCCATACACGACTCGGTGTCCGCTAACATTTCAATGGAAAAATTAGCTCCAATTGTTAGCGGAAACCATAACGCGTATTGAGAGCCCCTCCCTGTGTGTCTGAACATTGGAGCTCCCCCACAAGTGACCCCATTTTGGAAACTAGAACCCCAAGGAACTTATGTAGATGCATAGTGAGCACTTTGAACCCCTAGGTGCTTCACAAATTGATCCGTAAAAATGAAAAAGTACTTTTTTTTTTTTTTTTCCACAAACATTTTCTTTTAGCCTAACTTTTTTCATTTTCACATGGGCAACAGGATAAAATGCATCCTAAAATGTGTTGGACAATTTCTTCTGAGTACATTGATACCTCATGTGTGGTCATAAATCACTGTTTGGGCGCACTGCAGGACTCAGAAGTGAAGGAGCGCCATTTCACTTTTTGAATGGAAAATTTGCTCCAAAAGTCAAATTGCGCTCCCTTCTGAGCCCTGCCGTGCGGTTTATGACCACATATGAGGTATTCGTGTACTCGAGAGAAATTGCCCAACAATTTTATGTTCCATTTTATCCTGTTGCCCATGTGAAAATGAAAGTATTGAATGTAATGAAAGCTAAAAGAAAATTTTTGTTAGAAAAATTAAAATGTCCATTTTTTCCTTCCCCGTTGCTTTAGTTCCTGTGAAGTGCCTGAAAGGTTAATAATCTTCTTGAATGTAGTTTTGAGTAACTTGAGGGGTGCGGTTTTTGGAATGGTGTCACTTTTGAGTGTTTTCTGTCATATACACCCCTCAAAGGGACTTCAAATGTGATGTGGTCACTAAAAAAATGGTTTTGTAAATTTTGCTGGAAAAATGAGAAACTGCTGATGAACTTTGAACCCTTATAACTTCCCACCCCAAAAAAATTTTTCTTCCAAAATTATGCTGATGTAAAGGAGACATGTGGGAAACGTTATTTATTAACTATTTTGTGTCACATAACTCTCTGGTTTAGCAGACTAAAAATTAAAAATTTGAAAATTGCAAAATTTTCAAACTTTTTGCCAAATTTTTGATTTTTTTCACAAATAAACGCAAAAATTATTGCCCTGAATTTACCTGTAGCGACCGGTGGTAAGGCCGCGGGTGTGTGTGTATGATCTTTCTCAACAGAATCCCCATACTCAGATTTAACCGGTAGTAACATTTCTTTACTGTAAAACATGTCTATAACACAGTCAACTGATCTAGCTGCACACATGTATATATTAGAGTCTCTGGATCTTCACTTCTTCCGGGTACGCAGCAAGCAAAGAAAAAAACACAACAATGGAGGTATCTTTCCCTAACTTTCCCTAAAATCACGTACCAGTCTATCACAGAAGAAGGTGTCGCTCCCACGTAGCAGGCCTGGGGTCTCACGATGACGGGTCCCGGTGCAGCGCTGAAGGTGGAAACTCCTCAGTCTTCTTCTGTGGTCTCCGTCCGCAGGTAACAGAATCTTTCTTTGTTAGTCTCTCCCAGTCTCAGGGCACACAGAGGAGCAGAAGGGAGCCCACAGCAGCACAGAAGTCTCTCTCAGTCTCGGGGCAAACCGATGAGCAGAAGGGAGATCACAGTAGTACAGATGGCTCCCTTATGTCAGTCACAGCCCCTGCACATGTAATCCAGTGGCAATGTCCTGAATTCCGGAGGCAATGTCCTGAATTTGAGTGGGACCCTCGGTAAGACAAGGTCCTGCAGACTGGGGGTTGCAACAGCGATCCTCACGGGGTATTTCTTCCCAAGAATCCGGCTGCAAAAGAGCCCTATGTCGGGAGACACCACACAGTCTGTCTTGACAGAGCTCTGGATCTCTAATCATCATCTCCCGCCCTTTTTCTTCCTCAGCACAAGGCTGTTGGGGGAGGGGATCAGACTGTGTAATGTTCACTGCAGTGTCCATTTGAATAACAACACAGTCAGGGCTACCCACTTCATTACATACCCCCCCACTTAAAGGTTGGCAGTCCCTGTCAACAACCGCCGGCTCCAAGGCAGTGATGACTGTAGTTGTCACAGGGGTCGGTTGAGAAGTGGGCCATACATACTGGTCCCTGTAGAACCGTCCGGGCGGGATCCCAGCAGTGGTGCGGTCAGTGCGTCGCAAGGGTCGGTTGTTCCCCTCCTCGTCACTGTCTTTACGCCCCACTCCAGTCAGTACTCTGGGAGAGGGACTGGTCTGTGTAGGTGGGTCACCGGTCTCAGAGTCGACGTGATCTCTATGTTGAGAAATGTCCGTGACGTCAGTCATGTCAGCAGCGTCACCCCCTCCGGTTACTGTGGGAGGGGAGTCAGGCCGGGAGCGGCAGGGGCGCAACATATTTCGGTGCACAGTGCGGGTGCTGTGGCTGTCTTCACCCCGCACTCGGTATACATGTCCATTGGGGTAAGGGCGTTCGATTACCCGGTAGACTTCAGTCTCCCACTTGGCTCTAAGTTTCCCTTGAGGCTTCTTAATACGGAGCAAGACTAGCTGTCCCAACTATAAGGGTTTCTCTTGCACGGGGAGTGGGTCAGCATGTATCTGGCCCCGGATTTGTTGACTCACCAGCCGGTGTACAGTCTCCATCTTCTGGCGGTGAGCATTTAGCCAGGAGGGGTAGTTATGGCAGACATATTCTTCTGGGCGGAATAGGTTCAGGTCATGGACCCCTTTTCCGGGGCGGCCAAAGAGAAGAGTGTGAGGGGTGTAGCCAGTCACGGAGTGGACCTGGTTGTTGTAGGCCCATACTAGATCTGGAAGGAATTGGGGCCATCGATCTTTCTTATCTTCGGCCAAGGTGCGGATCAGCTGAAGTAGGGTCCGGTTAAAGCGTTCACATGCACCGTTCCCTTGTGGATGGTAAGGAGTGGTCCTCGACTTCTGGATCCCATACATCCGATGCAGCTCCTCGATGACTCTGCCTTCGAAACAAGCCCCCTGGTCGGAGTGTAACCTCTCCGGACACCCATAGACGTGGATGAACTGTCGACAGATGGCCTGTGCAGCCGACTCGGCCGTCTGGTCCTTGGTAGCAACAACGACGGCGAATTTTGTGAAGTGGTCCACCATGACTAGGCAGTATTGATAGCCACTGCTCGCCGTCCCGATCAGCAGATAGTCCACCATCAACAGCTCAAGAGGCCTGGAGGTTTTAATCGTCTGGACAGGTGCACGCTGTTCGGTGGACTTGTGCAGTTCACAGGTGCGACAGGTTCTGCAGACGTCTTCGACCAGCTTGCGGAGCCCTGGACAGTAGATGGACTGTTGAATCCACCGAAAGGTCTTATCTATTCCAAAGTGACCGTTCCTTTTGTGTGCTTCGTCCACCATCTTACGAGCCAATTGGGCAGGCACCACGACTTGTGTACATTCCTCCAACATGTGGGACAGGAGAACCTTCCGATATAGTACCTCTTCTCTCAGAATTAGCCGATCCCACTGGCTGAGCAAGGTCAAGGTCCCGGTAGACAGTCGTGCCCGCGTGTCAGGGGGGGGCTTCTGCCTTTGCTTCACCCATTGTTTGAGTAGAGCCCATTCAGGGTTCTGGTCCTGGAGCCTGCACAACTCTTGGGGACACAGTGTAACCCCCACTGGAGTTCCAACTTCGCCCACAACGAACTGGCAGTAATCCATCATCTGTTGGGCAAGCCTTGCAAAGTCGGGCGTCTCGTCTCCTTCTAGTTCTTCATCCCGGTCTCTGGTAAGTAAGGGGTATGACACTCTAGACAGGCTGTCCGCATTTTGATTCTCAGCCCCAGCCCTGTATTTGATCTTGTAGTTGAACTTCGAGAGTCGAGCCATCCAACGCTGTTCCATGACTCCGAGCTTCGCATTTTGTAAGTGGGCCAACGGGTTGTTATCGGTCAGGACCAGTACTTCCGCCCCTGTGAGGTATCCTGCAAATTTCTCCGCCATAGCCCACGTTAGGGCCAACAGCTCCAGCCGGAACGAGCTATAATTGGTGGGGTTCTTCTCGCCCTCGTGTAGGGATCGACTGGCATAGGCTATGACACGTTCCTTGCCTTCTTGTACTTGTGAAAGTACTGCCCCTAGACCTTGTAGGCTGGCATCGGTATGTAGTTGGAAAGGGAGATTGTAGTCTGCATATGCCAGGACGGGGGGTGAAGTCAAGGCACCCTTTAGGGCTTGGAAGGATTCTTCCTGGCTGGGTCCCCAGCTGATGGGTCGTCCTCTGGGGCCGTTGGTGGTCCCTCGAAGCAATTCGTGCAAGGGTGCAGCAAGCCGGGCGAAGTTTCTCACGAACCGGCGGTAGTAACCGGCCAACCCCAGGAAGGCCCGGACCTCTCTGACGTTCGTAGGCTGTGGCCAGTCCCGCACGGCGGCTATTTTCTCCGAAGACGGCTGTACACCTTCGGCCGAGATCCGGTGACCCAGGTAATTGATCTCGGGCTGCAGAAGACGGCACTTGCTGGGTTTCAACTTCAGGCCATGTTCTCTCAACCTACGAAACACACGGCCCAGCTGTTGCAGGTGTTCTTCAAATGTGGCCGAATAGACTACGATGTCGTCCAGGTAAATGAGGGTGAAGTCGAAGTTGAAGTCCCCAGGCAGCGCTCCATCAGTCGCTGGAAGGTCCCCGGCGCGTTGTTCAGGCCAAAGGGCATCCGGTCGAACTCGTACAGGCCCATGGGTAGGATGAAAGCAGTCTTTTCTCTATCTTTCTCGTGCATAGGTACCTGCCAATAGCCGCTGGCCAGGTCCAATGACGAAAAATATTTAGCTTTCTTCAGGGCTGTCAGGGATTCTTCGATCCTTGGTAAAGGGTATGAGTCCCGGATGGTGCAAGCATTCAAACGCCGGTAGTCCACGCAGAACCTCAGGGACCCGTCTTTCTTCTTGACTATCACCACTGGTGCAGCCCAGGGGCTCTGGCTTTCTCGTACCACTCCAGCGTGTAACATGGAATTCAGGAGATTTTTCACTTCTTGGTATTGTTGGGGAGGTATTTGGCGGTACCTTTCACGGATAGGAGCGGTATCACCTGTGGGGATTTCGTGCTTGATACTGGGGGTGCATCCAAAGTCGGTGTCATGCCGGGCAAAGGACGCCTGGTGCTCTTGAAGTAACTCTTCCACCTGGGACACTTCTTCGTTGGAGTATTGGGATATGTCCAACTGGCACTTTTCTCGTAGTTCTCGCCCCACGTTGATGTCATCCGCGACAGCGGCCATGGCAGAGACCGTCACTGTCCAATCTCCCTCTGTGGACGGTGCAAACTGGAGGGGGTTCATAGGGTTCACCTCTTCGGTTAGGGCGTAAACTTGGGCGAGTTGTGTCCCAGCCTCTAGGTCAACGCTCACGTTAGCCGTGTTACCCAGCCTGACAGGAATCCTCCCCTTTCTCACAACAGCTAGCGTTCGAGCAACTAGGGGGTTCAGCTTCCCTTCCTTCGGGGTGCGCGGCTCAATCAGCACCTCCACGCCTTCGAGCTGTCTTGTGGTGCTAAGGGGTAGCGAGATAACGGTCTCCTTCTCAGCAGGTAAAGTTATCCTAGTATGGCGGGGTACGGTGATCGTGGCCAGCGGCAGTTGGTCTTCGGTCATTCGCTGGAGATTGCAGGTCCGGACCACTTGTTGGAAGGCTCGGCGGGTGGCCGTATGTGTGGTCACTTCTTGCCAGTACTTGGGCCCCCTCTTGGTAAGCAACACCAGATTCAGGTCTTTCAAGATGTTCATCCCAATAATCATGGGCGTTTCTGATCCACAGCCTTCCCTGACCACGATTATCCCTCTCTTCCCGAGATCTTGCCCACAGACTTCAGTGTTCATCCAGGCAACTCCCGTCACCGGAATGGGTAGATTATTGGCTGCTTTGATCTTGATAGTAGTATCAGGGTCACAGGCAACCCGCGGCTTCAGATACTCTTCGTAAAACTGCTCGGAGATGGTGGATACCTGAGACCCAGTATCCATTAATCCTTGCACGGCGGTCCCTTCCAATAATACTTCCAGGGTAGGGCTGTTTGATGCAAGTTTGTTCCGTGGCTGGCTCTGTTTTCCTACACTCCTCTCCTTGGCCTCCCCTGCCGAGTGAGCCTCTTTGGCAGGGGCGTCTAGTTTAAAGGTGGCCGCTGTTGTGGGGCATGACTTGCTGGTTCCGGTATATCGGCCCGTGGATGAACTTGAACGTTCTGGGGGCAACGGTTTGCTCTATGGCGGGGATCACCGCATGTCCAGCATCTTCCCATCGGCCGGCTGGGTTGTTGTCTCGCTTGCCTGTCCGCCTGTTGGTCCAGGGTGAGCTGCAACACCTGTTTCTGCAACTCTGCCACCATCTGCTTCAGTTCTTCCGTGTCACTGTTCGGGGTTCTGATACCAGTTATGGACCTGCAAGCCGCGGTATAAGTCTGGGCCTCCATGACAGGTCCTCTCGAACGTTCTATCGCTTCTTGCTTAACCTCAGCGAACGTAAGGGCCGGATTTATCCGGAGTAGATCTTGCAGTGAGCGGTTAAGGTACGGGTCTCTTAATCCAGTCACAAATTGATCTCTCAACACCAGGTCACGGGCGCCCGTACTAGCTATCTGTTCTTTTTTCCTGCAGGCTTGTTCAAGCAGTACTTGGAGGGCGTTGGCATATTGAGGGATGTCCTCCGATTCGAGTTGAGTACGCCGGAAGAACATATACCGTAATGTTCCCGCATATGTGGTCGGCCCATAGGTGTTCTCCAGCACCCGCACCAAGTCATCCAACGTACGCTGGCCCCTAACCGTCTCCAGCCTGACTGTCGTCCACGCTTCCCCCTCTAATGTTAGCATGGCCATTTCTGCTAAGGTCTTAGGATCAATGTTATACATCTCCCCCACTATCTTAAGTTGTTCGGTCCATTCAGTTACAGGATAGTTCCGTCCGTTAAACTTCCTCACCTGATTGACAATAGATGCCGGGGGAGCTGTCCGGTTATAAGTTACTACCGGGAGGAGATTCTGTTGATCACACATCCTGCCGACTACGCCAGATGTAGCGACCGGTGGTAAGGCCGCGGGTGTGTGTGTATGATCTTT
Organism: Allobates femoralis; assembly: GCA_033576535.1. NCBI lineage: Eukaryota > Metazoa > Chordata > Amphibia > Anura > Aromobatidae > Allobates > Allobates femoralis. The sequence continues at coordinate 347,651,112 of JARQOC010000005.1, read as the reverse complement.
CTCAACAGAATCCCCATACTCAGATTTAACCGGTAGTAACATTTCTTTACTGTAAAACATGTCTATAACACAGTCAACTGATCTAGCTGCACACATGTATATATTAGAGTCTCTGGATCTTCACTTCTTCCGGGTACGCAGCAAGCAAAGAAAAAAACACAACAATGGAGGTATCTTTCCCTAACTTTCCCTAAAATCACGTACCAGTCTATCACAGAAGAAGGTGTCGCTCCCACGTAGCAGGCCTGGGGTCTCACGATGACGGGTCCCGGTGCAGCGCTGAAGGTGGAAACTCCTCAGTCTTCTTCTGTGGTCTCCGTCCGCAGGTAACAGAATCTTTCTTTGTTAGTCTCTCCCAGTCTCAGGGCACACAGAGGAGCAGAAGGGAGCCCACAGCAGCACAGAAGTCTCTCTCAGTCTCGGGGCAAACCGATGAGCAGAAGGGAGATCACAGTAGTACAGATGGCTCCCTTATGTCAGTCACAGCCCCTGCACATGTAATCCAGTGGCAATGTCCTGAATTCCGGAGGCAATGTCCTGAATTTGAGTGGGACCCTCGGTAAGACAAGGTCCTGCAGACTGGGGGTTGCAACAGCGATCCTCACGGGGTATTTCTTCCCAAGAATCCGGCTGCAAAAGAGCCCTATGTCGGGAGACACCACACAGTCTGTCTTGACAGAGCTCTGGATCTCTAATCATCATCTCCCGCCCTTTTTCTTCCTCAGCACAAGGCTGTTGGGGGAGGGGATCAGACTGTGTAATGTTCACTGCAGTGTCCATTTGAATAACAACACAGTCAGGGCTACCCACTTCATTACATACCACTAACACGAGGCTCAATATGTCGCGAAAAAACATTCTCAGAATCGCTAGGACACGTTTAAGCGTTCCAGTTATTACCTCATAAAGGGACACTGGTCAGAATTTACAAAAATGCCAAGGTCTTTAGGGTTAAAATAGGCTGGGTCCTGAAGGGGTTAATGGCCTCTTTTGGGCTATTCTCCTACAATGAGGATCAAATTAACAAAATTCTTGCATCCGTAAGAGGGACTGACAACTTCCTCAACGTCTCCAACAAGGAGATAAAGTCTAGAGACTACGAGAAAGAGCTGAAAAAACTCTCATCGCTGGAACTCCACACATACACACACTAGCCCAGTACACATGGGCGAAGCGTATTGCACGTGGTCTCCGAGTGGGACTGCGACCTACGTTATTCCACGACAACGAAGAGTATTGTCAATTGTTTGAAAATATACTCAATAAGTGTTCCCTGGAGCTTATGGTCTTAACTATCAAGTTTATACAAGATGAACTGGTGACAGTGAAAGAACAGGTGCAAACTATCGAAAACCAACTAAGCAACACACTCTCCCAAGCTGACTTCACAAGCCTCATGGCTAGAGCAGAGAAAACCATTCAAGACTTTGATAACGACCTCAAAGCTCGCAAACGTACAAAATACTTAAGGGATCAGGACGACTACACTAAGAACCAGGTGTAAAGATGGCGCTACACCACCTTGCCAGATTGACCACGCAACCGCTATGGCTCCTCAAGTTCAGATGGAGGATGGGGATAAGGCCAAGGTGGACGAGGCAGACCATGCCAACCTTTTTTCAGCCCCAAACCGCCGCCTCTGAAACACCCTGCAGGCCCATCAAGAGAAACCACTGACGAGGAAGAAAAAGGGGGAATGGATGAGGATCCACACGCGGAGAACCATATGCAAACCCACTCGAAGGCAAGAACAACCTCGTTTTCAACATCTCCTCCTACCTCCTATCACCGGCCGAAACCCGGGTACTCCAAAAAGGGACTCTCTTTCTGTCCTACCCCCTCCTTCAACCCCTTTCAGGTCGAACAAGAACTAAACCGATTCTACCGCTCTTTGAGACTTAGAGTACATTTCAGCGGAGAGACTGAGGAACACAGCACCGTTCCTGCACCAACCATAGAGGACACTTCACATGATCTAATCACATTCAAAGGTGTGGGACTAAGAACGTCTAGCAGTTTTCAACCTCCCAAGCAGTGGCGGATTATAATGAGGTCAATATCGGCTTTAGCCCCGGGCCCAATGGTGTCTAGGGGCCCACAGCCCAGGGGATAAATTGCCCGATTATAATCCACCACGCCACTGCACCACACTGCACTCTGCACATAGGGGCGCAGCATCCTTGAGGCGACGACCCCTGCTAGTAGACATGGGGCGGCATCTGCAGGGGTGCCTGGTGGTAGCGCGGCCCCCTGCTGATGCCGCGCCTTCTACTATGTCCTGGCCGCCGCCACGTTACACATTCCACCCCCCCACCCCGGAGTGTGAGCCCACCTGTGGAGCTGCACAGGACCTGTGCTTACAGGACCTGTGATGATGTCAATGGAGGGGAGGAGTCAGGGAGCACATTATCAGCTCCTCGTGAATGGACTCCACCATGCAGGATGAAGAGTAGAGGTGAAGTGGATGAGGTGGAGTTTATGTGTGGGGTGAGGAGGGTTTGCAGTGTGGATGTAGCAGAGCTGAGTGTGTAATAGGTGTATGGAGTGGAGCTGCGTGTGTACGAGGTGTATGAAGCTGAGCCGTGTGTGTACGAGTTGTACGGAGCACAGTGTGTACGAGGTGTATGAAGCTGAGCCGTGTGTGTACGAGTTGTACGGAGCACAGTGTGTACGAGGTGTACGGAGCGGAGCCGCGTGTGTACGAGGTGTACGGAGCGGAGCCGCGTGTGTACGAGGTGTGCGGAGCGGAGCCGCGTGTGTACGAGGTGTGCGGAGCGGAGCCGCGTGTGTACGAGGTGTGCGGAGCGGAGCCGCGTGTGTACGAGGTGTGCGGAGCGGAGCCGCGTGTGTACGAGGTGTGCGGAGCGGAGCCGCATGTGTACGAGGTGAGCGGAGCCGCGTGTGTACAAGATGTACACTGCAGAGCTGCGTGTGTACGAGGTGTACGGAGCAGAGCCGAGTGTGTACGAGGTGTACGGAGCCGCGTGTGTATGAGGTGTACGGAGCAGAGCCGAGTGTGTATGAGGTGTACGGAGCCGTGTGTGTATGAGGTGTACGGAGCAGAGCCGAGTGTGTACAAGATGTACACTGTGGAGCTGCGTGTGTATGAGGTGTACGGAGCCGCGTGTGTACGAGGTGTACGGAGCAGAGCCAGGTGTGTACGGAGCGGAGCTGCGTGTGTATGAGGTGTACGGAGCCGCGTGTGTATGAGGTGTACGGAGCCGCGTGTGTATGAGGTGTACGGAGCCGCGTGTGTATGAGGTGTACGGAGCCGCGTGTGTATGAGGTGTACGGAGCATAGCCAGGTGTGTACGGAGCGGAGCTGCGTGTGTCCGAGGTGTATGGAGCGGAGCCATGTGTGTATGTGGCGCCCGCAACGAGTGAATCACAGGAAGGTATTGCATCCCTGACTGAAGATGCAATATCGTCCGTCTCAGCGGTGAACAAGTTAAATCCAGAGCTCCGTGTACCACATGCACCATCCAGAGGCAGAGGACCAATCAGGTCCTGGTGGGAGGAGTGTGAGGTGTAGCGTGGGGGAAGAATAGAAAGAGAGTTAGAGTTGGGAGAGACAAGGTCAAGGACAGAAGTCATGACGGAGATCTAACTGGGAGGGCACCCAGACGAGGAAGTGGGCAAGCAACAAAGCAACGGGTCCAAAGTTACCCGCGCCCAGTCCCACCGGATGCCGGTTCCGAGGTAGACAGTTGTCCATCACTGTACTACAAACCGGAGTGGTAGAAGAGCTTTATAGGAGCACACCACTGCAGCTACCAAACCTGTCGCCATCACAGGGGGGGTGCCCACCACGGGAGTCTAGGACACTTTGAAGCCGATTTAATAATCTGGAGCAGGCAATCCATTATAGAGACCCCAGTATCCTAACCTGGTGAACTAATGCCGCAGCTAGCAACAAGTTGGGACCGTTAGTAAAGCAGGAACATCGTGGAGCTCTGGACAGAGACTGATGACCACTGGGACCTCATGGTCCGTTACCTAAAGAACTGTGTTACCGTGTAACGTATCAGAAATACAGTAAAGACCCGTGCAGAGGAGCATCGTGTCCATGTGTTCTTCCGTAGCTGTCTTAACCTATGGCTTCCTAAACTAACTGAGCTGCCGTATTCCACTCGGTGCAGCTCCTGGCCCCGAGGATCATTGCTCATCCTGTGGGGAGCATCCCATCTAGCTGCCGCACATCCCCGGAGGCCCAAGCAGCGCCGGTGCCATCACCGGACACCCACAGGTGGCCTCACGAGATAAATCAGACTTTATTGCACATTTCTCCAACACGTCCATTTGACCACCGAGCCCCACAGTCTCAGGCACGGAACCGTGACAGTGAAGCAGCGCCTGAGACCTGAGAACCCGGCTACGGTGAGTCATGTACGAGGTGTACGGAGCGGAGCCGCGTGTGTACGAGGTGTACGGAGCGGAGCCGCGTGTGTACGAGGTGTACGGAGCGGAGCTGAGTGTGTACTATGTATATGGAGTGGAGCCGCGTGAGTACAAGGTGTGTGTACCAGTGGTAGCCCCCCGCGGATGCTGCTCCCGTTCCTATAGTCCCGGCCACCTCTGCCAGCAGCATTCTTCTCCCGAGTCCCGGCCGCCACTGTGTGCTTTGCTTTGATGATTCGGACGGGCTTTGCTGAATCTTCTGCTCCAGGAGGGCCCAGACTTCCCAGACCCAGACAGACAGCTGATCTCGACTGAGCCTGAGCAGACTCCTCTATCCTCCTGACTGAGTCTGTGTCTCACCCGCCGACCGCCGTCCACCACCTCCTGGGCCACTGCCTGAATGAAGAGAGGGAGTCTGAGGAGAGGGACCGTCACCTAATGCCGACACAGAGCACAGAGGGAACGTGCCTGTGTGACAGTGAGGTGAGTGATATGTCCACTCCTGACTCCTGCCCTGCTGCTGCCTGTGGCTGTGCTCTATGTGTGCACTACCAGCCAGACCTCTTGGTGGCTGCTGTACGGCAAGGAGGACTCAAGGCCATGTGGCGCCCCTGCGACCAGGAGGCCACAAAGGGAACTGCAGCCAGGCAGGTAGGACATTGTTGCACAACAACACCCTCACAGCCCACACAACCCACGTGTCAGAAGGAGGTTTACATCCAGCCCTGAGATTAGAACTCTATAGAGATCAAGGGGTGGTGGATTCAGAGGAGTGGGTTGGGCACACCAGAGGTCAGGTGACTGACAGTATATAGTGAGGGGGAGGAGTGAAGGAAGTTAGTAGGCCCAGGGTGCCGAGCTGTAAAGACCCAGGAGTAGGCCCAGGGTGCCGAGATGTAAAGACCAGAAGCTGAGCTGCAAAGACAGAAAGACAATCACACGTCCTGCGAGTGCAAGGCTAGGAGCGCAGAATCCGTACTGAGCCAGTGCGAGCCAGAGGGGAGAGAAAGCCCGTCCGATGCTGATGCCACCAGGAGTGTGACAGAACAGAGAGGGACGGTGTAACCCATGCCCTAGACAGCAGCTAAAGCCACTGACTGCAGGCAGAGAAGTCCCTCCTATGATACTGGAAAGGAACAGAGAGAAGGAGCCTGGTAGAGCCTCGTGCTGAGGACTGCTGGAGGCTGGGCTGAGTAGAGTGTCGGCTCTAAAGGGGACCGTAGTTCACCCGGCATCCCCAGACACCGATGGGGAATCACAGCTTCACACTAGGATCCCCAACCCAAAGGACAGGCAGCTCAGTGACAACCAGGAGGGCCCACCAGGGGTCCGAGTCACCGCCATACTGTCCAGTGTCGCACAACACAGAGTAAAGAGAAAGTAACAGCCCGGAAAGGACACTACAGACTGTGTGAGGGGTCACAGGGAGAGAGAGGCCTGGCTGCAGGGAGCAAAGGGAACCCGGAGAGGGAGAAAGAACCCGTGTACTTGAACTGTGTACCGAGAGCTGTACTTAACCTTGTAAGAACTGCAAGCTACCTGTAAACTGTTGGAACAACAAAGAGTAAAGCTTTGGAAAACCCTGAATTGCCTCTCTTGTCTGCCTCTATCTGCACCCCATTCTCCCTCATACAGATCCAGCCTGTCAGCACCAGCCAGGAGGAGAGATCCCTGCAGCCTGCAAGTAAGTGTGCTACAACCTCACCATAGACTTAACCCTTACTGCCCCGGGGGATACAGTTCTCCCCACTGGAACTATAACATCTCCGCTGCCATTCCATCACCCCCGGAGGTTCTGCAGCAGCGGCGGCCCCATCACTGGCCGCACCAAGTGGGTGGCGTCACACGTGACATTTCCCCTGTAAATATTTCCCTCATTTATTGTGTGGGCCCGGGACACGGACCGGACCAGGACCACCCGTGACTTCCCCAGCAGCAGACCGGTCCGGTACCGAGTACCCCCGTCCCAGTGGGCTCCACAGCCACTTCACACACAGATATCTGAGTCCAATATCTTAACAGATCTCTGGTTGCAGTGAAATCATGGATACATTGCTCCATGTTGTACACAGCCACAAAATGGAACAACGTATCCACGATTTCACTGCAACCAGAGATCTGTTCACATATTGGACTCAGATATCTGTGTGTGTGAAGTGGCCTTTAGTCAGTGTAAAAAAAGAATGTAAGCAGTAATTAAATGATTTGTGTACTAAGGCCCCTTTCACATCTGCTTTTTTTTTTTCAAATTGTGGCAGATTTACCGCATCGGCTGCCTAACGGCCGCACTTGCGGCAAGCCCCACGCATTGTTTATGGGGCTTGAGGTCGGGTGCGGCAAGTGCAGTTCTGCCGGTTACGCTGACCGTGTTTTTTTTTTACAATGCCACAACGGCCGTCAGGCGGCAGATGCAGTAAATCTGCTGGATCTGCCATCATTTGAAAGAAACGCTGATGTGAAAGGGGCCTAACTAACATTGCTTTCACATCAGTGTTTAGCTGATGTTTGCAGCCGTTCCGGAAAGTGGCGCTGTATGTGCTGGATTGTCCGTCTAATGGCCGACTTGTGGCCCGCATGCGGCAAGCCCCATGCATTGTCTATGGGGCTTGCGGTCCAGTGCGGCAAGTGCGGTTCTTTCGGGTGCGGCAGATCCAGCACTTGCGGCCATGAGAAAAAACAGCTACAAGCGGTGTTTTGTTTTTGCAGCCACAAGTGCCGGATCTGCCGCACCCAGCAGAACCACGCTTGCCGCATCGGTCCGCAATCCTCATAGACAATGCATAGGGCTTGCCTCATCTGGGCCACAAGCCAGCCGCCACCTGCCGGATCAGCCGCGCATCAGCAAAACCGCTGATGTGAAAGACCCTTTAATCACTGGAGTGGTCAGGGAAGGTGTGGGGAGACAATACTGCAAATCTTTCCTGAAACTACATGGGGCAAATTTGCCCCATGTAAACTGTGCCCCACCATCTTGGATAACACAGAAACATGTGAAATACCTCTACATGCTGTATGTGCCCCTCTAAGTGGCTATCTTGCTTGGATCATGTATGTATGGAGTCCATGCATACATGATTCAAGCAAAATATCCACATAGAGGGGCACACACAGCATGTAGAGGTATTTCACATGTCTATCCAAGGTGAAGGGGTAGTGGGTGCACACATTGTGAATTTTGTGTGTTTTTAACTCAGTATATGTAAGGTCTCGTGCAGAAGTTCAGTATTTGGTCAGTTTTTCCCTCAATATCTGTAAGGCCTTGTGCACACGCTGAGTATTTGGTCAGTTATTCCGCAGTAATTGTAAGGCCTCGTGCACATGCTGAGTATTTGGTGACTTTTTCCTCAGTACTTGTAAGGCCTCTTGCACATGCTGAGTATTTGGTGACTTTTTCCTCAGTATTTGTAAGGCCTCTTGCACATGCTGAGTATTTGGTGAGTTTTTACCTCAGTATCTGTAAGGCCTCGTGCACACTGTGAGTATTTGGTGAGTTTTTACCTCAGTATTTGTAAGGCCTTGTGCACATGCTGAGTATTTGGTGAGTTTTTACCTCAGTATCTGTAAGGCCTCGTGCACACTGTGAGTATTTGGTGATTTTTTTCCCTTAGTGTTTGTAAGGCCTCGTGCACATGCAGATGCTGCATTTTAAGAAACAGGCTATTATGCCCTGAATGCTCCCCTGTACACAGAATAAATAACTTATGAAAACCTTACACCCTGTATTCTAACCTGTTACCAGTCCGAAATTCTTGCTTGCAGATTGGTCCATTCAACCTCCCCCCGCCGTCCAACAGCCTCCTCTCCTGAATGATATGGATACGCCTCCTGCGTTATCCACGTCCCACTTTCCCATCTCACGTCTGTGCAGATGCCTCTCCATTTTGCGTAAACGCACTGTGCTCTGCCCTACTGCGGCTACAATGTAAATTCATCCACACGTGCGAACCGCAGGGGTATCTGCACATGGCTCCAGGCTCCCAGTCTGCTGTGTGTGATGTATGGTGACATCACTAAGAGTTTAAATTTGTAGGATAACCCCATGATGGAGCACATTGCACCTGCACAAGCCGGAGAGGTATGCGCGTAGCGTAGGCAATAGGAAAATTGGACGTGGTCACGTGGATAACGCAGGTGGCAGGAGGCGTTATCTACATCATTCAGAAGAAGACGTTATCGGACCATGAGGAGGCGGGATGGACCGATCTGCAAGCAAGTCCATCAGGCTGGTAACAGGTGATTGTCATACAGGGTGCACACTGGTCGAGATTTATGTACGTCATTTATTCTGGGTACAGGGGCAGTCAGGGCACAATAGCCTCCTTCTAATGGACTGTTCAATACTATGGCTTAAAGTGTTTTTTTTTTCTACCTAACTGAAGGGTAAATTGACTAGATCAATGGATGTTTGACAGGTTAGAGTTTCACTCAGCAGCTATTTTTCTGGAATAATCTATTTCAGTTATATGATGACCCCGTCACATGACCCCCCATCACATGACCCTCGCGACCCCGTCACATGACCGGGGGGGGCCCATAGAGTCTGAACAGCCCCGGGCCCTGGCTACCCTTAATCCACCCCTGCTCCCAAGTCTTACCACCCAGTGGAAACATATTTCTTTGGTATCTACAGTTGTGGCCAAAAGTATTGACACCCCTGCAATTCTAATAAATCAGAAAAAGTACAAGGTGATTTATGCAATAAAAAACTTAAATGTATTGAAAAAACTTAAAAAATGGACTATATCAATAGTACATGTGAAAATTAGAGTAATAATACCTTCAGGTTTTTAATAAAGGAATACAAAAATCGTGACAAAAATAAAAAAGAATAAATATCCGAAAATCTTTACATAAAGGTAGTGACATAAATTTTGGTGTATACCCCTGCAATTCTGTCAGATAATACTCAGTTTCTTCCTGAAAATGACTGCAATCACAAATTCTTTGGTATTATTATCTTCATTTAATTTGTCTTCAATGAAAAAACACAAAAAGAATTGTCCTAAAGCCAAATTGGATATAATTTCACACCAAACATAAAGGGGTGGACAAAAGTATTGGCACTGTTAGGAAAATCATGTGATGCTTCTCTAATTTGTGTAATTAACAGCACCTGTAACTTACCTGTGGCAACAGGTGTTGGCAATAACTAAATCACACTTGCAGCCAGTGGATGTGACATGGATTAAAGTTGACTCAACCTCTGTCCTGTGTCCTTGTGTGTACCACATTAAGCATAGAGAAAAGAAAGAAGACCAAAGAACTGTCTGAGGACTTGAGAAACCAAATTGTGAGGAAGCATGAGAAATCTCAAGGCTACAAGTCCATCTCTAAAGACCTGAATGTTCCTGTGTCCTGCGCAGTGTCATCAAGAAGTTTAAAGCCCAAGGCACTGTGGCTAACCTCCCTAGATGTGGATGGAAAAGAAAAATTGACAACAGATTTCAATGCAGGATTGTGCGGATGGTGGATAAAGAACCTCGACTAACATCCAAACAAGTTCAAGCTGCCCTGCAGTCCGAGGGTACAACAGTGTCAACCCGTACTATCCATCGGCGTCTGAATGAAAAGGGACTGTATGGCAGGATACCCGGGAAGACCCACTTCTTACCCCGAGACATAAAAAAGCCAGGCTGGAGTTTGCCAAAACTTACCTGAGAAAGCCTAAAATGTTTTGGAAGAATGTTCTCTGGTCAGATGAGACAAAAGTAGGGCTTTTTGGCCAAAGGCATCAACATAGAGTTTACAGGAGAAAAAAAGAGGCATTCAAAGAAAAGAACACGGTCCCTACAGTCAAACATGGCGGAGGTTCCCTGATGTTTTGGGGTTGCTTTGCTGCCTTTGGCACTGGACTGCTTGACCGTGTGCATGGCATTATGAAGTCTGAAGACTACCAACAAATTTTGCAGCATAATGTAGGGCCCAGTGTGAGAAAGCTGGGTCTCCCTCAGAGGTCATGGGTCTTCCAGCAGGACAATGATCCAAAATACACTTCAAAATAGTTTGAGAGAAAGCACTGGGGACTTCTAAGGTGGCCAGCAATGAGTCCAGACCTGAATCCCATAGAACACACTGTGGAGAGATCTATAAATGGCAGTTTGGAGAAGGCACCCTTCAAATATCAGGGACCTGGAGCAGTTTGCCAAAGCAGAATGGTCTAAAATTCTAGCAGAGCATTATAAGAAACTCATTGATGGTTACCGGAAGCGGTTGTTCGCAGTTATTTTGGCTAAAGGTTGTGCAACCAAGTATTAGGCTGAGGGTGCCAATACTTTTGTCTGGCCCATTTTTGGAGTTTTGTGTGAAATGATCAATGTTTTGCTTTTTGCTTCATTCTCTTTTGTGTTTTTTCATTGCAGGACAAATTAAATGAAGATAATAATACCAAAGAATTTGTGATTGCAATCATTTTCAGGAAGAAACTGAGTATTATCTGACAGAATTGCAGGGGTGTCAATACTTTTGGCCACAACTGTAACACAGTAGGTGAATATGTCAGAGGAATAGGTAGAGGGGATTTCCACCTCAAACATAATGTCTCACATGAGGAAACAATGGCACAGCCTAAAAAACAACAAACAGATCATAATCAAACCAGCTGATAAAGGTGGTGCCATTGTTGTCCTTTATAAAACAGACTACCTCGACGAGATTCACCGACAACTATCTGACACTGACACATACATGCCGATAGGCAGTGATTAGTGATGAGCGAGCACTAAAATGCTCGGTGCTCGATGCTCGGGTGCTCGACCGAGCACCAAGCCCAATGTAAGTCAATTAGTGACAGGCCTAGTGATGGGCGAATCCTAAATTACTCGGAATCGCTTGACTCTAGCGAGTCCGAGCCCAGGACTCGCTACTCGTTGCGAGTCTAGCGAGTCCAATGTTAATGAATGGGGAAGCGAGTAATAGCGAGTAGTGTGAGATTTACAACTCGCAGATGTGTCTCGGAAGCTTCAGCCTGAAGCAATCCTAGTTTTGTCATTTATTTGCATTGCTCGTTTACTTTGTAAGTAATCGCTGACTCGCACAGATAAGAGTCCTGTCTCCTCTGTGCTGGCTGCCAGCTCCAGGGTCCTAGAGCCTGCCTGCTGCCTGATGTAGTAGTGCTGAGATTGTTCTCAGTCTGCTCATTCCCTGTGTACAGACATGAATGTCTGTGCACAGAGATGATGTAGCAGAGCTGAGATTGTTCTCAGTCTGCTCATTCCCTGTGCATAGAGATCTATATCTATACACAGGGGATGTAGCAGAGAGGACATCGCGTTTTGGACTGCGTCGGACGGAAGAGGATTTTTTTAATTAAAGATGGAGTCCCTAATGGCTTTTTTTTTTATTTCTAATAAAAAATTTTCTTTGTGTTGTGTTTTTTTTAAAACAATTTAATAGAAATTCATGGCGGTCATGTCTAATATTGGCGTGACCACCATAAATTTCGGGCTTAGGGCCAGCTGATAATACAAAGCTGGCCCTAACCCCTTCATTACCCAGCGTGCCACCGCTACCAGGGCCGCTGGAAGAGCGGGGTTCAGCGTCAGAGGATGGCGCTTCAATGAACGCGCCATCTTCTGGGGCGGCTGCGGGCTGCAATTTGCAGCGGGGGGTGCCCAGAAAGCTTGGGCATCCCTGCGCTGCGGATTCCAGCCCCCAGCTGCTTAGCTGTACCTGGCTAGACATAGAAATTGCGCGGAGCCCCACGCATTTTTTTTAAATTATTTCATGAAATTCTGAGATTCTGACTCTGAGACTCTGACTCTGAAATTCATTAAATAATTTTAAAAAAATGCGTGGGGCTCCGCGCAATTTCTATGTCTAGCCAGGTACAGCTAAGCAGCTGAGGGCTGGAATCCGCAGCGCAGGGATGCCCAAGCTTTCTGGGCACCCCCCGCTGCAAATTGCAGCCCGCAGCCGCCCCAGAAGATGGCGCATTCATTGAAGCGCCATCCTCTGGCGCTGAACCCCGCTCTTCCAGCGGCCCTGGTGGCGGTAGCACGCTGGGTAATAAAGGGGTTAATACCAGCTTTGTTATACAAGCTGGTATTAAGCCCGAGATTCTTAATGTCAGGCCACGTTTGACCCAGCCACTAAGAATCTCCAATAAAGGGTTAAAAAAACACAGAGAAAATCTTTTATTTGAAATAAAAAAAAAAGCCATTAGGGACTCCATCTTTAATTAAAAAAATCCTCTTCCGTCCGACGTAGTCCAAAACGCGATGTCCTCTCTGCTACATGCACAGGGAATGAGCAGACTGAGAACAATCTCAGCACTACTACATCATGTCTGTGAGCAGGCAGGTTCTAGGACCCTGGAGCTGCACAGAGAAGACAGCTGGACTCGGCTCGCAAAGAAACAGCAGTTACATTGCGAGTTTCCCTGCTATCACTGGCACAGTAGCCAATGATGACTCGCACGAGTCCAATGCAAACAATGGCAATCCTAGTTTTGTCAGCGTTTCTGACAAAACTAGGATTGATATTGATTTGCATTGGACTCGTGCGAGTCATCACTGGGAAACTCGCCGAGTACCGAGTCCTGCGAGTCCCTTACTACTCGCCGAGTAACGAGTCCTAGCGAGTAGATTCGCCCATCCCTAGACAGGCCCCGCCCACAGACGTCCGGCTATAAAGCAAGTGTTTCTGGGAAAGGGCGGGAGGGTGGGCTTTTTCAAATCATCGCAGCATACAACACCTTGCTGTGCCCCCCAGAGGGACCCTAACAATCAATCTGCTCTCTGTGAGGTGCCATCTCACTGTGTGCACTGAAGGGAGCTGTGTATTTGTGTCCAGAGCGATAATTATTAGTGAAGAGTCCGAGTATCTCGGTGGTACTCTGTGCTCGCCGAGCATCCCAAGTACCGGGATACTTGTGCGAGTAACGAGTAGCGCCGAGCATGCTCGCTCATCACTAGCAGTGATCCTACAAATGAGATTAGGTCGAAAATAACCAATCTAATAACAAAACACATAACAACAGGTACTATTGACAAAAAATTGGCTACTTACTTACAGAATCAACATCCCATAACACCAGTTATATATATCTTACCAAAAATCCACAAAAATCTAAAACATCCACCTGGCAGACCTATAGTCGCCTCTACAGACTCTATACTATCCCCATTGTCCATCTCATTGGAAATAATACTGAGTCCACTAATCACAACCGTGAATTCATTCATTAAAGACACCAATGACTTCCTGGACCATATCCGCAGGATAACACCAATATCTTCTGAGAGCATCCTGGTGACCTTAGACGTCAACAGCCTTAACACTGACCACCATCTTGGCATTGAGGCTGTTGATTGGTTTCTCCAAATGCATGAACCTACAAATATACCCCCAAAAAACCTTTGGCCTAGAAACCCTAGAATTGGTACTCAGGAAGAACTTCTTTCTTTTTGAGGATGAGTTCTTCCTGCAAAAACGAAGTACCGCAATGAGGGCGAATGTTGCGCCTCCGTATGCAAATATATTTATGGCAAAATTCGAATCTGACTATGTATACAATAATGCTCTATTCAAATCCCATGCCAAGTTATGGCTCAAATTCATAGATGATATCTTTTGCATATGGATTTGTAATATAGATTCACACAATTCCTTTGTCAATGAGATTAATCACAAGATACCAGACCTGACCTTCACATTACACGCCATCCTGAATGAAATCTAATGGTCATCTCTTCTCTCTTCATACAGGTATATGACTCTGTGACTTCCATTCACTTCCATTCACTCAGCTTTCAAGCCTGTCTCTCCTCACAAACGAGCTATATGACTCTGTGACTTCCATTCACTTCCATTCACTCAGCTTTCCAGCCTGTCTCTCCTCACAAGCGAAGTATATGACTCTGTGACTTCCATTCACTTTCATTCACTCAGCTTTCCAGCCTGTCTCTCCTCACAAGCGAGGTATATGACTCTGTGACTTCCATTCACTTCCATTCACTCAGCTTTCCAGCCTGTCTCTCCTCACAAGCGAGGTATATGACTCTGTGACTTCCATTAACATACTTGTCTTTTACTAATTTAATATACTGAAATCATCTTACTGTGTGTGATGTGGGTTGTTCAGAGGTCATCTTTGGTTCAGAAGTGTTTATGACCCATGATGCCCAGGAACCCTGTTTATTTGTCTTGCATTTATTGCCTCCTGCTGTCCTGCGTTTCTTTGATTGATTGATTAACAAGCTTAATAGACCCAGATCTAAGTAGAAACTCCCTATATATGTAGAGTCAGCTAAGGGGTGCAATCATGCGGGGTCTTGCAATCATGCCAACTGCATAAGTGCCGACTGTGTAAGTGCTATGCAGTTACATCGGGGCAGAAAACGGGCCATGCAAGACAAACAAACAGATATATAATTTGTACACTTGTGCAATTATGTATTCACTATGTAAATCCCAAACTACTCGTCAGTACTGACCACTCACCCACCACTACAGCTCTCCTTCCCACTGCATCTGACCCACGCTACTCTCATTCCCCGCTCATCATCCACAATGTATCCCCTCCTTTGCACTCTCTCTCCCATCCTTCTCCACTTCCTGCTACCCCCGCTCATCCCTCCACCCAGCAACAAAGTACTTCTCTCACCCTCCATCCTACCTAACCACCTCACCCACTCCTCTTAACTATTCATTCACTTTCAATCCTCCGTCTCCAATCAGGCATGCCCACCACGTGAACTCTTTTGCTCCCACCTGCTAACCCTCTCCCTGCTCCTCCTACAGGCTGGCGACATTTCCCCTAATCCCGCCCCCCCGTCACATCCCCACAGTCACCTACACCCCACCCCCACATCCCATCACCAACTCTCATAACCTCACCATCACCCACCCTAGCAACCTCACCAAACTTAGACCCATCCCCCCCAGCCCCTGCTCCTCTAATCTACCTGCGAGGTGCACTCTGGAACGCCCGCTCAGTCTGTAATAAACTCCCATACATCCATGAACTCTTTATTTCTAATAAGCTCTCATTCCTTGGCATCACAGAGACCTGGCTCACCCCCTCAGACATGGCCTCCCCTGCTGCACTATCCTACGGCGGACTCAATCTTTCTCATACCCCCCACCCCTCTGACAAACATGGCGGAGGTGCCGGCATACTCCTTTCCGACACCTGCTCCTTCGCCCCTATTCCATTACCCCCCTCTGCTACTCTACCATCTTTCAAAGCCCACTCTGTCCGCATCTTCTCCCCCTGTAACCTCCAGCTAGCCGTCATCTACCGCCCCCCTGGATCCATCCCCACTTTCCTCGACCAATTCACCACTTGGCTACTTAATTTCCTCTCTACTGACATCCCCACCCTCATTATGGACGATTTCAATATCCCTATTGACACTGCCCACCCAACCGCCTCTCAACTTCTTTCCCTGACCTCCTCCTTCGGGGCTCTCTCAATGGTCTTCTTCTGCCACCCGCAAAGATGGCCACAAGCTGGATCTCCTCTTTACCCGTCTTTGCTCCCTTACTAACCTCACAAACTCAACCCTCCCCCTGTCTGACCACAATCTACTGACCTTCTCCTCCCCATCTGTCTCTCCGCTACTCCCCTGTCTCCCCCCTCTGCCAAGCCCTTCACTGGCTCCCTACTTCCCAGAGATCCCAGTTTAAAACATTAACCATGACATACAAAGCCATTCACAACCTGTCCCCTCCATACATCTCTGACATGGTCTCCCGATACCTACCCTCACGCAACCTGCGATCCTCCTAAGAGCTCCTCCTCTACTCCCCCCTCATCTCCTCTTTGCACAACCGCATACAGGATTTCTCCCGTGCTTCACCCATACTCTGGAACTCACTGCCCCAACACATCAGACATTCTCCTACCCGGGAACCTTCAAAAGAAGCCTGAAGACCCACCTCTTCCGGCAAGCCTACCACCTGCAATAAGACCCGGTCCACCAGACCGCCTCACGACTGGAACTTCCCCCTCCCACTGTATCCCCACCCGCCCCTCGTAGACTGTGAGCCCTCGCAGACAGGATTTCTCCCCTCTTGTATCTGTATGACATTTATTGTTACTTGTATTGTTACTATGTTACTTGTCCTAGTCTGCCCCTTTTAGCATGTAAAGCGCCATGGAATATAATGGCGCTATATAAATTAATAATAATAATAATAATAATAAAAATTGGTCAAAAAAGTTATTTTACAACATTGGCCTCTTCTTGGGACTGCTTACCCCAAAATCAAGAAATTTTAAAACCCACCCCTGGTCTGTTATAAAAGAGCACCCAACCTCAAACAACTACTGGTCAGGGCTGATGTTGGGTCTACCATTCCTAGACTAAGACAAAAAACACTCAGTACGGCGTGCAGGGGCACTTTACCGTGTTTCCGTGTTTAGGTTGTGCACAATGTACCAATGTCACTAAAGGTGAGACCTGTACACACCCGAGGTCAGGCAAACGCTTTAGTATCAATGGTTTTTATACTTGTGACTCGATATATGTAGTCTATATGATCAAGTGCCGTGCGATCTCGGGTATGTTGGGGAGACTACCCAACATATCCGAGACCGCATAAGCAAACACAAATCCTCGATTAGGTATTAGAACACTTTACTACCCGTTCCAGCTCATTTTATAGAAGAAAAACACAATGTGAGTCAACTCAGATTCCAAGTCATTGATCATATTCCCATTCCCAGGCGAGGGGGTGAATGTATCCATAAATTGAAAGAAAGCAAATCATTCTGGATACACCATCTCAACACCCTCTCAGACCTGGGACTTAATAAAGAATTTGAATTGTACTACTGATACCTTAGTATCCCCTAGGAACCAATCGTGGCTTCTTACATACAGGGCCGGCATTAGGGGGGGGGCAGACTGGGCAGTTGCCTAGGGCCCCCACTCCCTAAGGGCCCCCAAAGGAGCTGAACTGAAAATAGCAATAAAACAGTAAAAAATAAAAAAAATACACATATTTGGTATCGCTGCGTTCGTAAGAATCTAAGCTATCCATATATGAAGTAAATTAATCCAATTGGTAAATGGTGTAACGGAAAAATAATTAAAACGCCAGAATTGTGTTTTTTGGGCCACCACGTTGTTACAATACAATGCAATAAAAGGCGATCAAAAATGTTGTATCTGACTCAAAATGGGATCAGTAAAAATGTCAGCTCAGGGCACATAAAGTAAGCCCTCACATAGCCCTGTATCTTCAAAAATGAAAACATCATGGGTCTTGGAAAATGGCGAATAAAGCAAATGTATTTTAAATATTTTTTTTTTTTTTTTTTACAAATTTCTGGGGTTTTCTATGATTGAAATAAAAAAGTTCAGTATCTTCTTATTCTGACCTAGATAATCAACTTATGAACTCACTTTTACCATATAGTTAACATGATGAATAAAAAAACTCAAAAAAATTGGGGAATTGCACTTTTTTTGCACTTTTATTTGCAATTTCAAAGCACTTGGAATTTCTCATTCTCCAGTACATTTTGTGGTAGAATGAATGATGTCATTCAAAAGTACAACTCATCCCGCAAAAAACAAGCCCTCGTACGGCGATGTGGAAGGAAGAATAAAAAAGTTCTGGCTCTTGGGAAAAGCGGAGGGAAAAATAAAAACGAAAAATCGCTCAGTGATAAAAGTTATAAAATCCTTGCAATTGCCGTATAATAGCAGCAGGAGCGCCCCCTGCAGGCTTCAAGCTTCACATGTTCATGATGGGAGTAATTAGAGTTTGGGGACCTCCTTAATTCCTACATTTGTAGCCAGTTATCAAGCAGAACTTACAAGGCTTTAAAGGGGATGTCCAGGATTAATAAAACTTTACTACATTCTTTCAAAAACATCACCACCCCTGTGTACAGGTGGTATGTGGTATTACAGCATAGGTCCATTCCCTTCAATTAAGATGAGGTGCAATATCACATACAACCTGTAGACAGGGGTGGTGCTGTTTTTGAAAGAAATCAGTCATGTTTATAGAATTCTGGACAACTCCTTCAAGATCAATATTTCCACTAGTGACCCCAGAACAACAGGATGGGGCTTAATTCAAATGTATTTTTTTTATAATATGAAGAATATAGCAGAATTTTGTTAAAGATGACATTTAAGTAGATGATCCTATAGAAACATTCCTCTTACTGACTCTCCAGTCTGTAAAACCTATTTAATTAAAGGGAACCTGTCACCTGGATCTAAGCCCCTACACTATCACTACCTGTCCCTGCACCTTCCTAGCTGCTCCCTATCTATCCCTCTCTGAGCTAAATCCACCCTATAAAACTGCAGAAAAATCTACTTATATAATCCGCAGTTGGGAATTCGGGCGTTGTCGCCGAATCCTAACATGCTTTGCGGGACTGCGAGTGATGACGCGCAGCGTCATCACGAGCCGTAGACCCGCACTACTGTAAAAAAAAAAAAAAAAAAAGTTAATGCTCACCTCTCCCCGAGCCCCCGCCGTCTCCTGGCGTCTTCCTCCAAGCTTCCGGTGCCTGCCGCAGGCTCCGAGTGTCTGCAGAGCTCTTCTACTGCAGTCAAGGACCTGTGGTGATGTCACAGTCACGTGACACCAGATTACTCCATGGTAACCTGGTGTCACGTGACTGTGACATTACCGCAGGTCCTGAACTGCACTAGAACAGCTCTGCAGACACTGGAAGCCTGCGGCAGCCACCGGAAGCTTGGAGGAAGACGGCAGGAGACGGCGGGGGCTCGGGGAGAGTGAGCATTAACTTTTTTTTTTTTTTAACCCCTGCCTTCCTGTTTGGAGACCTTTTACTGTACTGAGCATGCTCAGTACAGTAAATGTCTCCTCAAGCCTCACAGCCTCCCCATCCTCACTGCCTCCTCCAGCCTCAGTCTCCTCCAGCCTCACAGCCTCCCCATCCTCACTGCCTCCTACAGCCTCCTCCAGCCTCACAGCCTCCCCATCCTCACAGCCTCCTACAGCCTCACACCCTCCTCCAGCCTCACAGCCTCCTCCAGCCTCACACCCTCCTCCAGCCTCACTGCCTCCTCCAGCCTCACAGTCTCCTCCTGCCTCACATCCTCCTCCAGCCTCACAGCCTCCTCCAGCCTCACAGCCTCCCCATCCTCACAGCCTCCTCCAGCCTCACACCCTCCTCCAGCCTCACAGCCTCCCCATCCTCACAGTCTCCTCCAGCCTCACACCCTCCTCCAGCCTCACACCCTCCTCCAGCCTCACAGCCTCCTCCAGCCTCACAGCCCCCCATCCTCACAGCCTCCTCCAGCCTCACAGCCTCCTCCAGCCTCACAGCCTCCTCCAGCCTCACAGCCTCCCCATCCTCACAGTCTCCTCCAGCCTCACACCCTCCTCCAGCCTCACAGCCTCCTCCAGCCTCACAGCCTCCCCATCCTCACTGCCTCCTCCAGCCTCACAGTCTCCTCCAGCCTCACAGTCTCCTCCACCTCACAGCCTCCTCCAGCCTCACAGCCTCCCCATGCCTCACAGCCTCCTCCAGCCTCACAGCCTCCCCATCCTCACATGCCTCCTCCAGCCTCACAGTCCCCCCCAGCCTCACATCCTCCTCCAGCCTCACAACCTCCCCATCCTCACAGCCTCCTCCAGCCTCACAAGCCTCCCCACCTCACAGCCTCCCCAGCCTCACAGTGCCTCCTCCAGCCTCACAGCCTCCACCTCACATCCTCCTCAGCCTCACAGCCTCCCCATCCTCACAGCCTCCTCACAGCCTCACAGCCTCCTCCAGCCTCACAGCCTCTCCATCCTCACAGCCTCCTCCAGCCTCACAGCCTCCTCCAGTCTCACAGCCTCCTCCAGCCTCACAGCCTCCCCATCCTCACAGCCTCCTCCAGCCTCACATCCTCCTCCAGCCTCACAGCCTCCTCCACCTCACAGCCTCCTCCAGCCTCACATCCTCCCTCCACCTCACAGCCTCCTTCAGTCTCACAGCCTCCTCCAGCCTCACAGCCTCCCCATCTCACAGCCTCCTTCAGTCTCACAGCCTCCTCCAGCCTCACAGCCTCCCCATCCTCACAGCCTCCTTCAGCCTCACAGCCTCCTCCAGCCTCACAGCCTCCCCCTCCTCACAGCCTCCTCACAGCCTCACAGCCTCCTCCAGCCTCACAGCCTCCCCAGCCTCACAGCCTCCTCCAGCCTCACAGCCTCCTCCAGCCTCACAGCCCCCCCACTCACAGCCTCCTCCAGCCTCACAGCCTCCCCACCTCACAGCCTCCCCACCTCACAGCCTCCCACCTCACAGCCTCCCCATCCTCACAGCCTCCTCCACCTCACAGCCTCCTCCAGCCTCACAGCCTCCCCCATCCTCACAGCCTCCTCCAGCCTCACATCCTCCTCCAGCCTCACAGCCTCCCCATCCTCACAGCCTCCTCCAGCCTCACAGCCTCCTCCAGCCTCTCACCCTCCTCCATCCTCAGCCGCACTACCTGACACCGCTGCCATCCTGCCAACCGTCGGCCCCGCTCCATCGCCACCGCCCTCGCGCCCTCCGCGAGCTCCATGCTGCTCGGATGCCACCGGAGCCTTCCGCCCCTCGCCACTCTCTCACCGCTGGGCTCTCAATGTCGCCATGCTGGTGGAGTAGCGGTCTACGGGCTGTGGCCGGGTGCCGGGAGCCAGGGACGTCGTCCTGTGGCCGGCAACAGCCAATGGGAGTGAGCGGACCGTGTCAGCCTGCAAAGCCTGACACGCCCCGCTCACTCCCATTGCCTGCCCCTGCAAGCGGATTGGGCACTGTGTTGTACACACAGGACGCCCATCCCATTGCCCAGGACTTGGCGTCCTAGACCAATCGGATGACCGTCCTGTCTTTACCACACACCGCCCAATCCGCTCCTTCCGCTCAGGTCACATGTGTGACCTGAGGGCAAGAACTGATCCCTCTCTGCATCACCCAACCCGCCGCAGAGGACAATGCCGTGTGACTGGGGCTGCGATCAGCCCCAGCACGCAGCCACGTCCTGCCGCCTAGCGGTGATGTCACCCCTCCAGCCGCATCTCTCCTCACCCCTCCAGCCAGACCTCTCCTCACCCCTCCAGCCAGACCTCTCCTCACCCCTCCATCTGGACCTATCCTCACCACTCCAGCCTCTGCTCTCCTCACCCCTCCAGCCTCTGCTCCCCTCACTCCTCCAGCCTCCCGCCACATCATACTCTGCTATCCACAGAGCCCCCTCTATACTCTGACACCCACAGAGCCGCCTGTATACTCTCCTACACACAGCCGCCTGTATACTGTGTTACCCACACAGCCGCCTCTATACTCTGCTACCCACAGAGCCTTCTCTATACTCTGCTACCCACAGAGCCGCCTGTATAATCTGCTAACCACAAACCCGCCTGTATACTCTGCTACCCACAGAGCCGCCTGTATACTTTTCTACCCAGAGAGCCGCCTGTATAATCTGCTACCCTCAGAGCAGTCTGTATACTCTGCTACCCACAGACCCGCCTGTAAAGTCTGCTACCCACAGAGCCCCATGTATACTCTGCTAGCCACTCACCCGCCTGTATACACACAATTCATTTCACCGCGCTCCCGATGCAATTGCATCGGGCCTTTTCACTAGTAACTTATAACTTACAGAAGTCCCTGAGGCTGGGGACTGAGGAGGCGGCGCCAGGCTCCATTCAGCCCCTCCTCCATGCAGCAGCACACGCCCCACTGGGCGGCATTATTCTTTCTTCAACGCCGCCTCCTCCATTTGGAATCTGTGCTTTACACCTATCATGTTGTGGTGATGCGACCTCGATGTGTCCCCTGACTGAGACACAGCATATGGGAGATTGTATCTTCTGCTCGGTAGCAGCACACACAGGGTGAGCTGCTACTGGAGCTAAGTGCTGATTGAAATCACTGACCCCCAGGTGAGCGGGTGAATAAGAGATGATATGTGCTGCCCTGGGCTGTGGGGAGGGGGTGGAGTGTGTCAGGACAGCAGCAGGAGCTGCTGGGATTGTATGACGTTCTACTCTGCTGTGCCCCGGTGTAACAGGCCAGACTAACCCCCCCGACCAGAATATACTCGCGGTTAAAGTGGCCTAGGCCAGATTATACCCCTCCGTATACCACAGCAGCTGTAGATCAGGGCTCCAAGCAACACATGGGGGCCCGAGGCAGCACAAAGTGGCCCCAGGCAGCAGAAAGTGGCCCTACGCAACATACAGGGGCCCCAGGCAGTGCTAGGGCCCCAGGCAGTGCTAGGGCCCCAGGCAGTGCTAGGGGCCCCAGGCAGTGCACAGGGCCCCAGGCAGCACAAAGTGACCCCAAGCAGCACAAAGAGGCCCCAGGCAACATACAGGGGCCCCAGGCAGTACTAGGGGCCACAAGCTACACACAGGTCCCAGGCTACACACAGGGGCCCCATACAGCATACAAGGACCCCAGGCAGTGCACGGGGCCCCAGGCAGTGCATGGGGCCCCAGGCAGTGCACAAGGCCCCAGGCAGCACAAAGTGGACCCAGGCAGCACAAAGTGGCCCCAGGCAACATACAGGGGCCCCAGGCTACACACAGGGTCCGAGGCTACATACAGGGGCCCCATGCAGCATACAAGGGCCCCAGGCAGTACAAAGGGGTCCCAGGCAGCGCATGGGGGCCAGAGGCAGCACACAGGGGCCCCAGGCAGCACAAAGTGGCCCCGGGTGGCCCACTGCCTGGGGCCCCTGTATATTGCCTGTGGTCACTTTGTGCTGCCTGGGGCCCTGTGCACTGCCTGGGGCCCTGTGCACTGCTTGGGGCCCCTAGCACTGCCTGGGGCCCCTGTATGTTGCGTAGGGCCACTTTCTGCTGCCTGGGGCCACCTTGTGCTGCCTCGGGCCCTCATGCATTGCTTGGGCCCCGTGCACGGCTTGGGGCCCTGATCTACAGCTGCTGTGGTATACGGAGAGTTATAATCTGGCCTAGGCCTGTTTATACCCCGGGGTATAGTTTGGGTTAGGCCAGAATATACCAAGGGTATATTCTGGTCGGGGGGTTAGCCTGACCTGTTACATCGGAATCTGGAGGTCTGTGAATACCTGAATTGTGTGCTGTGTGAGTAAATACCTGAGTCACTGCCTTCTGTCGTGCCGATCCTAACCGCTACCTTACAGTGTAAAGTGGGTGGGAGATTTCAAATGGAGGAGGCGGCGATGAAGAAAGAATAACGCCGCCATGCTGCTGCATGGAGGAGGGGCTGAATGGAGCCTGGCGCCGCCTTCTCAGTCCCCAGCCTCAGGGACTTCTGTAAGTTATAAGTTATTTTTCTGCAGTTTTATAGGGCGGATTTAGCTCAGAGAGGGATAGATAGGGAGCAGCTAGGAAGGTGCAGGGACAGGTAGTGATAGTGTAGGGGCTTAGATCCAGGTGACAGGTTCCCTTTAAACACTTGTAGGTAATTTTTAATCAATATAAAGAGTCCTGTGTTTACAATCCCCATCTCTTGGTCAGAGTATAAGAGGTTAGAAAGAGCGACTCTCCCCGGAGGAGCCGTCCTGTATGACACAGACAATGATGGGAATGGATGTGTGTGTCTATGTGTGTGTGCTCGGTGTATACGTGTAATATATAGTGTTTGTGTCACATACCATGTGTGTCTATGTGTGTGTGCTCGGTGTATACGTGTAATATATAGTGTTTGTGTCACATACCGTGTGTGTCTATGTGTGTGTGTTTCGGTGTATACGTGTAATATATAGTGTTTGTGTCACATACCGTGTGTGTCTATGTGTGTGTGCTCGGTGTATACGTGTAATATATAGTGTTTGTGTCACATACCATGTGTGTCTATGTGTGTGTGCTCGGTGTATACGTGTAATATATAGTGTTTGTGTCACATACCGTGTGTGTCTATGTGTGTGTGCTCGGTGTATACATGTATTATATAGTGTTTGTGTCATATACTGTGTGTGTGCTCGGTGTATACATGTAATATATAGTGTTTGTGTCACATATCGTGTGTGTGCTCGGTGTATACATGTAATATATAGTGTTTGTGTCACATATCGTGTGTGTCTATGTGTGTGCTCGGTGTATACATGTAATATATAGTGTTTGTGTCACATATCGTGTGTGTGCTCGGTATATACATGTAATATATAGTGTTTGTGTCACATATCGTGTGTGTGCTCGGTGTATACATGTAATATATAGTGTTTGTGTCACATATCGTGTGTGTGCTCGGTATATACATGTAATATATAGTGTTTGTGTCACATATCGTGTGTGTGTGCTCGGTATATACATGTAATATATAGTGTTTGTGTCACATATCGTGTGTGTCTATGTGTGTGTGCTCGGTATATACATGTAATATATAGTGTTTGTGTCACATATCGTGTGTGTGCTCGGTGTATACATGTAATATATAGTGTTTATGTCACACACTATGTGTTGTGTGCATGTTACATCTATATTTATAAATCACAGCAGCACAGATGAGAGTTCCTAGGTGTAAACAGGTCGGCAATCGCCCAACAAACGAGCAAAATGCGGCTCATCATCAGGTGATTGGATGTTTATGGAGGAACAAAAATCCTTGCTCTCGGCAACACTGCAGAAGTGCTGCTGATAACATGATCCTGTAGGGGTAGATTGATCTACCGGTGATTGCTCTGCACCCATCAGTCTTCATCATCCTGTGTAAAAAGTCTGTAAACAAGCGCTGAATTACTTGAACATTATAAATCGCACTCATTTACCGAATGCGGCGCTTCTATGACTCACCGCGGCCGGGAATCCGGTTTAGACAGGCGATGCTTCCTTCCTCCTTGTCACGGGTGGACCGCGCCTGCCGGTAGTGGGGCCCGGTGTAGTGCAGATCAAAAGTGAAGACGTCTTGGTGGAACAGATTAAAGGGGTTTTAATTTATTCGTGACGCCACCTATGAGTAGTTTGGTAAGGACTACCGACGCTGCGGAACCTCCGGGGATGGACAGCAGCTAGATATTACGCTCCCCACAGGCTGAGCGGTGATCCCCGGAGGCTGGAGCTGCTCAAGATGTTGTGCGGCAGCTGCGGTTACCTTTTAGTGCGGACGGACAGTTCATAAGGAAGCACGGACACAGAAAGTCTCTGCAACGGGTCTTTACTGTAACCAGCAGGCAGTACATGGCATACAGTGGTTGAGTAGTAGACCAGGTGGACTCAGCAGTGATGGTGTCCCTTAGAGATCCGCAGTGGTCCTCCATTCTACCTATTTGGTTGCCAGTGTCGCCCAGGAATACCAGGTCGGGTACAGGGAGGCTGCTTCAATGCCCTATCCATGATGTACGTTCTGGATGTTTTGGGGAGCCTTGGATCCCTCAGTGGGTACACCGCTGGTTAGACGACTGGAAGTTGGCTTGTGGTGGGGTGCTCCTTTGAAGCTGCTCCTCCACGCTTTCTGGTTCGCGTGGCAGAGGTGAACTGCTGCCAGCTTCGGTACCAGTGAACCGGCTGTGAGTTGTGGGCACGGGAGTCTTTTGGGAACCCGTGTAGATAATGCCCAGTCCCGGTAGTTAAGGCCTCAGGTGCTGACACCCGACCGGTGACGGCCCAGGGGCCCGCACGGGGTGCGGTGCCCCCGCTCCTCTCCAAGTTCTAGTCCTAGACCCTTCTTCTCCGAGTTCTAGACTATTCTCTTCTCTGTCTAGATTATTGTGTGTTCTACTACACTTCCCTAACACTCCACCCCCCAGGACCTATGATTGGCCCTCTGTTCTAGGTGTTGCATGTAGGGTTGGATCTCTATGTTAACCAGATCATTGCTGAGTCAGAGAATATTGCGGCTGCATTTATGGCTGCAATACCCTCTTGTGACGCACTCGTTGCGGGGCGCCACACTCCCCTTGGTTGAATACGCTTGTCCCCAAGCGTCACACTACTCACCTTACAGAGGTTTTTTATTTTATAACAGGTAATACACTTTTATTAATGACAAGTCCATTGTATGCATAAAAGTGAAAAGGTAAATAACAGGTTAACACATTGCGCGGACCCGGCGGGCGGTCGGCTGTCCTTAGAATAAAAGTTCAGGCTGTAGCTGCCAAGTCGCGGTGTTACGGTGCAAACAGGAAGAAGTCTCTTTAGTAGCAAAGTTCAAACAACACAAGTCACTGATGGAGGGCAGTGTTCCGGACTCATATAGCGAACCACCCGTCACAGCATACATGTCGCTCATAGGTTACTATGTCCCCTCTATACAAGTCTCGGTTTGGATGACCTCGTGGTAGGTGCGATTCCACATCACGACGCCCCACAAATACTTCAGTACTCACACCCTCCTCCCTTACGAATCCCCACCCGGTGGACAAGTTAAAGGTGCTTACCCGCCCGGTTTTACGGAATTGTTCAGGTAATGGAGATTGGCAGTGGGCCTCAGCGCGAGCCTGCATGTTGGTTTGCAGTTGAGTGTGCCACTCGTCTCTCCGGATACGACGTACCTCTTCGTCGGAGTGGTGCGGCGTGTGGATCAAGTCACTACGGCGTGCTGGTTGTTGAACTGCTGGAGCTTGGTGGGCAGTCTGGAGTGGAGCCCGGTTCAACGGAACCGGAGAAGATGCTGTTGCGGCGGCACCCTACCAGGGCACCCGAGCTGATCGCCCGGCAGAAGGATTCCTTGTGTCTCCCCAGGTGAACCCGGTGTAGAGATCCTCAGCTGGACTGTAGGTCTCGTCGTCATCCTCCTCGATGACTACGTCGGGCTGCTCGGCTGACGAAGACGATGGGATGAAATCCTCTGGGTCTGTGGGTGGCTGTGCTGCAAAGTTCTCCTCGGGGTCGTTGTGCAGGACTTCCAGGCTGCCTGCCTCTTCTTCTGTAGCAGCGGGAAGTGGTGTTTCGATCCCGGTCACCAGGTAGGCCTCGGTAATAGCAGAGGAGGCCTCCGGTTTAGGGGAGAAACAGGCGACAGTCTCGGTAGTGTAGAAACTAGTCGCGGGTTCCGCAGGTGGAACCAGGTAGGTGTCAGCTTCTTCGTGGGAGCGTATTGGAAGCTCCGGCTCTGGAACGGGGTCGGCTGCGGTTTCAACCGCTGGAACAGGTCGAGCTGTGGTCCTCACAGGAATGATGCAGTCTATGGGCTCCGGTGACGAAGCAGGACAGGTGGTAGGCGACGGTGAGGTGGTTGAAAAGCTGGCGATGTCGTCTGGGCTTGGAGAAGCTGTACCCGGTCGGCTCTGCTGTATCGCATGATGGAGTCTTCTGCCCAGGGTCGCACTCCAGCTGCGAATCGTCCATTCCACTGTCTCGAGTAGTCGCACCCGGAGGTCTTGTAGAGCCTCTAGCCAGAAGTCGGGGCTGCCGTCTATGGTAAGGGCAGGATCCGGACCCGGTTGGCCTATGGCTGCTCTGGCCTCCGCCTCGACCTCCCGCATCAGGTCTTGGAGTCTCATGCTGGCCATTCTCTTCTTGGAGGGAAACCACACCCGTTCAACCGGTAAGCGTTCTGGTAGAGCTGGTGAAGAAGATCTGTCTGTGTCACTCCCATTTCCTCTGGGCTTTTGTAGTCCAATCGTGGGAAAAGTCTTTGGGGTCCGCCCCCATGGTTGATTCGAGCAATCAGGGCGGACAAAGAGTTTGGCGCCTTTTGTCTTTAGCCCTCCCTCGATGAGGGGGGGGTTGACTCACTCCTGGGCTTGCACGTGGCGGATTCTTGTGGCGGGAATGCCATCTTGGGCGCCATCTTGGCCCAATGGTGAAAAGGCGGGATAGTTCTTTTAGGGACGAACAAAGTCCAAATTGTAGACAATAAAGTCCAGTTTAAGCACATTATACCCGTTGGGTAACGGGCCTGCTCGTATCCTGTTCGTGACGCCATTTTCTGACTCACCGCGGCCGGGACTCCGGTTTAGACAGGCGATGCTTCCTTCCTCCTTGTCACGGGTGGACCGCGCCTGCCGGTAGTGGGGCCCAGTGTAGTGCAGATCAAAAGTGAAGACGTCTTGGTGGAACAGATTAAAGGGGTTTTAATTTATTCGTGACGCCACCTATGAGTAGTTCGGTAAGGACTACCGATGCTGCGGAACCTCCGGGGGATGGACAGCAGCTAGATGTTACGCTCCCCACAGGCTGAGCGGTGATCCCGGAGGCTGGAGCTGCTCAAGATGTTGTGCGGCAGCTGCGGTTACCTTTTAGTGCGGACGGACAGTTCATAAGGAAGCACGGACACAGAAAGTCTCTGCAACGGGTCTTTACTGTAACCAGCAGGCAGTACATGGCATACAGTGGTTGAGTAGTAGACCAGGTGGACTCAGCAGTGATGGTGTCCCTTAGAGATCCGCAGTGGTCCTCCATTCTACCTATTTGGTTGCCAGTGTCGCCCAGGAATACCAGGTCGGGTACGGGGAGGCTGCTTCAATGCCCTATCCATGATGTACGTTCTGGATGTTTTGGGGAGCCTTGGATCCCTCAGTGGGTACACCGCTGGTTAGACGACTGGAAGTTGACTTGTGGTGGGGTGCTCCTTTGAAGCTGCTCCTCCACGCTTTCTGGTTCGCGTGGCAGAGGTGAACTGCTGCCAGCTTCGGTACCAGTGAACCGGCTGTGAGTTGTGGGCACGGGAGTCTTTTGGGAACCCGTGTAGATAATGCCCAGTCCCGGTAGTTAAGGCCTCAGGTGCTGACACCCGACCGTGACGGCCCAGGGGCCCGCACGGGGTGCGGTGCCCCCGCTCCTCTCCAAGTTCTAGTCCTAGACCCTTCTTCTCCGAGTTCTAGACTATTCTCTTCTCTGTCTAGATTATTGTGTGTTCTACTACACTTCCCTAACCCTCCACCCCCCAGGACCTATGATTGGCCCTCTGTTCTAGGTGTTGCATGTAGGGTTGGATCTCTATGTTAACCGGATCATTGCTGAGTCAGAGAATATTGCGGCTGCATTTATGGCTGCAATACCCTCTTGTGACGCACTCGTTGCTGGGCGCCACATGTACATGTAACCTAAATGTCTGAGTGTGACGGTTCAATATGTGAGCATTTAGGGTCCCACTTTAACCTCCCTGGCGGTCTGTTTCTTTGCAAAAAAATCAACAAAAAGCGGGCTTACCCGCGTTCGCGGCAGATGCGGTAAAAAAACCGCATCTGCCGCACTTGCCGCATAGCTGCCGCACTTGCCGCACTTGCGGCGCGGTTGCGGCGCGGTTGCGGTAATCTGCTTAGTAAAGGGAACCTAAGTGACATACACTTACATGCCTGCGTTCTTCTGGGGTCTCCCTGTGTGTGCTGGGACTTGTGGGCTGTGCCCATCATGGCTGCTCTCCCCCTCCCTTATGCACGGCCCCTCTCAGCCTGCTATTGTGACGTGAGGCTGATCGCGTCATAAAGGGGCGGGGCTCAATCGCGGCATCCCGGTAGCCCCGCCCCTTTATGACGCGATCAGCCTCACATCACAATAGCAGGCTGAGAGGGCCGTGCATAAGGGAGGGGGAGAGCAGCCATGATGGGCACAGCCCACAAGTCCCAGCACACACAGGGAGACCCCCAGAAGAACGCAGGCATGTAAGTGTATGTCACTTAGTTCCCTTTACTAAGCAGATTACCGCAACCGCGCCGCAACCGCGCCGCAAGTGCGGCAAGTGCGGCAGCTATGCGGCAAGTGCGGCAGATGCGGTTTTTTTACCGCATCTGCCGCGAACGCGGGTAAGCCCAAGCCTGACTCGGGGTTAACGATTCTGGTAGTGAATGTTAACCCCGAGTCAGGCTCGGGAATAACGCTAGGGAGGTTAACTTTTTGCCCAGGGCCCCACTTTGCCTAAAACCGGCCCTGCTTACATACAATGTATGTACAATGTAATTGGACTAGTGGTTTTAATAGATCTGTATGTACTAACCAACTTCTGATGATTTGATTCATTGTTATTATAGCATGTACCATCTTCCGTGCATGTATGTTCTAAACATATCTTCTTTGTATTTCATTGTAGAGATAACAAGAAGTGGAAATGTATATGATTCACTATGTCACTGGAATGATCAGCACCTGCACCTATTAAGAACTCAAGTCCAACTTAAGGGACTTTCACTGGACCCAAAAGCCACTACACCGCTATCTGGCACCATTATTCTGCTCCAATACTGTCTTTCTGACACTTTACTAATCATTGTTTACAAGCACTGACACACTTCCTGTTTTACAAATTGAGCATGCCCTGATGAGGAAGGCCACTTTGCCTTCGAAACATGTCAGTTTAGCTATACCAGCACGCACTGAGACAAGACCGCATGGCAGTTTGTTTCCCTGACTTCAGCGCTCCTCTCCATCAAGAATCACCTGACTGCGGCGTAGCATTTGCTACAAACAGCTAACAACTCTCTGACAGTGAACGAAGTGCTGTGCGACCGCTGGCCACAGCTCACAGTGCTGACCTTCCCCCAGGCAGAGGCTGCCTGAACTTTAACCAGACAACATCCGTGAGAGGAGTAAGGTGGTGAAAAGTGGAACAGCACCGTAACGTTATTAATACCGCTGGGAACCCTGAGGCCAAACAGAAGTAGAATATCATATCAGTGCAAGTACAATGACAAACATATAACGACAGCACAAAAAGAGAAGTCCCTAGAAGGAAGGAACTACAACCACCAATATACACTCCTGGAGAGACCACAAATAGGACTAAGCAGCATATCACAGCAGTGCAAGCATACAGATATATTTGTATATAGACATCATAAAAGGAGGAGTACCTAGAAGGAAGATACTACAACTACCAACAGACACTTCTGAAAAGACCTATAAATAAGCTTCTGTGTGACCCAGTGCTCTAATATAACCACATCAAAATTCTTGTTTTTCACATCTCTACAACCCTTCGGGGTTGTGTGGTTGGAGCTGCCGGCGGCCATAGTTAGAGCCTACTACCAGAGGACCTGCGGTGACGTGGCATGGGATGCAGGACCCCATGATCGGAAGGCGGCCCGCGTGATTCAGATCCGGAAGGGCGATACAGAAGTACGCTGACCGAAGGACTCTGCTCCTGTCGCTCGTACTCCTGGTTGTGCGGACTACACAACCCGGACAGGTGATACCACTCCCGCCAAATCACCAGGTTATTCATAGAGCGCCTCTCTTTTTCCATTCTTTGCAGTAGTAACCAATGACACATTTCCTGTTCTCAATGATACCCGCCCATATATACAGTATAAAAAGTGGCAAAATGCACTCCATGTCACTCCTGACCTCCTATGCATCCCCCATGGGCACTACTCAAGGACCACAAGAGGTAATTAATGATTCCTGCACCTCATTGTGTCAGAATCAGCCTCTCATTTCTGCTTCATCTTATATACTGCTCTCTTATTAATAGGACAGGAGTCACATACCATAACTGTATATTAGTAGGTATGTGCTCTTAATGTTTTTTTTACCTAAGATGACACCATAATATCATACCAATGTTGTTTTTTTTTTGTTCTCTTTCCCCCCAATAATTAGGTGATCCTCACCTAGGACTCTAATCAACTACCCTACACCTACAGAACCTAGCCTGGTGACACTCCGTACAGGTACCCAGTTACTAAAATTCACAATCCACTGTAGTTGATAGGTGCCCTCTATCTATCATTCAATAGGTCTCACTAAGAGCACGGCCAGCATAGACTTTAACCTGCAAGCAGTGATATAACTCTCTCACCTAGCTACGCTTTACTGTTCCCCTGAATCCAGCTTGCTGGACTTACATATAGTAATTTACATTATTATATACAGTTGTGGCCAAAAGTCACCTTAATCCTCATTATAGGACACACGGCCCACCACTCATATAATACCCAGATAAGACCTGGTTATATGTACACAATTGCTTGTTTACTTATTGTTGTTTTTTTGTACTTGCCTCACGTAGACGCATTCTTGAAGAAGACCCATGTTGGGTCGACACGTCAATGAATGATTGCTTTCATTAATTTGTTGAGTCAAGTGAATTTTTCTCTTTCCAGAAAGGGGCGGAGTCGAAACATGCCTTACTAGACATCGAGCAAAGCAACTGTGGAAACTATACCAGAGCTAATGTACTGTTGCATCCACACAGGGTTGGACTGGGGTGTCTGGGGTCCACCAGGGAAATTGACTTCAGGGGTCCACCCACCCTTCAGCTATATGCAAATACCTGTTAGCCTTCATACCCATTATATTGGCGTCTCCAGCACATCACTGTGCGCTCACCAGAACTGTGATGTACAATTACTGTAGTTTACATTAAAGGGAACCTGTCACCTGGATCTAAGCCACTACACTATTACTACCTGTCCCTGCACCTTCCTAGCTGCTCCCTATCTATCCCTCTCTGAGCTAAATCCGCCCTATAAAACAGCAGAAAGATAATTTATAACTTACAGAAGTCCCTGAGGCTGGGGACTGAGGAGGCGGCCCCAGGCTCCATTCTACCCCTCCTCGATGCAGCAGCACACGCCCCGCAGGGCGGCATTATTCTTTCTTCATCGCTGCCTCCTCCATTTGGAATCTCCCACCTGCTTTACACCTATCATGTTGAGGTGATGCGACCTCCATGTGTCCCTTGACCGGGACACAGCATATGGGAGATTGTATCTTCTGCTCGGTAGCAGCACAGACAGGGTGAGCTGCTACTGGAGCTGAGTGCTGATTGAAAGCACTGACGCCCAGGTGTGCAGGTGAATAGGAGATGATATGAGCTGCCCTGGGCTGTGGGGTGGGGGTGGAGTGTGTCAGGACAGCAGCAGGAGCTGCTGTGTAGAGAGAGCTGTGTGAAGATTTAACACAGCCTGTGAGCTCTCTGAGTGGATATTCATGAGGCTAATGAGCGGACGGTGAGGAGAGAAAGGTTGTGTTCTGACCTAACACAGCCTAACTGGGGGAAGGTACAGAGCTTCTATATCAGCTGTTGGGATTGTATGAGGTTGTACTCGGCTGCGCCCCGGAACCTGGAGGTCTGTGAATACCTGAACTGTGCCATTAAACTGTGTGCTGTGTGAGTAAATACCTGAGTCACAGCCTTCTGTCGTGCCGATCCTAACCACTACCTTACAGTGTAAAGTGGGTGGGAGATTCCAAATGGAGGAGGCAGCGATGAAGAAAGAATAACGCCGCCCAGCGGGGCGTGTGCTTCTGCATCAAGGAGGGGCTGAATGGAGCCTGGGCCCGCCTTTTCAGTCCCCAGCCTCAGGGACTTCTGTAAGTTATAAGTTATTTTTCTGCTGTTTTGTAGGGCGGATTTAGCTCAGAGAGGGATAGATAGGGAGCAGCTAGGAAGGTGCAGGGACAGGTAGTGATAGTGTAGGGGCTTAGATCCAGGTGACAGGTTCCCTTTAAAAAGACTCTTTGGTGAAAAGAAGTTATCAGTGATCCACAGGTTTGATAGATGATTACTTATTTATTAGTGGAAACCGCTCCATCGGGAGAATGTGGCACTTTTAGGGTGGTTTCACACTGGCGTTTGCAAACGCCGTGCACCGAACGCAGCCAAACGCTTGCGCACATGCGTTCCTATGTTTAACATGGGAACGCATGTGCCTGCGTTTGGTTGCGTTCGGTTGCGTTTGCGCTCGGATGCGCACAATTTGTGCACCCTCCGAGCGCACTCTGGACGCAGCCCTGTTGCATTTTTTGTGCGGTCGCGGGCGCTTGGTTTATCAGCAAGCGCCCGCAAGCGCATAAACCATGCATAGAAGTCAATGGATCCGCAGTGTCCTCCGCATGACAACGCAGGAGAACGCTGCGGATCTCATTGAAATATATCCCGGCGGCCACCGGAAATCAGCTAAAGTCGCCGCTGCTCTCCCGCCGGTGTCAGCGGGGAGAAACAGCTGATCTGACAGCTGTTTAAATCTCCCGCGCTGACACCGAATAGGTGATGTCGGCGTGGGAGATTTGAAGCAGCGATCAGCTGTTTCATATCTCCCGCGCTGATATCGCCCTATTCGGTGTCGGCGCGGGAGATTTAAACAGCTGTCAGATCAGCTGTATCTCCCCGCTGACACCGTCGGGAGATCAGCTGTGCCAGGAGGAGGAGATCTCTGCCGCTGATCTCCTCCTCCCGGCCGCCCCCAGAGACAGCTGATTGGCTGCCCGGGGTGCATATTAATGTAAACGCATGCGGAGATTCTCCGCTGCGTTCACATTAATATGGTTGCGTTTGCTTCTGCATGCCATACGCATGCAGACACAAACGCCAGTGTGAATCCAGCCTTATCCCCATTATTAAAGGGGTTTTCCCCACGAACAAAGTTAATTTTAACCTTCAGACACATCCATTACACAGTACATAGCAGGGACACATATATAAGATTATCTCTGCACAGGAGGTGTGGTATGATCAGACCATGCCCCTCTACAGTCAGACACATCCATTACACAGTACATAGCAGGGACACATGTATAAGATTATCTCCGCACAGGGGAAGTGGTATGATCAGACCATGTCCCTCTACAGTCAGACACATCCATTACACAGTACATAGCAGGGACACATAGGCTAAGGTCACATTTATAAGGCTCATTACAATTACCGCATCCAGATCCGGATGCAGTAATCTAATGTGCCTTCAGACACATTTTGGACACAAAATGTGTCCCTAAAGCCGCATTCGGTAACCGGATTGCTCATAATATGCAATCCGGTTGCCGTATGCTTTATTCATCCCTGCTGCCGCCGGCATGAACAAAGGGTTAATGTTAATAATAGATGTGGGCAACATGTCTCCAGGGAGTGCCCACCCTCCCTACAGACATGTTATTCACATAGAGCGGCATGTGAAGTGTTAATTAGCTTTATTACACTATCGCCGGCTTTTGTCGGCTTTTACTAATTCTTAATGACAGGCGGCTCCTCGCTGTGCAGGAGTTTACAGTATGCAAGGTGCGTAAGCATATTACAGGGCAGCATCCTCAATAAGGAGCTGTCCCTGGTGCTTACGCCAATTGCGTACTGTACATGCTGCTATCCATGGTGCTGAAACATTTATCATTAGTGCTATGGCCAGTGCACCGTCATAGAAGTAATGTTAAAGTTTTCAGCACCATGGAGAGCAGCATGTACAGTACGCAGTTTGCGTAAGCACCAGGGACAGCTCCTTATTGTTGATGCTGCCCTGTAATATGCTTACGTACATTGCGTACTGTAGCTCCTGCACAGCGGGGAGCCGCCGCCTGCCATTAAGGGTGCATCCTCACGATCAGGAGACGCAGCGTTTTGGACGCAGCGTCTTTGCGCTGAGTCCAAAACGCTTCGTCATACAGTAGTAGCATAGTGGATGGGATTTCAAGAAATCCCATCCTCACTGTGTAACCCGCCCGCAGCGTCTTTGAAGCTGCGGTGCGGGTTGCCGGCAGTCCGCTCCTCCTCCGCATGTTCATTTCATGCTGCAGAGTCAGAAGCGGCTCCCATCGGGTGACAGCAGGGAGAAGCCGCCCTGCACCCGCCGCACATGGTGAGTACGGGGCGGCTGCGGTCTCCCTGCGGCCACCCGCAGCTTCCCTCAGGTCCGGAGGAGCTGCGTCCAACACGCAGCTCCTCCGGACCATGAGCACATACCCTAAGAATTAGTAAAAGCAGACAAAAGCCAGTGATAATGTAATAAAGCTAATTAACACTTCACATGCCGCACTATGTGGACAACATGTCTGTAGGGAGGGTGGGCACTCCCTGGAGACATGTTGCCCACATCTATTATTAACATTAACCCTTTGTTCATCCCTGGCAGGAGCAAGGACGAACAAAGCATCCGGCTACCGCAGGCATTCACATGTGCCTTGCGGTAGCCGGATGGGCTCCCATAGGAGCCCATTACAGCAATCCTGCTGCGGTTAGGAAACCGCTCCGTAAACTGCAGCATGCAGGATTTTTCCCGCAGGCTGCAAATCCGGATGCGGTAACCACATTGCCATTTAGGCAACCCAGATTTATAATGGGTGCCTATAAGCTGCAGATCCTGATCCGGTTTGCTCAAAACCGGATCAGGATCTGCAATCCCAGACGCAAATGTGACCCTAGCCATATATGATTATCTCAGCACAGGAGATGTGGTATGATCAGACCACATCTATCCAAGCCCTGAAGAAGTAGCAGGTTCTGCTAAGAAACACGTCGGCAAATAAAGTGTTTCCTTGTTTAATCAGATTGACTCTCATTGGTCTGCACGGATACAAGAAGCCTGGCCTTTTCTTTACTTCTTCAAATTAAAGATTCCAGCATCCACATGACTACATCACCAGAACCACTGGCCATACAATAACATATTACTAGAACCCCTGTCAGTATATTACCAGAACCACTGTCAATACAGTAATACATCACCAAAACCAGTCAATACATCACCAGAACCCCCATCAATACAATAATACATCATCGCTATATCACCAGAACTACCGGCAAAACAGCCTCTCCCCTCCCATGTTCTACGCAGCCTCTCGCCTTCCATGTTCCACGCAGCCTCTCGCGCATCCCTCATCCATGCACCTTCTCCCCTCTCCCATGTTATATGTAGCTTCTCCCCTCATTCTTGCAGCTTCTCCCCCACGTTCCATGTAGCTTCTCCCTCTATCCCCCCATCCATCCATGTACCTTTTCCCCCATCCACCCATCCATCCATATACCTTCTCCCCCATCCATCCATCTTCTCACCCCTTTTCCATGCCACCCCCATCCATCCATCTTCTCCCCCCTTTTCCATGCCACCCCCCATCTATCCATCCATCCATCCATCTACTCCCCCTCTTCCATGCCGCTCCCATCCATCCAGCTACTCCCTCCTTTTACATGCCCCCCATCCATCCATACTTCCATCCCCTTCTCCGTCCTTTTCCATGCCGCCCCCCCAGCCATCCATCCCATTCTCCCCCCTTTTCCATGCCGCCCCATTCATCCTTCCATTCCATTCTGCCCCCTCTTCCAGGCCGTCCCATCCATCCATCTATCCATCCATCCATGTATCTATCCACCCAGGCTGCTATCTTCGGCTGTAACAGCACCTTACCTGACTCCACGCTCCTGATTCCGGATCCCGGCAGCTTCTTCCTCTGCTGCTCCCAGTCTCCAGCTCGCCGGCACCAGGCACCCTCTTCCTCTGCGGCTCCCAGTCCCGCTCACTGGCACCAGGCAACTTCTTCCTCTGCAGCTCCCGGTCTCTTGCACCAGGTACCTGGCACCTTCTTCTTTTGAGGCTCCCAGTCTCCGGCACCAGGCACCCAGCAGTTTCTACCTCTGCAGCACCCGGTCTCCGGCGCCAGGTACCCGGCAGCTTCTTCCTCTGCGGCTTCCAGTTTCCAGCACCAGGCAGCTTCTTACTCTACAGCCACGACTGGGAGGCTATGAAGCTATGTTTCCTAACGTGACCTTGGACTCTTCCAAGGTAGTTCCATGCTTGATCTGGTCTACTAAAAATCTATGTTTTTGGAAACGATCCGGCAAAGATTTAGTAGGCATATCGAATATATTTGACATAGGTATCCGGTTGTCAAGAGAGAAATGGCTGAGGGGTTTAGGGGGTGGCCACACTGCAATCAGTGTGGTCATTTGGAGAAAGTTCTATTTTCAAGTTGGTCTTTATAATGATTTACAGTGCCTTGTGAAAGTATTTAGCCCCCTTGAACCTTTTGCCACCTTTCAGGCTTCAAACATAAAGATATAAATTCTAATTTTTTTGTGAAGAATCAACGACAAGTGAGGCACAATCGTGAAGTGGAACGAAATTTATTGGATATTTTTAAACTTTTTTAACAAATAAAAAACTGAAAAGTGGAGTGTGCAATATTATTCGGCCCCCTTGAGTTAATACTTTTTAGCGCCACCTTTTGCTACGATTACAGCTGCAAGTCGCTTGGGGTATGTCTCTATCAGTTCAGGTGTGGACTTTGACTTGGCCATTGGCACCTGGATACATTTATTTTTGAACCATTCCATTGTAGATTTTGCTTTATGTTTGGGATCATTGTCTTGTTGGAAGATAAATCTCTTTCCCAGTCTCAGGTCTTTTGCAGACTCCAGCAGGTTTTCTTCCAGAATTGTCCTGTATTTGGCTCCGTCCATCTTCCCATCAATTTTAGCCATCTTCCCTGTGCCTTTTGAAGAAAAGAAGGCCCAAACCATGATGCTGCAACCACCATGTTTGAAAGTGGGGATGGTGTTTTGAGGGTTGAGCTGTGTCGCTTTTATGCAAAACATATCGTTTTGCATTGTGGCCAAAAAGTTCGATTTTGGTTTTATCTGACCAGAGCACCTTATTCCACATGTTTGGTGCGTCTCCCAGGTGGCTTGTAACAAACTTCAAATGTGACTTTTTATGGATATCTTTGAGAAATTACTTTCTCCTTGCCACTCTTCCAAAAAGGCCAGATTTGTGCAGTGTACGACTGATTGGACTCTCCCACCTCAGCTTTAAACTTTGCCACAACGGTATCTCGGACCTGCCTGGTGTGTTCCTTGGTCTTCATGATGCTCTCTGCACTAGAAACAGCACCCTGAGACTATCACAGAGCAGGTGCATTTATACGGAGAATTGATTACACACAGGTGGATTCTATTTATCATTACCAGTCATTTAGGACAACATTGTATCATTCAGAGATCCTCACTGAACTTCTGGAGTGAGTTTGCTGCACTGAAAGTAAAGGGGCCGAATAATATTGCACGCTCCACTTTTGAGTTTTTTATCTGTTAAAGTTTAAAATATCCAATAAATTTCATTCCACTACATGATTGTGTCCCACTTGTTATTGATTCTTCACAAAAAAATAGAATTTATATGTTTGTTTGAAGCCTGAAATGTGGCAAAAGGTTGAAAAGTTCAAGGGGGCCAAATACTTTCACAAGGCATTGTAAATGGACTTTACTAATTTGAATTTAATGAATTAAAAAAACATTATTTATGGAAAAAGTTTTAATCAATATATATGGATTAATTATTAAAGGTAACCCTATTAAAAGCCTCTCGGTAATTTCATAACAACCAATGCCTGATGTTATTCTTATATCATATGTTTAACTTATAATATTAGGAGTGGGCCCTACGATCCCATGTTGGACCCCCTAATCACCTAGAGTAGGGGCTGCATGGGCTCGTGGCCCCCCCAATTGAGTTGTCAGTTAACATATTGAGGTATGTGTTTCTTACTGACGTGTTTGTCATTATAGGTTTGCATTAAAGATATTCATGAGGTATTCTCATGATGAATGGTAAAGGGTAAAGAGTCCCTGTTGTGAGGCAACAGAAGCAGGTGATCGCTGTGATTGGCTGTCCTGCATGTCTGATAAGTTCACACCTGATTAGTTTGAAAAAGTGAGTGGAATACTTACGCCCCGCCCTCAGGAATTTTCTGTTAGTGTCTCTGAGGAGACGAAGAAAAGCGCACCTGCCCACCCATCCCTTTTTATTTCTATTCCCCAATTTCCCTGTCATCAGGCTTTTACTAAGGGGAAAGTTCTATTTTCAAGTCGATCTTTATAATGGTTCTAATGGACTTCACAAATTTGAGTTTAATGAGTTGAAAAAACATTATTTATGGAAAAAGTTTTAATCAATATAATCATTATATTCTCTGTTTCTGCAATGAAAACTCCTTTTCTCTACAGTATCTTCTCTTTGTCTAATCATGTATAAAAAGGACCCCAAAAAATAGCAATAGGGCCAGACCACACCATCGTCTGGACACCTGCGTGTGTCTGATTGCTTTGCGCTTGTCTCCTAACTCTGTTCTATTGCGTTCTCTGAATAAACTTCAGTCTCCACTTCAAGAAGAGTTGTCTACGGTGTGTCCTAAGCTCTCAAGGACTTTGAATGAGAGACAGAATATCCAACAAATGACAAGCCAGCCAGGAGGAGAAGCCAAGGGGGCTGTCTCCACAAAGAACCTGAAAAGAAAAGATGAACCGTAGATGACAGGTAGGGCTGGAAAGGAAAAAAAGTAATAAGTGTGGCGCCACGTGGAAGTCTGTGGCGCCCCTGCGTCCAGGAGGCCACAAAGGGAACTGCAGCCAGGCAGGTAGGACACTTGTTGCACACCAACACCCTCACAGCCCACACAACCCACGTGTCAGAGGAGGTAACATCCAGCCCTGAGATTAGAACTCTATGAGATTGAGGGGTGGTGGATCAGAGGAGTGGGTTGGACACACCAGAAGTCAGGTGACTTGAGAGTATATAGTGAGGGGGAGGAGTGAAGGAAGTTAGTAGGCTCAAGGTGCCGAGATGCAAAGACCAGAAGCTGAGCTGTAAAGACAGAAAGACTTACACACGTCCTGTGAGTGCAAGGCTAGGAGCACAGAATCCGTACTGAGCCAGTGTGAGCCAGAGGGGAGAGAAAGCCCATCCGACGCTGATGCCACCAGGAGTGTGACAGAACAGAGAGGGATGGTGGAACCCGTGCCCTAGACAGCAGCTAAAGCCACTGACTGCAGGCAGAGAAGTCCCTCCTATGATACCGAGAGGAACAGAGAGAAGGAGCCTGGTAGAGTCTCGTGCTGAGGACTGCTGGAGGCTGGGCTGAGTAGAGTGTCGGCTCTAGAGGGGACCGCAGTTTACCCGGGATCCCCAAACAACATGACGGGGGACCACAGCTCCACGTTAGGGTCCCCAACCCAAAGGACAGGCAGCTCAGTGACAACCAGGAGGGCCCACCAGGGGTCCGAGTCACCGCCATACTGTCCAGCGCACCACACACCACCCGTATAGACGGAGACCGTAGACAGCCCGGAAAGGACACTAAAGACTGTGTGAGGGGTCACAGAGAGAGAGGCCTGGCTGCAGAGCAAAGGGAACCCAGAGAGGGAGAATGTGCTCGTGTATTGAGAACTGTGCTTGAACTGTAAGAACTGCAACTGACTTGTAAACTGCTTGAAGATGTGAGAGTAAAAGACACGGAAAACCCTGAATTGGCCTCTCTTGTCAGTCTCTATCTGCAGACCATTCCTCCCATACAGGTTGCAGCAGATTCCCACCTCCAGAGCTACAAGCCTGTCAGCACCAGCAAGGAAGAGAGATCCTGCAGCGTCTGCAAAGTAGGTGTCCTGGACAATTCCACAACCCTTAACTCTTACTGCCCCGGGGGATACAGTTCTTCCCACTGGAACTATAACATCTCCGCTGCCACTCCATCACCCCGGAGGTTCTGCAGCAGCGGCGGCCCCCATCACTGGCCGCATCAAGTGGGTGGCATCACGAGTGACATTTCCCCTGTAAATATCCCCCTTTATTTGCCGAGTCAGGGACACGGTCCGGACCAAACCACCCGTGACTTCCCCAGCACCATCCGGTCCGGCACCGAGTACCCCCGTCCCGTGGGGCCCGACAATCCTGGTGTCACGAACAGGATCTACCTGGTCCAAAAGAATTGGACCCCGTGCGCCAAAAGAACTGTTTCTGGACTTTTCCAGCCAAAACTGATTTTAATGGCGGCCATAGAGGACTAGCGCCATGTGCAGGGGAGGCGTTCCCAAGACTCCCATCGTGGGCCGGTCCGGTCCAAGGCGCGAAAAGAAGGTCCCGCCCTGCGTCTCCTTAACTCCGGGAGAGCCAGCTGTCACTCTCAAGGAAGAGCCTCCGCCTCTAGACCCCCCTACCAAGAAGCTGGCGGGCATGAAGAAGAAAATCGTCATCAGGAGGGGGCGGAGCGAAGAGCCGGAAGAGAAGCAGTCGCCATTCAAGTACATGCGGACAGAAGCGGAGGATGCCGAGAAGAACGCTGCACCCGGAAGACCACACGTGATCCCGGAGGGCCCA
This sequence comes from Allobates femoralis, assembly GCA_033576535.1. Lineage (NCBI taxonomy): Eukaryota > Metazoa > Chordata > Amphibia > Anura > Aromobatidae > Allobates > Allobates femoralis. The sequence continues at coordinate 347,609,083 of JARQOC010000005.1, read as the reverse complement.
CAGAACGACTTAGTGGAGGAACCCGGCCGAGGAAAGACCCTGTGTGACCGTGGAGAGATGGCCGAAGGTGGAGAGCGTCCCCACGTCCAAGACACCCGGCGGGGTGTGATGCGACTGCTGCCCCAGCAGATGACCCGGATCCAAGAGCAGCATACCCGGATCCAGCTTAGCATCGAGCATCGCCAGCAGACTTACGAGACTGTAACTACACAACCCGGCTGGGTTGCCGACACCCGTGACCGCATGAGGAGCGAGGGTGGATGTCGTACCATGAGCCTGGTGGACTTATCTATGCCCAGCGCTCCACCGCGCCTTGCAAAGAAAGAGACCGACCCGCTCGGAGCCCTAGAGGAGAAGTGGTTATCCCTGCCGGAGCCCCTGATACCAGCGCCCGAGACGATGAAGGTAAAGGGGGAGCAACTCCGTTGCTGGTGGGAGCGGGATGAAGCTAGCGACGACATGATGGGCTTTGTAGGAGACCCCGAAGGTGAAGTAGGCCCCGTAGAGATAGTCACAAGAAACGAATATCTGAGGAGATGTAGTAAGAGATGGGAGCAAGAAGAATTAAAAAGACAAGAACGAAAGCGGGAATTTAGTTGCACTGACTCAATATCTGAAAACTGTAGCTAGACGAGACAAAAGCATTACAGGATCCCAGAGACATGAGGGCAGGATTGTGAAAGTAAAGCATGAGGATGGATATGCCTTTGCCCACGAGGAAGGAGTATATGGTGACATTTTCATAAACCGCAGAGATGTTGAACCGCACTTGCCAGAGAAACATCCGGACAGGGAAGTACAAGTTGGAGAGTGGGTCTCCTATGTTGTTGTAAAAGGAGCAAGAGGCCCGTATGGCATAAGAGTGCATAGACTTTGCTTGGATGCATCTGAAGATGACATGCCCGCATTAGAGGAGACAAATCCGATAATACCGCCGGACCCAATCGTTAACCCGGGTCCTACTATAGACTCAACACCTGTTACTGAAGCTGTTCCAATAAAGAGCACCGCAGATATTGCGACACAGACTCCGGAGAGTTATCTGCTAATTCAGGCCCTGCAAGAACTTAAGATGTTTCCCAGAAAGAGAGGACCGCCAACACTCCCGTGGAAGGTCAAGCTAGAAGAAAAGAAGAAGGAGTGAAGACCCGTGTTCTGCATTAGAAGAAAGAAGACACTGTAAGTGTGAATGTGCATTTTTCCTTGGTGACCCCATCCCTTACCTGAATGAATGTTAGCATTCCCCTGTGTTTTATGTTGAACATTTGCACCATGAACAATGACTTCGTACAAACTTTCCCTTGTAAATAGTTGAGCACCTTAGTGTGCTCCCCTTTGGTTTTAAGACCAGTTGCACGTGCGAGTTAGTGCATGAGACTTTGACTGCTTTGAATCGTGAACTGTGAACTTTGAAGCTTTTTGATTCATAGAAAGGAGAGACGGCACTCACCAGATCTTTTACTGTGCTTTATTCATTCGCAATTCACAAGGTGCAGGGAGGGAGCAGAGGCTGGGATGACGACTGCACCGTTTCGCGCTGTGTGCGCTTCAACGGGTCATGAGCTAATGGTGGTATAGCTCCCACCCTAAATAGGAGGAGACTATAGCACACAATGACGTCACCATTAACTATATATAGGAAAAAAAATTTTTCCTAAAGAATATTAAAAACAAAATTCTGTTAATCACCAACTATGAACACAATACAGACTAATAAAGCCATATAAAATTATATACATGAGCAGTTGACAATATACATTTTTTACCTATTTTATATATATATATATACATCTTTACACCTACGGCAAGAAAGGCTTCATACAAAAAACACACTACCTCCCTCAGTGGGCAAACCGCTTGTCACAAACAATAACATCTAAGCCCAATGGCGAATTTATATATATATATATATATATATATATATATATATATATATATATACAGGTCAGAACCGATGCCAATAGCCAATAAAAATGCTAAACAAATAGCGTAAATTAATTGATTTTTATTTCACTAAAGATGTTAGTAGAACATGGCATAATGGCATAGAAGACAAGCAATGACCAGGTACAAAAAAAGTTTTTTTATATATAAAGGCAACAATTATTTATGCAAGCCAGTTACCCACCTCATGAGGCAGCGTGAGATCAAGTGTAAAGAACTACAACGGTTTGTCCAAAAAGAGGGTACTGCGATGGGTACTCCCGTCGCATGTACTCTCACTAACCTTTTTCTAGCAGCATTTGAAGAACGTTATATCTATACAGAGAACAACCCCTTCCTTGCCAATATCAAATACTATATTCGTTATGTTGACGACGTCTTGGTAGTTTGGGAAGGGGAAGAATTGGTCTTTAATAGTTTTATTGATTATTTGAACAATAACAGTTTCAACATGTTTTTTACGAGTGTCTTTGGAGGTTCAAGTTTAGAATTCCTGGATATTAAATTGGAGCTGACAGAGAATGGTCTCGTCAGATCCATGTTCAAGAAAAATACAGCTACTAATTCCATGTTACACTTTAATAGTGCACACCCTGAATATACCAAAGTGGCTCTACCATTCAGTCAACTGTTGCGGATCCGGCGCTTAAATAACACTGCTTCAGGCTTTGAGTCACAAGCTGACATGTTGATTAAGGATTTGAGCCATAGGGGCTATCCGGCTCCGGTACTAAAGAAAGCGAGATTAAGAGCTGATTCACATCATGTCACCAATGATCACAACTGCAGCAATGATAATTCATCAAAAAAATTTCATTTTAATTTCAAGTATGGCCCAATGTTTAATGTCATCAGATCTGCTGTCAAGAGACACTGGCACATAGTTGAAAATGATAGGGCTTTTGCACAAGTATCCCCACAATTATTAGTAACCTACAGAAGGAGCAAAAATATTAGTGATTTACTAGTTGAGAAACGTCTGAAGAAACCCCAAAACCACACCTGGTTAAATTGTAATCGATTACTGGGGAATTACAAATGTGGGCATTGCAACTGGTGCCAATTTTTGGCTACTGGCCCGATAACTAACATTGGGGGACACATAAATAAAACTCATTCCTTCATAAATTGTACACCAAGTGGGTAGTATACATTTTATGGTGCCCATGTAAAAGATTTTATATCGGGAAAACTATTCGTGCTATGTGTGTGTGATTTAGAGAGCATTTTAACTCGATCCTCACAGGAAAGGGATCCCAAGATTGATTCAGCACATTCGGGAGCACCATAATAGTGACCCTAAGGTGCTGAGATTTGCTGGTATTGAACGGATTTTTCCTTCCATGAAAGGAGGGGATCTTCATAAAAAACTCCTGCAGACCGAGGCTAATTGGATTCTGAATTCCAATGCCTCAGGTGCAGCAGGGCTGAACGATAAGATAGACATGGCGGTTTTTCTTTGAAGAGAGGTGATGAGATAATGCTTTTGTTCTTTGCTGCATGTATATCTAGTAGCTTCCTCTGTATATTTTGACGCTGTCGGTTGGCTGTCTGATATAATACTTTGGATTATGTTATCCAGATATTTAGTAACTGCACTGTTTCTATTCCTATTTGTATCTCTTCCTTTTTCCTTAATGCTGATTGTGGCTTTTTTCCTCATCAACAGATAGAAAAGCATATTTTGTATATGTAGTCATTGTTATCCTCTCTCCCCATCGGGCATTACCCCGTTGTAGTTCTTTACACTTGATGTCACGCTGCCTCATGAGGTGGGTAACTGGCTTGCATAAATAATTGTTGCCTTTATATATAAAAAAACTTTTTTTGTACCTGGTCATTGCTTGATTTCTAATGCCATTATGCCATGTTCTACTAACATCTTTAGTGAAATAAAAATCAATTAATTTACGCTATTTTTTTAGCATTTTTTATTGGCTATTGGAATCGGTTCTGACCTGTGTATGTATATATATATATATATATATATATATATATATATATATATATATATAGTGTATATATATATATATATATATATATAAATTCGCCATTGGGCTTAGATGTTATTGTTTGTGACAAGCGGTTTGCCCACTGAGGGAGGTAGTGTGTTTTTTGTATGAAGCCTTTCTTGCCGTAGGTGTAAAGATGTATATATATATATATAAAATAGGTAAAAAATGTATATTGTCAACTGCTCATGTATATAATTTTATATGGCTTTATTAGTCTGTATTGTGTTCATAGTTGGTGATTAACAGAATTTTGTTTTTAATATTCTTTAGGAAAAATTTTTTTTCCTATATATAGTTAATGGTGATGTCATTGTGTGCTATAGTCTCCTCCTATTTAGGGTGGGAGCTATACCACCATTAGCTCATGACCCGTTGAAGCGCACACAGCGCGAAACGGTGCCGTCGTCATCCCAGCCTCTGCTCCCTCCCTGCACCTTGTGAATTGCGAATGAATAAAGCACAGTAAAAGATCCGGTGAGTGCCGTCTCTCCTTTCTATGAATTACCTGCATGTGGCCTTGATGACTGGCACCCCGGCTCCCACACCTGTGCTCAACAGTTGTCCTGCCGCGTAACCTGCAGCATTGGTGCCCCTCCTTCTGTTTATGTTGTTTGAAGCTTTTTGAACCTTTTTGCACTTTTCAGAAAAGAAGAATGTTTTTATACTTTTTGAAAGAAAGTAGTATTTATAATGTGTGTTTTACAGAAAAGTGAATGCGTTGTAGCATTGGACCCGGTAGAGGTCTAGATAGAAGAAGGGTAATGACATAGATACCCATGCACTTGTTTTATAGTTAATGTAACGTTTGAACAATTGTGCCTCCCGGACGGGAAGAAACCAAGAATACTTACTGTTAATGTTGTTATAAAATAAAAATGTTTTCAGGGTGATCCATGATGGGCAGCGTGAGGACGCGCTAGTTAACTCCAGGAGAATGTGGCGCCCCTGCGTCCAGGAGGCCACAAAGGGAACTGCAGCCAGGCAGGTAGGACACTTGTTGCACACCAACACTCTCACAGCCCACACAACCCACGTGTCAGAGGAGGTGACATCCAGCCCTGAGATTAGAACTCTATGAGATTGAGGGGTGGTGGATCAGAGGAGTGGGTTGGGCACACCAGAAGTCAGGTGACTTGAGAGTATATAGTGAGGGGGAGGAGTGAAGGAAGTTAGTAGGCTCAAGGTGCCGAGATGCAAAGACCAGAAGCTGAGCTGTAAAGACAGAAAGACTTACACACGTCCTGTGAGTGCAAGGCTAGGAGCGCAGAATCCGTACTGAGCCAGTGTGAGCCAGAGGGGAGAGAAAGCCCATCCGACGCTGATGCCACCAAGTGTGTGACAGAACAGAGAGGGATGGTGGAACCCGTGCCCTAGACAGCAGCTAAAGCCACTGACTGCAGGCAGAGAAGTCCCTCCTATGATACCGAGAGGAACAGAGAGAAGGAGCCTGGTTGAGCCTCGTGCTGAGGACTGCTGAAGGCTGGGCTGAGTAGAGTGTCAGCTCTAGAGGGGACCGCAGTTTACCCGGGATCCCCAAACAACACGACGGGGGACCACAGCTCCACGTTAGGGTCCCCAACCCAAAGGACAGGCAGCTCAGTGACAACCAGGAGGACCCACCAGGGGTCCGAGTCACCGCCATACTGTCCAGCGCACCACACACCACCCGTATAGACAGAGACCGTAGACAGCCCGGAAAGGACACTAAAGACTGTGTGAGGGGTCACAGAGAGAGATGCCTGGCTGCAGAGCAAAGGGAACCCAGAGAGGGAGAATGTGCCCGTGTATTGAGAACTGTGCTTGAACTGTAAGAACTGCAACTGACTTGTAAACTGCTTGAAGAAGTGAGAGTAAAAGACACGGAAAACCCTGAATTGGCCTCTCTTGTCAGTCTCTATCTGCAGACCATTCCTCCCATACAGGTTGCAGCAGATTCCCACCTCCAGAGCTACAAGCCTGTCAGCACCAGCAAGGAAGAGAGATCCTGCAGCGTCTGCAAAGTAAGTGTCCTGGACAACTCCACAACCCTTAACTCTTACTGCCCCGGGGGATACAGTTCTTCCCACTGGAACTATAACATCTCCGCTGCCACTCCATCACCCCCGGAGGTTCTGCAGCAGCGGCGGCCCCCATCACCCGTGACTTCCCCAGCACATCCGGTCCGGCACCGAGTACCCCCATCCCGTGGGGCCCGACAAACCACTCAAAGGAAGCTAGCCATAGAGAACCTCTCGTGAGTGTGTCCTCGTCTGCCGGAACTTTCATAAGAAAACTACAAAAAAATTAACTACTATAAAAAAATGTATAAGTGTAACTTAAGCGGCCGTCACACTCATCAATATAGTGAGTGATATTGTTAGCGATCAAGTGCACGCGCGATCGCTAACGATATTGCTCAGATCGCTGGTGAGCTGTCACACAGACAGACTCACCAGCGATGTGGAGCAGCGAGATCGCTGGTAACTATGGTACACATCGGGTTACTAGGCGCCGCGCGGCGCTTAGTAACCCGACGTTTACCATAGATACCATCTCCCAGCATAGGCTGTGCCGCTGGGAGATCGTTCATCGGGGTGTCACACACGCTTGATATGAGCTCCGGCTCTCATATCTGCGATGTCACGATCAAGCGATTTTACATTGTAAAATCGCTTGATTGCACGTAGCGATGCACAAACGATATCGCTTAAGCGATCAAAAAGCAGATCGCTTAAACGATATCGTTCGCAATATTGAACCGTGTGACGGCCGCCTAAGAAGAATCCTCTATGTGAGTTATCTAGAAGGACGTGGAGAAGAAAACAGTTTTGTGCCATGGTAGCAAAAGAGGCTTTAAAAGACAGAGGGGATACATTTGGCAAACGTAACGAGAGAGGCTGGACGCAATCACGCTTCACTTGGTCGACTCAAGTGCACAGATATCTTCCATACGGAGAAGTGTGAGTATCTAACTTTTGCTTAAATCGCACTGGTTAATACTAGAGCAGAAGAAAAAGTCGCCCTTGTAGAGGAGACAGGCAGAAAAGCATGCTAACACCCCGCAGCTAGCTTAATATAGAAACCACTTAGTTACATAGTAACATAGTTTTTAAGGTTGAAGGAAGACTTTAAGTCCATCTAGTTCAACCCATAGCCTAACATGTTGATCCAGAGGAAGGCAAAAAAAAAACCCATGTGGCAACACTAAGCTCCACATTGGGGGAAAAAATTCCTTCCTGACTCCAGATACGGCAATCAGACTAATTCCCTGGATCAACGCCCTATCAAAGAATCTAGTATATATAACTGGTAATATTATAGTTTTCAAGAAAGGCATCCAGGCCCTTCTTAAATGTTAGTAGTGACTCACTCATTACAACATCATGTGGCAGAGAGTTCCATAGTCTCACTGCTCTTACAGTAAAGAATCCGCGTCTGTGATTATGATTAAACCTTCTTCCCTCCAGACGTAGAGGATGCCCCCTTGTCCCAGTCTCAGGCCTAAGAGTAAAGAGATCATTAGAAAGGTCTCTGTACTGCCCCCTCATATATTTATACATTATTATAAGATCACCCCTAAGCCTTCGTTTTTCCAAGCTAAATAACCCCAAGTTTAATAACCTGTCTTGGTATTGCAGACCCCTTAGTCCTCTAATAACTTTTGTCGCTCTTCTCTGGACCCGCTCTAGTTCAGCTATGTCTTTCTTATACACCGGAGACCAGAATTGTACACAGTATTCTAAGTGTGGTCGCACTAGTGACTTGTATAGAGGTAAAATTATGTTCTCCTCATGAGCATCTATGCCTCTTTTAATACATCCCATTATTTTATTTGCCTTTGCAGCAGCTGCCTGACACTGGCCACTAAATGTGAGTTTGTCATCTACCCATACACTCAGGTCTTTTTCAGTGACAGTTTTGCCCAGTGTTTTACAATTAAGCACATAATTATACCTTTTGTTTCCTCTGCCCAAGTGCATGACTTTACATTTATCCCCATTAAAGCGCATTTGCCATTTAGCAGCCCAAGCTTCTAGTTTACATAAATCCTCCTGTAATATAAAATTGTCCTCCTCTGTATTGATTACCCTGCAGAGTTTAGTGTCATCTGCAAATATTGAGATTCTACTCTGTATGCCCCCTACAAGGTCATTAATAAATATATTAAATAGAAGCGGGCCCAACACTGACCCCTGTGGTACCCCACTGTTAACTGTGACCCATTCTGAGTGTGTTCCATTAATAACCACCCTTTGTTTCCTATCACTAAGCCAGTTCTTAACCCACTTACACATATTTTCCCCTATCCCCATTGCCCTCATTTTATGTATCAACCTTTTGTGTGGCACCGTATCAAAAGCTTTTGAAAAGTCCGTATACACCACATCCACTGCATTTCCTTGGTCCAGTCCAGAACTTACTTCTTCATAGAAGCTTATTAGATTAGTTTGACAGGAACGGTCCCTCGTAAAACCATGTTGATAATGGGTCATGAGGTTATTTTTCTTCAGATACTCCAGTATAGCATCTCTTAGAAAACCCTCTAGGATTTTACCCACAGTAGAGGTTAAGCTTACTGGCCTATAATTTCCAAGTTCAGTTTTTGTCCCTTTTTGAATATTGGCACCACATTTGCTATACGCCAGTCCTGTGGTACAGACCCTGTTATTATGGAATCTTTAAATATTAAAAATAATGGTCTATCTATGACAGTACTTAATTCCTGCAGCACTCTGGGGTGTATCCCATCTGGGCCCGGGGATTTGTCAATTTTAGTGATTTTTAGACGATGCCGTACTTCCTCTTGGGTTAAGCAGTTGACGTTTAATTGAGAATTTTTGTTATCACTGATCATATTGTGTGTCATGGGATTTTCTTGTGTAAATACTGTTGAAAAAAAGCCATTTAGCATATTTGCTTTTTCCTCATCCTCATCCACCATTTCACCCAGACTATTTTTAAAGGGGCCAACACCATCATTTTTTAGTTTCTTACTATTTATGTAGTTAAAAAATATTTTGGGATTCTTTTTACTTTCTCTGGCAATGAGTCTCTCTGTCTCAATCTTTGCTGCCTTGATTTGCTTTTTACAAATGTTATTTAATTTTCTGTATTTATTTAATGCTTCATCACTACCTACTTGCTTTAATTCCCTAAATGCTTTCTTTTTGTAACATATTGCACTTCTTACCGCTTTATTTAGCCATAGTGGTTTCCTCCTATTTCTAGCATGCTTATTCCCATAGGGTATATATTGTGCACAGGTCCTATTCAGGATGCTAATAAACATCTCCCATTTGTGTTGTGTACTTTTATGTCTCAGGACATCGTCCCAGTTTATTGCACTAAGATCATCTCTCAACCGTTGGAAATTTGCCTTCCTGAAGTTTAGTGTCCTTGTGGCCCCTCTACTACACGTCTTAGTAAAGGATACTTGAAAGCTTATTAAGTTATGATCACTATTACCCAAGTGACCTCCAACCCGTATATTTGATATGCGGTCTGGCCTGTTGGTTAATATTAGGTCCAGCAGTGCCCCCCTTCTTGTTGGGTCCTGAACCAGTTGTGAAAGCTAATTGTCTCTTATAGTTTTCAAAAACTTATTACCTTTGCTGGAACTGCAGGTTTCTGATCCCCAATGTATTTCAGGGTAGTTGAAGTCCCCCATAATAATGACTTCTCCCTGAGTCGCTGCTTCATCTATTTGCTTTATGAGCATATTCTCCTCCACTTCCATTATTGTTGGGGACTTATAACAAACCCCTATCAGTAATTTATTATTTTTTCCCCCTCCCCTTATCTCCACCCACAGAGACTCTACATTTCCATTAGATTCACCTATATTATCACGCAGGATGGGTTTTAAGGATGATTTTACGTATAAACATACACCTCCTCCTCGCCTATTTGTACGGTCATTTCTGAACAGACAATAGCCCTGTAAATTAACAGCCCAGTCATGGCTCTCATCCAGCCAAGTCTCCGAAATCCCCACCATGTCATAATTATTTTCCAACAAAATCAATTCTAATTCCTCCATTTTGTTGGTGAGGCTTCTGGCATTAGTGTACATGCACTTTATGCATCTCTCTTTACCTCTATTCCTTCCTATTAGATTGACTGTTCTAACCCCACCCCCCATGCCACCCCCAATTTTATTACTTGTGCCCAGGTTACTGTTTACACTATCTTCCCCTCCTATACAATGAATACCCTCCCCCCCAATCCCTAGTTTAAACACTCCTCCAACCTTCTAGCCATTTTCTCCCCCAGCACAGCTGCACCCTCCCCATTGAGGTGCAGCCCGTCCCTAGCATAGAACCTGTAGCCAACAGAGAAGTCGGCCCAGTTCTCCAGGAACCCAAACCCCTCCTTCCTACACCAATTCCTGAGCCACTTATTTATCTCCCTAATCTCCCGTTGCCTCTCTGGTGTGGCACGTGGTACAGGCAGTATTTCAGAGAATACTACCTTGGAGGTCCTTGCCTTAAGCTTGCAGCCTAATTCCCTGAAATCATCTTTAAGGACCTTCCACCTACCTCTAACTTTGTCATTTGTGCCAATGTGCACCATGACTCCTGGGTCCTCACCAGCCCCTCCCAGTAATCTGTCAACCCGATCAGAGATGTGCCGGACTCGAGCGCCAGGTAGGCAGCACACTGTTCGACGATCCCTGTCTTTGTGACAGATTGCCCTATCTATTCCCCTAATAATTGAGTCCCCCACTACCAGCACCTGTCTGGCCTGCCCTACTCTCCTGTTTTCCCCCTTACTGGAGCAGACACTCCTCTGGCTTTCAGAGGTCATGCCCTGCTGCAGCAGTGCTATCCCTGAACTCACACCCCCCTCATCTGCCAACATAGCAAATTTATTGGGGTGTGCCAGATCAGGGCTAGCCTCCCTGGCACCCTTCCCTCTACCCTGCCTTCTAACTGTCACCCAGCTAGCTACCTCATGGTCCTGAGGCTCCATATTACCATCCTCCCCCACATCTATCCCATTGAGCAGCTGTTCAGTGAGCAGCAGACTCCTTTCCATATTGTCTATGGATCTCAGCGTTGTCAGTCGTTCATTTAGATCCAGTATCTGGGCTTCCAAATGCACAACGTACTCACATCTCACACAGCAGTATGCACCCTCGGCCGGCTGGTCAAGGAATGCATACATGTGGCAAGATGTACACTGGATGGCATTGCCAATCATGGAGCTCATTTCCTAATGGGGATTGCACCAGACAGAAATGATAAGTAAAAAGAAATGCAAAGTATTAATAAAATACAACCAGCAATTCAGTAAGTCCTCCCTTCCAAACTCCCTTAATCCAAAGTCACTGAATCACAAGTCACACACTTACTTCTGTTGCACTTGCGCTCTGTCACACAAAGCTCGCGGTCACACTCGCTAGAGAATCAGATATAAAGAGTCTTTTTTTTTTCTTTTTTTCCCTTAGCAGCAAATCAGCCTGTATCTCAGTGCACTTCCAAAGGACTGGAAGCCCCAACCAGCTGCTTCTTATAAACCCTTAATTATGCACCCCCACCCTTAATTAACCCCTTGTAAGTATAGCTACACCACAGGTTTTAAGTGCAAGTAGTTAACCCTTTAACTTACAGGTAGTAAAATAGGAGTCTATACACTTGTAGAGAGAAAGAAAGTTAAGAAAGCCCAATAAGATTAAAAAGGTAAGAAAAAAAAAAAAAAAAACAGTCAGCAATTCACACAGGTATTTGTTGCAGGATTCCCAAACACCTCCTCACTGAATCACAAGTCACACACTTACTTCTGTCGCACTTGCGCTCTGTCACACAAAGCTCGCGGTCACACTCGCTAGAGAATCAGATATAAAGAGTCTTTTTTTTTTCTTTTTTTCCCTTAGCAGCAAATCAGCCTGTATCTCAGTGCACTGAAGTGGTTTACAGACAAAAGCAGAGAATTTGACAAGAGGAAATTAACAGCAAAAGGTAGAAGTCGAACAGTGGCTTTGTTTAAGATAGATATACAGTTAGGGCCAGAAATATTTGGACAGTGACACAATTTTCACGAGTTGGGCTCTGCATGCCACCACATTGGATTTGAAATGAAACCTCTACAACAGAATTCAAGTGCAGATTGTAACGTTTCATTTGAAGGGTTGAACAAAAATATCTAATAGAAAATGTAGGAATTGTACACATTTCTTTACAAACACTCCATATTTTAGGAGGTCAAAAGTAATTGGACAAATAAACATAACCCAAACAAAATATTTTTATTTTCAATATTTTGTTGCGAATCCTTTGGAGGCAATCACTGCCTTAAGTCTGGAACCCATGGACATCACCAAACGCTGGGTTTCCTCCTTCTTAATGCTTTGCCAGGCCTTTACAGCCGCAGCCTTCAGGTCTTGCTTGTTTGTGGGTCTTTCCGTCTTAAGTCTGGATTTGAGCAAGTGAAATGCATGCTCAATTGGGTTAAGATCTGGTGATTGACTTGGCCATTGCAGAATGTTCCACTTTTTTGCACTCATGAACTCCTGGGTAGCTTTGGCTGTATGCTTGGGGTCATTGTCCATCTGTACTATGAAGCGCCGTCCAATCAACTTTGCAGCATTTGGCTGAATCTGGGCTGAAAGTATATCCCGGTACACTTCAGAATTCATCCGGCTACTCTTGTCTGCTGTTATGTCATCAATAAACACAAGTGACCCTGTGCCATTGAAAGCCATGCATGCCCATGCCATCACGTTGCCTCCACGTTTTACAGAGGATGTGGTGTGCCTTGGATCATGTGCCGTTCCCTTTCTTCTCCAAACCTTTTTCTTCCCATCATTCTGGTACAGGTTGATCTTTGTTTCATCTGTCCATAGAATACTTTTCCAGAACTGAGCTGGCTTCTTGAGGTGTTTTTCAGCAAATTTAACTCTGGCCTGTCTATTTTTGGAATTGATGAATGGTTTGCATCTAGATGTGAACCCTTTGTATTTACTGTCATGGAGTCTTCTCTTTACTGTTGACTTAGAGACAGATACACCTACTTCACTGAGAGTGTTCTGGACTTCAGTTGATGTTGTGAACGGGTTCTTCTTCACCAAATAAAGTGTGCGGCGATCATCCACCACTGTTGTCATCCGTGGATGCCCAGGCCTTTTAGAGTTCCCAAGCTCACCAGTCAATTCATTTTGTCTCAGAATGTACCCAACTGTTGATTTTGCTACTCCAAGCATGTCTGCTATCTCTCTGATGGATTTTTTCTTTTTTTTCAGCCTCAGGATGTTCTGCTTCACCTCAATTGAGAGTTCCTTTGACTGCATGTTGTCTGGTCACAGCAACAGCTTCCAAATGCAAAACCACACACCTGGAATCCACCTCTGACCTTTTAACTACTTCATTGATTACAGGTTAACGAGGGAGACGCCTTCAGAGCTAATTGCAGCCCTTAGAGTCCATTGTCCAATTACTTTTGGTCCCTTGAAAAAGAGGAGGCTATGCATTACAGAGCTATAATTCCTAAACCCTTGCTCCGATTTGGATGTGGAAACTCTCATATTGCAGCTGGGAGTGTGCACTTTCAGCCCTTATTATATATATAATTGTATTTCTGAACATGTTTTTGTAAACAGCTAAAATAATAAAACTTGTGTCACTTTCCAAATATTTCTGGCCCTAACTGTAGCTTCAGAATCAGGCTATGATAGACAGCCTCAAAGACATCATGTTAATATGGTCACCCAGGGAGGGGCAGTGTAAGGGTATGTGCACATCTGTCGTTTTGTGGGCTGCTTTTTACCGGTTTCCGTCGGCGTTTTCCGCTCAGTTTTATGTTAATTTATGTTAATCCTACCCACCGGTAGGATTAACATGCTACTCAATGGAGTTTAGAAAACGCTGTGTACATTACAACGATTTTCGTCATGACGATTTCAGTTTATTCACCGGTTTCTGACCGGTTCTCAAAGATAGAGCAAGCGACTTCTTTTCAGCGTTTTTCCAGCGGGTTCAGCTGAGCAAGTGCAGCAAAGCCCAGTCTGGAAATTGCTAAGGAACACGCCGGGGAAATCGCCAAGAACCCGCTGTACGACCCGCTAGTAACCCGATCGCAAATCGTTAACAAAATGCTAACAAAACCAGGGACACTAGCGAGTGCAGAAAACTCAGTTTCTGCTATTCTCCTCCGGTTCCCGGTCGTTCTGCAAAGATGCAGAAACGACAGATGTGCACATACCCTAATGGGAGAGAACAGAGCAGCTGAATGAAGAGGAGAGGAGTAGTAGTAATAGTAGAAGCAGGAAGGGAGGGGTGTGTGATACAGCAGCTGCCGGGAGTTAGAGAGAAAAAAGGACACTCCAGGACTGCTAGCATCCTTTCATAAAAGAAATAATCTTATAGTTAAAGTTAGTAAATGGGTTGCTGTCTGGTGTGTAGTATTTGATTATTTTTAGACAGAATGGATCAGAGAAACAAATATATGAACAGCTTGTAAAGAAGATGCCCTTAGAAGGGATTTTTAAGTTATGAGTTTTACAAAATGCAAAATCTATTGACATAGTTAATGCATTGTTAACCAAGGAAAAATAGGAAAAATACTATCTGAGACTAAGTGTGATGATATTGTTTTTGCCTATCGCCCTATCGCTTCCTGGGGGGTATGGCCAAATACCGAGAGCATGCAGGTGCCACTCGGCAGATCCCCCTGGAATCCCATAGGTCCACTTGTGTGTTATTTTTTTGTGTGGACAGACAGAGGACATGTTAAATGTGTGTGTTCTCATTTTGTATCAATGACTGAATCATGGGCGCAGTTTAAGCTCCCTACGCCCCAAGGTTTCCCCGCACCCCAAGGAGTTAGAGCTCCATGTCCAGCTGTTAATGATCCCAGACAGCATCAGTAGTATAATGGTCCTCAAATGGTTAACCCTGTCTCCAGGGGTGGATTAAGGGTAGCCAGGGCCCGGGGCTGTTCAGACTCTGTGGGATCCCCCCGGGTCATGTGACCGGCGTCATGTGACGGGGTCATGGGGGTCATGTGACGGGGTCATGTGACGGGGTCGCGGGGGTCATGTGACGGAGGTTATCATATACCTGAAATAGATTATTCCAGAAAAATAGTTGCTGAGTGAAACTCTAACCTGTCAAACATCCATTGATCCTAGTCAATTTACCCTTCAGTTAGGAGGAAAAAAAAAAAACACTTCAAGCCATAGTATTGAGCAGTCCATTAGAAGGAGACCATTATGCCCTGACTGCCCCTGTACTCAGAATAAATAACTTATAAATATCTCGAACGGTGTGCACCCTGAATGATAATCACCTGTTACTGGTCCAATGGACTTGCTTGCAGATCGGTCCATCCCCCCTCCTCGCGGTCCGACAGCGTCTTCTTCTGAATGATGTAGATAGCGCCTCCTGCCATCCGTGTTATCCACGTGACCACGTCCAATTTTTCCATTGCCTATGCTATGCCCATACCTCTCCGGCTTGTGCAGGTGCAATGTGCTCCATCATGGGATTATCCTACAAGTTTAAAATCTCAGTGATGTCACCATACATTACATGCAGAAGACTGGGAGCCTGGAGGCATGTGCAGAGACCCTTGCGATTCGCGCATAAGTAGATGAGTTTTAAATTGTAGCTGCAGTAGGGCAGAGCACGGTGCGTTTGCACAAGCTGGAGAGGCATCTGCACAGACGTGAGATGGGAAAGTGGGACGTGGATAACAAAGGCGTGATCCATATCATTCAGAAGAAGAGGCTGTCAGATGGCGAGGAGAGGCTGGGGGACCAATCTGCAAGCAAGAATTCTGTGTTCCGGGGCATTCAGGGCATAATAGCCTGTTTCTTATAATGCAGCATCAGCGTGTGCACGAGGCCTTACAGATACTGAGGAAAAAAAATCACCAAATACTCAGTGTGTCCACGAGGCCTTAGGCCACGTGCACACGCTGAGTATTTGATGAGTTTTTTTACCTCAGAATTTGTAGACAAAACCATGAGTGGAGCAATCAGAGGAAAAGTCTAATGGCCAATATTGTTGTCCAACTCCGATAAAAAGTCACGTGGTTCTCGTGCGTTGTGTAGTGTAAATGTGCAATTCGATGCAAGAACGATGCCAAAGCGATATCAGGGGAGAAATGAGCAGGCTCTCCAACTGCCCGATATTGGATGGACGATCTGGCAGGATCGTGCTGTGTGACAGCCCAACACCGACTTGGAGAGCAACTTCCCTATTCACTCCCATGTTAAATGGTCGTTCCATGGGTCGCTCGTACAAGGGGGCGTATACATCGCAGTTGTGTTGCCTTCCGATATCTCCCTGTGTGACAGCTCCTATGCGATCTTGGATTACTGTCAAAAAAGTGCGCACTCTCGTGACGTTGTATACAATATCGAAACGATGTTGGGAGTGTAAAGTGGCCATTATAGAAACACCTGCACCACTTCTGTATTTTATCATCCACTCCTGATTTTGGCTACAAATACTGAGGTAAAAAGCTCATCATATACTGAACATGTGCACGAGGCCTTACATATACTGAGGTAACAACTCACCAAATACTCAGCATGTGCAAGAGGTCTTACAAATAGTGAGGTAAAAACTCCCCAAATACTCAGCGTGTGCACGAGGCCTTACAATTACTGAGGTAAAACTCACCAAATACTCAGCGTGTGCATGAGGCCTTACAATTACTGAGGTAAAAACTCACCCAATACTCAGTGTGTGCACGAGGCCTTACGGATACTGAGGTAAAAGCCCACCAAATACTCACCATGTACAATAGGCCTTACAGATACTGAGGAAAAAACTGACCAAATACTGAACATCTACACGAGATCTTCCAAATACTGAGTTAAAAACTCACAAAATACACAATGTGCGCACCCACTACCCCTCCACCTTGGATAGACATGTGAAATACCTCTACATGTTGTATGTGCCCCTCTATGTGGATATTTTTCTTGAATCATGAATGCATGGACTCCATACGTACATGATCCAAGCAAGATAGCCACTTATTAGAGGGGCACATGATACACCATGTATAGCCATTTCACATGTTTCTGTGTTATCCAAGTTGGTGGGGCACACCACTCCAGTGATTAAGGGGCCTTTAACATCAGCGGTTTTGCTGATGTGCGGCCGATTCGGCAGGTGGCGCCGGATCAGTCGCCTAATGGCCGACTTGCGGTCCAGATGCGGCAAGCCCTATGCATTCTCTATGGGGCTTGCCCTCTGGTGCGGCAAGTGCGGTTCTGCCGTGTGCGGCAGATTCGACACTTGCGGCCGCGAAAAAAAAACACCACTTGTAGAGGTTTTTTTCGCGGCCACAAGTGCCTGATCTGCCGCACTCAGCAGAACCGCACTTGCTGCACCGGACCGCAAGCCCCATAGACAATGCATGGGGCTTGTCGCATCTGGGACGCAAGTCGGCCGTTAGGCGGACGATCCGGCACATGCGGCGCCACCTGCTGGAATGGCCCAAACATCAGCTAAACACTGATGTGAAAGCAGCGTTGGTTAGGCCCCTTTCACATCACCGTGTCTTTCAAATTGCGGCAGATCCAGCAGATTTACCACATTTGCTGCCTAACAGCCGTTGCGACGATGGATGACAACACGGTAAGCAGCGTTTTTTTTTTTCCACCGCCACAAATGCCGGACTTGCTGCATCCAGCAGAACCGCACTTGCCGCACCAAACCGCAAGCCCCATAAACAATGCATGGGGCTTCCCGCAAGTGTGCCGCAAGTGCGGCCGTTAGTCGGCAGATGCGGTAAATCTGCCGGATCTGCCACAATCTGAAAAAAGCAGATGTGAAAGGGGCCTTAGTACACAAATCATTTAATTACTGCTTACATTCTTTCTTTACACTGACTGAGTCCTATCCTGCCATGCAGCAGCCACCAGGTCTGGCTGGCAGTGCACACACAGAGCACAGCCACAGGCAGCAGCTGCAGCAGCAGAGCAGGAGTCAGGAGTGGACATATCACTCACCTCTCTGTCACACAGGCACGTCCTCCCTGTGCTCTGTGTCGGCATTAGGTGACGGTCCCTCTCCTCAGACTCCCTCTCTTCCTGCAGGCGGCGACCCAGGAGGTGGTGGACGGCGGTCGGCGGGTGAGACACAGACTCAGTCAGGAGGACGGAGGAGTCTGCTCAGCCTCAGTCGAGATCAGCTGCCTGCCTGGGTCTGGGTCCTCCTAGAGTAGGAGGATTCAGCAAAGCCCGGTCGGGCCCGGCAGAATCAGCATAGCAAGGCGGACAGCGACAGCCGGGACTCGGGAGAACAATGCTGCCGGCAGAGGCGGCTGGGACTATAGGAGTGGGAGCAACATCCCCAGGCGGCTACCACCGGTATGCACACCTTGTAAGCACACCGCTCCACATGCTCCATACATACATGGCTCCGCTCCGTACACATGTGGCTCTGCTCCGTACACACTCGGCTCTGCTCCGTACACCTGTTAAATACCGCTATAAGTGCATAATTATCGTGCTTATCGTCATGTACTTAATTAGTGAGAAAAGACGGAAAAATATGTATAAAAATGATCTTCTCAGTTTAATTGGTATTAAAATAGCCAATTAATAAACTTATTAAAGTAAAATGTTCAGATAGTTACAAAAAGATAATCTATGTATTCTTCTTGGTGGCGATCCACGGGTATGGGGTCATCCATCTCACCAAGACTGCTGATCGGCTTCTGTCCAGCATGATGGTTCTGTTACGTTGTCTTCTGATGGACAGCCTCGAGTATAATGAGAGTCCCCCCGGAGGGAGCGCCCCCACCCATGTTACGACTCATTCTTATTGAGTGACAGCGACATACATTATTACTATACATGGATACTTCTAGACACTTCTGGGATGATGCAATCTCTTGATGTATGCCTGGCCATACATATACTTCTACATGTCAGCAATATGTACGTTACAAATATCAGCAGATCAATATACGAATAAAATAATATATTATTACTTTGATAACTATACCCAGTATTTGAAGTAAATATTAATGAAGATATATATGTTCTTACATTTCCCCCTATTTGAGGAATTCAAACATTAATTGATTGGATGCCTCAAAATTAATTAATACCATGATAGCAATTTAGTGTCCATATTAATTCATGATAATACAATAATAATGATAATCATCATTATCAACATAATAATCTTTCTTCATGATATATAATGTGGAGTCATGTTATGGTAATCCATGAATTGTAAAACCATTATTGGAATTATACTTTCCTATCCTAATGGAAGCACTCGGATGGATCTGTGGTCACTCGCCGTCTTCTCTTCTTCATCTGATGATTCTCTCCAATATAAACAAAGTCTCTTTGATAATAGCTCTTTTGAAAGGAGTTATTGCATATAGATATTGCACAGTTCTTTATTATACAGTCCATATTTTTATTAGTGTTCATTTGGTAGGAAAGCAATGTCTGTGATGGGACATCTGTGCAGTGTTGGCTGGACTTACTCTGGTCACTTCCAGAATCCTCCGCGCTGCCTCTTATCACTTCTGGATCAGATGAAGTCTTTGGTCAGCATGGCAAGAGTTAATGTTGATAGCCGGTAACCATACACAGAACAGTCCTTAATGCACAGAATAGGTCACACAATAGATCAGTGTAGTGAAGCTTTACACTGGATCACAACAAACCTTGGAATCGGCACAACCCCTTTGGCATTGTGGGGTCACCATCATCCTCTGCAATCCTGGTCAGTACCTCGAGAATGAATGAGTTTATGAACAAATGAATGTGATTATTCAGTCTCTTTATGACTTTGTGAGAACAGTCTGTTATTGAACAAAGCTTTAAAACTCCTGGATTGTGGTTTTCTTCTTGCAACTTTTAAAAGTCAATTATAATAAAAATAATATAAAGTTTTTCTTTATTAAAATGGAACAATCTTTACTATTATTCTGGAATCTTGATTGAAATCTTATTTCCCTATTCTATACCAAAAGTTGGCAATTTTCCTAACCTATGATATCATAGCGTACCATAGCAATCAATAATTCTCATATAATTATTACCAAAATATGAATATCTCATATCATAATCAAAATATAAATATAATTGATGTTCAGAATAATAGTACGATATTATATAATAATATATTATTACCGTATATACTCGTGTATAAGCCGACCCGTGTATAAGCTGACCCCCCTACTTTTGCCCCCAAAATCCGGGAAAACCTATTGACTCGTGTATAAGCCGAGGGTGGACCCCAGCACAGGTATACAGCCCCCAGCAGTGTGGTATACAGCAGCCTCCCCAGTGGTATATACAGCCCCAGTGGTAGTATCCAGCAGCCCCAGAGGTATATACAGCCCCAGTGGCAGTATCCAGCAGCCCCAGAAGTATATACAGCCCCAGTGGTAGTATCCAGTAGCCCCAGAGGTATATACAGCCCCAGTGGTAGTATACAGTAGCCATAGAGGTATATACAGCCCCAGTGGTAGTATCCAGTAGCCCCAGAGGTATATACAGCCCCAGTGGTAGTATCCAGCAGCCCCACAGGTATATACAGCCCCAGTGGTAGTATCCAGTAGCCCCAGAGGTATATACAGCCCCAGTGGTAGTATACAGTAGCCATAGAGGTATATACAGCCCCAGTGGTAGTATCCAGCAGCCCCAGAGGTATATACAGCCCCAGTGGCAGTATCCAGCAGCCCCAGAAGTATATACAGCCCCAGTGGTAGTATCCAGTAGCCCCAGAGGTATATACAGCCCCAGTGGTAGTATACAGTAGCCATAGAGGTATATACAGCCCCAGTGGTAGTATACAGTAGCCCCAGAGGTATATACAGCCCCAGTGGTAGTATCCAGCAGCCCCAGAAGTATATACAGCAGCCCCAGAGGTATGGCTTATATTGGCAGCCAGCCTACTTACATACACATACCCATACACACACATATATACACACACACACATACACATATATACACATACACACACACATACACACACACACATACAGCTTCCTACCTTGTCCCCCGTTCTGCAGTGCTTTCCGGTGTCCTCCGTGCTCCGTTCCCGGTCTGCTGGGCCTTGTGGTTCCTCCTGGTTCCTCCTCCTTCGGTTCCATCATGGTGGCTGCCATCTTGTTTCTTCTCTCCGCCCCCGGCCAGTGATGTCAGAGCAGGCCGCGCTGTGATTGGCTAGCACCCGTGACATGTGATCACGGGTGCTAGCCAATCACAGCGCGGCCTGCTCTGACATCACTGGCCGGGGGCGGAGAGAAGAAGCAAGATGGCAGCCCCCATGATGGAACCGAAGGAGGAGGAACCAGGAGGAACCACAAGGCCCAGCAGACCGGGAACAGAGCACGGAGGACACCGGAAAGCACTGCAGAACGGGGGACAAGGTAAGAAATACTGCGCAGCGCTCTCCCCACCCCCGCACCCCCTCCCACCATAGGATTACCGTATTGACCCGTGTATAAGCCGAGGGGGGACTTTTCAGCCCATTTTTTGGGCTGAAAAACTCGGCTTATACACGAGTATATACGGTAATCATATGTTTCATTTACTATGACTTATGTAATGGGTGTAATTCCCCCTTTCAACCTGTAGGTATCAGTATGTTTTGATATGTCAAATTTACATTTTTATTTAATCATTACCCATCTAAACATGTATATATATATTTTCTCATTTGAACATATATATGTATATGTGTATCTTAGAATCTTTGTTATTACCCAAATTTTATAATTTAAACATATATATGTATATATTTGTTTCTCCATTTGTATATATATATATTCTATATATATTAAACTAACAATACCAATAATGTAAGATCATGAATTAAACTAAATTAACAGATTAAACCATTAAATGAAATAATTTCCATAATGAAATGAAACTTTCCTTTTTTGTATATATGAATAACCTTCCCTTTTCAAATAATATAATATTGTTATTATAGACATTACTCTCTTAAAATATTCATATGTTCTTCTTAATTAAAAAATATTATGAAATTTTGATTTAAATGTCAAAACTGAACAAAAATCTAATTAAAAATTCATAATAAAAATATTCATAATGACAAAAATGAAAGTTTTCATAATAAAAAATCAAAATAAGTAAAAATGTAAAATTGAAAGAATATTCATATTAAAAATAGAAATATTCAAAAACTAATAAAAATGAAAAATAAAACAACAATCAAAATGATAATAAAATGAAAACCTAAAATTATGATCAATAAAAATTGATAAAAAGAATGATAAAAATCAAAAGTCACAATAAAATAGAATTAAAATAAGATAGGGCCTTTGATTGTATGATTGACAGATCTATAATATTGATAATGTATACCCTTAATATGTTCATACATTTCTGATCACTCATCTGCCCCACTATTGAATTATCAAAATAATGTAATAATTTTCCTAATACCTTCTATTTAAATATATATTTCTATAAATTATTATTATAATTAATAATATTTCACTTCATTATCTCTAATAACTGATCATTGTATCCTGTTGCTGTTTCTCATTTGTCAAATCTGTGGAAAATATATTGAAAATATATTACTCGGATATAATAATGTCATTATTTATAAACATCTATTTTTTTCATATCATGAGATATGACATCATGAATACATTCTTATATAAAACCAAATTAAAGATAATTATTTGTTAAACCTTTGGATCCATTTCCAGTATCAGTCTTATATCATGTATCTGTGTGAAAATAAAATATTCACCTACTTGTGTTTAATTTAAACCATAGTTTAAAAGAGAAAATGTTTATCTATGACTGGATCCATTATCTATAAAAAATATAAAGTCTTATAAATTTAAAAGATATCAAATAATTATTCCAATAATGTGAATGAATTATCTTGATGTGTTTACTTTATTATTTCAAACGTGAAAATGTATTTACTGTAAGTCATTTTTGAGTTCTCTTTCTTAAAAACCCAACTTTTCATACATACTCGACTTTTCTGGCTTTATCTGCACTCATCAATCACTTGAGGCCTCTGTCACTCACACACACACATTCGAGCTGTGACAGCTGGTCTGCTCACATACATTCCTGTGTTTCTAACAAGGACACTTTTCACTAAAATTTCATATAACAAAGACTTTGACACAAGTCATGACTACAAAACTATTTTTTTCCCCTGAGAGCAATTAACTAATTTTAGATGCATCTTAGGGCCCTTTCACATCAGCGTTTTTTGAATTTGCGGCAGTTGCGGTTGAAAAACCGCACTTGCCGCATTTGCCGCACTTGCGGCACGAATGCGGCAGGCCCCATTCATTTCCTATGGGACTTGCGGCACTTGCGGCAAGTGCGGTTTTTCCAAATATCAACGCCACTTGCGGTAAATGCGGCATTTGCGGCATGTCTTAAAACCGCAACATGCCGCGGTTTTTTGTCGCCGCAAGTATACCGCAAGTGTACCGCACTTGTGCCGCAATGTACATTGCGGTATTTTTATAATGAGAGTCAATGGCAACCGCGTCTGCCGCACCTGCCGCATCTGCCGCAAGTGGATTGGCTGGATGCGGCACGCGTACTGAGCCTGCTCCAAGTGCTCCCAGCCCCCCCCCCCTCACTGATATAAAAAGAGGAGCAGGTTTGCACATGTTGTGCAAACCTGTTTGCTGCTCTGAAGTGGACCCAGAAGCTTTTGTGTCTGGACATTTCTGTGCTTCATCTTCTGCATCTTTTGGTAAGTACATACAATTTTCATTCAGAATATGTTTATTGTATTTGTTGTTTGCCAATATTTTTGCACAAATACCATGTCCTTTGGTAATTTTTTGCAAAAAAAAGCCATGTGTGTGTATTCATTTACTGTAATTATTTTTGAGCAATTTTTTTTTTTTATTTTCTCTTCAAAAATGCTGAAAAATAATTATTGTAAATGAATGGTTTTTTTGGTGCAGATTTTTTTTGATTTTTTTGATTTTTGCACTGTGCATTATTTAAAATGTTCATGCTGTTATGTGCCTTTGTGCTTTGTGGTAAAATTTTGCAAAACTTTCATGTGCATGGTAAATGTTTGCAAAAAAGCACCATGTGCTTCGGTAATTTTTTGCAAAAAAAGCCATGTGTGTGTATTCATTTACTGTAATTATTTTTGAGCAATTTTTTTTTTTATTTTTCTTCAAAAATGCTGGAAAATAATTATTGTAAATGAATGGTTTTTTTGGTGCAGGATTTTTTTTGATTTTTTTGATTTTTGCACTGTGCATTATTTAAAATGTTCATGCTGTTATGTGCCTTTGTGCTTTGTGGTAAAATTTTGCAAAACTTTCATGTGCATGGTAAATGTTTGCAAAAAAGCACCATGTGCTTCGGTAATTTTTTGCAAAAAGCATGTGTGTGTATTCATTTACTGTAATTATTTTTAGCAATTTTTTTTTTATTTTTCTTCAAAAATGCTGAAAAATAATTATTGTAAATGAATGGTTTTTTTTGGTGCAGAATTTTTTTTGATTTTTTTGATTTTTGCACTGTGCATTATTTAAAATGTTCATGCTGTTATGTGCCTTTGTGCTTTGTGGTAAAATTTTGCAAAACTTTCATGTGCATGGTAAATGTTTGCAAAAAAGCACCATGTGCTTCGGTAATTTTTTGCAAAAAAAGCCATGTGTGTGTATTCATTTACTGTAATTATTTTTGAGCAATTTTTTTTTTTATTTTTCTTCAAAAATGCTGAAAAATAATTATTGTAAATGAATGGTTTTTTTGGTGCAGAATTTTTTTTGATTTTTTTGATTTTTGCATTGTGCATTATTTAAAATGTTCATGCTGTTATGTGCCTTTGTGCTTTGTGGTAAAATTTTGCAAAACTTTCATGTGCATGGTAAATGTTTGCAAAAAAGCACCATGTGCTTCGGAAATTTTTTGCAAAAAAAGCCATGTGTGTGTATTCATTTACTGTAATTATTTTTGAGCAATTTTTTTTTTTATTTTTCTTCAAAAATGCTGAAAAAAAATTATTGTAAATGAATGGTTTTTTTGGTGCAGGATTTTTTTTGATTTTTTTGATTTTTGCACTGTGCATTATTTAAAATGTTCATGCTGTTATGTGCCTTTGTGCTTTGTGGTAAAATTTTGCAAAACTTTCATGTGCATGGTAAATGTTTGCAAAAAAGCACCATGTGCTTCGGTAATTTTTTGCAAAAAAAGCCATGTGTGTGTATTCATTTACTGTAATTATTTTTGAGCAATTTTTTTTTTATTTTTCTTCAAAAATGCTGAAAAATAATTATTGTAAATGAATGGTTTTTTTGGTGCAGGATTTTTTTTGATTTTTTTGATTTTTGCACTGTGCATTATTTAAAATGTTCATGCTGTTATGTGCCTTTGTGCTTTGTGGTAAAATTTTGCAAAACTTTCATGTGCATGGTAAATGTTTGCAAAAAAGCACCATGTGCTTCGGTAATTTTTTGCAAAAAAAGCCATGTGTGTGTATTCATTTACTGTAATTATTTTTGAGCAATTTTTTTTTTTATTTTTCTTCAAAAATGCTGAAAAATAATTATTGTAAATGAATGGTTTTTTTGGTGCAGAATTTTTTTTGATTTTTTTGATTTTTGCATTGTGCATTATTTAAAATGTTCATGCTGTTATGTGCCTTTGTGCTTTGTGGTAAAATTTTGCAAAACTTTCATGTGCATGGTAAATGTTTGCAAAAAAACACCATTTGCTTCGGTAATTTTTTGCAAAAAAAAGCCATGTGTGTGTATTCATTTACTGTAATTATTTTTGAGCAATTTTTTTTTTTTATTTTTCTTCAAAAATGCTGGAAAATAATTATTGTAAATGAATGGTTTTTTTGGTGCAGGATTTTTTTTGATTTTTGCATTGTGCATTATTTAAAATGTTCATGCTGTTATGTGCCTTTGTGCTTTGTGGTAAAATTTTGCAAAACTTTCATGTGCATGGTAAATGTTTGCAAAAAAGCACCATGTGCTTCGGTAATTTTTTGCAAAAAAAGCCATGTGTGTGATTCATTTACTGTAATTATTTTTGAGCAATTTTTTTTTTTATTTTTCTTCAAAAATGCTGAAAAATAATTATTGTAAATGAATGGTTTTTTTGGTGCAGGATTTTTTTTGATTTTTTTGATTTTTGCATTGTGCATTATTTAAAATGTTCATGCTGTTATGTGCCTTTGTGCTTTGTGGTAAAATTTTGCAAAACTTTCATGTGCATGGTAAATGTTTGCAAAAAAGCACCATGTGCTTCGGTAATTTTTTGCAAAAAAAGCCATGTGTGTGTATTCATTTACTGTAATTATTTTTGAGCAATTTTTTTTTTTATTTTTCTTCAAAAATGCTGAAAAATAATTATTGTAAATGAATGGTTTTTTTTGGTGCAGGATTTTTTTTATTTTTTTTATTTTTGCATTGTGCATTATTTAAAATGTTCATGCTGTTATGTGCCTTTGTGCTTTGTGGTAAAATTTTGCAAAACTTTCATGTGCTTGGTAAATGTTTGCAAAAAAAAGCCATGTGTGTGTATTGTTCATGTACTGTAATTAT
This sequence comes from Allobates femoralis, assembly GCA_033576535.1. Classification (NCBI taxonomy): domain Eukaryota; kingdom Metazoa; phylum Chordata; class Amphibia; order Anura; family Aromobatidae; genus Allobates; species Allobates femoralis. The sequence continues at coordinate 347,582,624 of JARQOC010000005.1, read as the reverse complement.
TTTTCAGCATTTTTTTGTATTTTTCTTCAAAAATGCTGAAAACTAATTATTGTAAATGAATGTGTTTTTTGGTGCTGGTTTTTTTATATTATTTTTTTTTTTGCATTGTGCATTATTTAAAATGTTGAGGGTTTTATTGATTTAGCAAAGATGCCTTGTGTAGTTGTAGTTTTTTAAAAAATATGCCATATGCTTGTTAATTTTTGTGAGATCTGTAAGGCTGCCTTCACACTATGGATGTTTTAAATCCGATGCTGTCCGATAAAAATCGGACAGCATCAGACCGATTTTGTGCCCCATGCAGCCCTTTTGGGCATCAGACCGAATCAAATTTGCACTAAATGGCATCTGTTTTTGTCTGATCCGATTCTGTCCCATTTTCTTTTTTTTTTTTTTAATTTTTTTATTGGTGCAAAACTTGGAGCATGCTCCGATTTTTGCACCAAAAATTAAATTGGTCAAAATTGGATCGTATCAAATCGGATGCCATTTAGTGCACATCTGATTTTCTCCGATCAATTTAGCATGGGCCCTATGTAGTAAGGTCAAAGGAAACATCTGATGTCTCCTTGGACCCGATTTTACTGTACTGAGCATGCTCAGTACAGTAGAAATGCTCCAAACTTGAAGTCAGGGCTTAAAAAATAAAAAATGTATGCTCACCTATACCCGAGCCCCCACCGTCTCCTGCCGGCTCCCAGTGTCTGCAGAGGTCTTCTACTGCATTACAGGACCTGCCGTGATGTCAGTCACGTGACTGCAGGTTACCATGTGTTACCTGCGGTCACGTGACTGTAACATCAGGGCAGGTCCTATACTGCAGTAGAAGACCTCAGCAGACACCGGGAGCTAAGTGGATAGGTGAGCATAATTTATTTATTTATTTTTAAATTTATTTATTTTTTTTCTCAAACCAGAGGCTACAATGTTATGCCGGACTCGGATGCCTATTTGGCAACCGATTCCAGGCATCAGAATCGACCCGAAAATGTCCGAATTCATGGGACAGCACCGGCTCCCTTCAAAATTGTAATGTGAAAGTAGGCTAAGGTGTCGCTGCATTTGCTGTTTAATGGCTGACTTGCGTCCCAGGCTGTATGCATTGTGTATGTTGCTTGCAGGCCTTTGCGTCAAGTGCAGTTCTGGCAGGTGCTGCAGATGTGTCACAATTTTAGGTCAAAATGCAAATTTTTTTTTTTTTTTTTTTATTATGAACACAAGTGCAGCATCTGATGCACCTGGCAGAATGTGACTTGCTGCAAATGACCGCAAGCACCATACCAAATGTATTGGGCTTGCCATATTCAAGCCATAATTTGGGCATTATGTGTGTGTTCAAGCAGATGCAGCGCCACCTATGGTATTGTCCAAAAACATTAGCGTTCTGCTGATGTGAAATTTGCCTTACTGAATTTTTTATATTTTTTTTTGTCATGCACACTGTTGGTGGGACTCGTGCTCCCCCCATAGTGTCTGTGCAAGTGACTGCATTATTATTAATGTAAGGTGTCATGCACACTGTGGGTGGGACTCATGCTCCCCCCATAGTGTCCGTGCAAGTGACTGCATTCTTATTAATGTAAGGTGACATGCACACTGTGGGTGGGACTCATGCTCCCCCCACAGTGTCCGTGCAAATGACTGCATTCTTATTAATGTAAGGTGACATGCACACTGTGGGTGGGACTCATGTTCCCCCCATAGTGTCCGTGCAAGTGACTGCATTATTATTAATTAATGGTGTCATGAACAGTGTGTGACTACTAATTTTTTTTTTTTTTCTATGTAATATTAGTTTATCTGGCAGCTTGCTGAATACTCCTGTTTGCGGCTGCTCGGGATATTCTTTGTTGCTATAGACACTTTTGATTGTGAGTATTTGTATTGTATTTTTTTTTTTTTTTTTTTTTTACAATGTAAATATTTGTATTTCATTTATATGTTCTGACTTTCCTCCCTGTCCTGCAGTGTCTGATTGATTGGGATGGCTGATAACTCCTCCCACAGTGAGGGATCGGATTCCCCAAACAGGGTGGTAAGTGCCTCATGTAACTAATGTGTATGTCCTCATGTGTTTTGCCTATTGTGAATACTAATATCTTAATTAAATATGATTAAAGGCTCGTGGTTCTGCTGACAGTGGAGCAGTGCAGGACGTCGTTGTGCCTGATGCTGAGCCAGGGACTGTAAGTACTTAATAATCATGCTTGTCCCAAAGTAATTTTTTAAAACTTTATCCAGTTATTTAACATAATATTTTTCATGTATAATTTTTTTTGTACTTAAAAAATAAATTTTATAAACTCAATGTATATTCTTTTTTGTTTTAATTTTGTAGGCTGCTGATGTCCGTCCTAGAGGTCCTCCAACCTCTTCCCAGCGTCGTGGTGGAAGTCGCGGTCGTCGTGGTCGTGGTGTAAGAATATTAAAACATTATAACATTTATAATTTTTATGTTTTTGATTATTAATTTTAATATTAAAAATTGTTTATGTTTTTAGGGTTCCCAAAGGTCAAGCAGGTCCTCACAGGAACGAGTGGAAGAAGTTGATTTCTCTATAAATGGTGATCAGCTGATCCACTTGGTCCAAGAGCGACCTGTATTGTGGGACAAAAGGCACAGCCGCCACTGGGATAGTGACTTGACACTACGACTGTGGGAAGAAATCTGTGTTGAGATCGTGGATGGTTGGAGTGACCTCAATGCTCCGACTCAAGCTGCTTGCCGTAAGTATTTTTTTATAATATATAATTGAATAAATTTTTTAAATATAATTTTTAATATTTATACATTCATTAACCACTCTATTTGTTTAACAGTGAAAAAGGTGAAGGAACGCTGGCGATCCATTAAAGACCGCTACGGGAAGGACTACAAAGCAGAGAGGCTTGCCCCCAGTGGTTCTGCGGCTGGTAGTAAGAAATATAGGTATTACTACCAGCTATCCTTTTTAAGGCCAGCGTTGGAAAGCCGTAGGTAAAATATATATTTTATTTTTTTTGTATCTTGAATGGACGCTGTTATATGTTATGATACTTAATCTCTTTTTTTATTCCCACAGTACTGTTGGAAATGTTGAACCACCAACTACTGCAAGTAGCCTTCCTGCAGCGGTCCATGATGATGAGCCAACTCTGGACACTGGTGATGGCGCTGCGGCATCTTCACAGCCCTCTGACAGACCAGTCCATCAAACTGTTTCCAACCTATCACAGCCCTCTGTTGCTACCGAACTGCCTCAACCAGCTTCTCGTTCAGTTCGACAGCGCCAGAGTGCTGTCAATAGGAATCCTATTCCGGAATACATGCATCTTTCTGGAGTTTTTGAGGAATGCGTTTCCTTATTAAATAAAACATTTGAAGCTGGATTTGAAAAAATAATAAACGAATTCCAAAAACTCCGGATAGATAATACTTCTCAAATGAGAAATATGTATTTTCAAACAGTTTTGACCCGGATGGAAAATCTGACTGGACCTGGTCAGCTGTATGTCATGCAGAGCTGTGAAGAAGCGCTAAAGTATGCGCTAGACCACATGCATATCAGTGGGCAGCAAGAGTCGGAGACGGACCATCAGCAACCAGTTCCTGAGGTTGAGACAGAGTTGGCCAGCAGACCTGCTCAGCCAAGGTCTGAAGAAAGTCGTGGGGCTACTTCTTGTGTTCGTTCACGGGAGAGGGACCCGGAATATCAGGATCGTTCACGGCAGAGGGACCTTGAATACCGGCGTGATCGTTCACGGGACAGGGAGCTGGAAGATCGTCGGATGAGACATGACCAGGATTATGGGCAATATGAGCCACACCATCGGCCACAGGGACCACAGTGGAGAGACTTCCAGTCAGGAGATGAGCCAGCAACACGGCGGCCAAGATACGAAGACTGGGAGTCGGAGGATTTTCGATACTGGAGAGATCAAAGCAGACCAAGACAGCAGCGAGGACGAGGTAGTAGTCATCACCAGTTGGCTACCCAGGGCTCTGGGTATGGTCGCCTATCTACTCGTCCCACTGCTGATCTTGATTTGTCATCAAGGATGTGGCAAAACGTTGGAGACCTAAGCAACACTTCTAGCTTAGGTTTTCGATTGAGCATGCTGGATACACCAATAAACAGACAGGTGTCTCGTCCAGCTGAAGATCCTCCTCTCACAACTGTTCCCTTAAGCCCCATAAGTCCGGTCATCCATCTGACCAGCACCCCATCCAATAGTCCAGGCAGCCCGACCACGACTACGACCACGACCACGACTACGACCACCACCAAGTAGCTCCACAGGTGGAAGAACATTACCAGGCATGTAATGCACATCCAACCTACGTGGCTGAAGCCATTTATCCAACCTACGTGGCTGAAGCCATTATCCAACCTACGTGGCTGAAGCCATTATCCAACCTACGTGGCTGAAGCCATTATCCAACCTACGTGGCTGAAGCCATTATCCAACCTACGTGGCTGAAGCCATTATCCAACCTATGTGGCTGAAGCCATTATCCAACCTACGTGGCTGAAGCCATTATCCAACCTACGTGGCTGAAGCCATTATCCAACTTACGTGGCTGAAGCCATTAGCCAACCTACGTGGCTGAAGCCATTAGCCAACCTACGTGGCTGAAGCCATTAGCCAACCTACCTGGCAGAAGCCATTAGCCAACCTACCTGGCAGAAGCCACTTGCCAACCTAACACTTGGACTGAAGCCACTTGCCAACCTACCTGGCTGAAGCCACTTGCCAACCTACCTGGCTGAAGCCACTTGCCAACCTACCTGGCTGAAGCCACTTGCCAACCTACCTGGCTGAAGCCACTTGCCAACCTACCTGGCTGAAGCCACTTGCCAACCTACCTGGCTGAAGCCACCAAACAATACCTACCAACCTGCCTGAAGCCACTTGCCAACCTACCTGGCTGAAGCCACTTGCCAACCTACCTGGCTGAAGCCACAAACATACCACCAACCTGGCTGAAGCCCACTTGCCAACCTACCTGGCTGAAGCCACTTGCCAACCTACCTGGCTGAAGCCACTTGCCAACCTACCTGGCTGAAGCCGCCAAAAATACCTACCAACCTGGCTGAAGCCACTTGCCAACCTACCTGGCTGAAGCCACTTGCCAACCTACCTGGCTGAAGCCACTTGCCAACTACCTGGCTGAAGTCACTTGCCAACCTACCTGGCTGAAGCCACTTGCCAACCTACCTGGCTGAAGCCGCATACCTACCAACCTGCCTGAAGCCACTTGCCAACCTACCTGGCTGAAGCCACTTGCCAACCTACCTGGCTGAAGCCGCATACCTACCAACCTGCCTGAAGCCACTTGCCAACCTACCTGGCTGAAGCCACTTGCCAACCTACCTGGCTGAAGCACTGCCATACTCTACCATATACCAACCTGCCTGAAGCCACTTGCCAACCTACCTGGCTGAAGCCACTTGCCAACCTACCTGGCTGAAGAACCCACTTGGCACTCAACCTACCTGGCTGAAGCCACATACCTACCAACCTGCCTGAAGCCACTTGCCAACCTACCTGGCTGAAGCCACTTGCCAACCTACCTGGCTGAAGCCACATACCTACCAACCTGCCTGAAGCCACTTGCCAACCTACCTGGCTGAAGCCACTTACCTACCAACCTGCCTGAAGCCACTTGCCAACCTACCTGGCTGAAGCCACTTGCCAACCTACCTGGCTGAAGCCACATACCTACCAACCTGCCTGAAGCCACTTGCCAACCTACCTGGCTGAAGCCACTTGCCAACCTACCTGGCTGAAGCCACATACCTACCAACCTGCCTGAAGCCACTTGCCAACCTACCTGGCTGAAGCCACATACCTACCAACCTGCCTGAAGCCACTTGCCAACCTACCTGGCTGAAGCCACTTGCCAACCTACCTGGCTGAAGCCACAACCTACCACCTGCTGAAGCCACTTGCCAACCTACCTGGCTGAAGCCGCATACCTACCAACCTGCCTGAAGCCACTTCCAACCTACCTGGCTGAAGCCACTTGCCAACCTACCTGGCTGAAGCCACATACCTACCAACCTGCCTGAAGCCACATTTCCAACCTACCTGGCTGAAGCCACTTGCCAACCTACCTGGCTGAAGCCGCATACCTACCAACCTGCCTGAAGCCACTTGCCAACCATACCTGGCTGAAGCCACTTGCTAACCTACCTGGCTGAAGCCACATACCTACCAACCTGCCTGAAGCCACTTGCCAACCTACCTGGCTGAAGCCACTTGCCAACCTACCTGGCTGAAGCCGCATACCTACCAACCTGGCTGAAGCCACTTGCCAACCTACCTGGCTGAAGCCACTTGCCAACCTACCTGGCTGAAGCCACATACCTACCAACCTGCCTGAAGCCACTTGCCAACCTACCTGGCTGAAGCCACATACCTACCAACCTGCCTGAAGCCACTTGCCAACCTACCTGGCTGAAGCCACTTGCCAACCTACCTGGCTGAAGCCACATACCTACCAACCTGCCTGAAGCCACTTGCCAACCTACCTGGCTGAAGCCACTTGCCAACCTACCTGGCTGAAGCCGCATACCTACCAACCTGCCTGAAGCCACTTGCCAACCTACCTGGCTGAAGCCACTTGCCAACCTACCTGGCTGAAGCCACATACCTACCAACCTGCCTGAAGCCACTTGCCAACCTACCTGGCTGAAGCCACTTGCCAACCTACCTGGCTGAAGCCGCATACCTACCAACCTGCCTGAAGCCACTTGCCAACCTACCTGGCTGAAGCCACTTGCCAACCTACCTGGCTGAAGCCCGCATACCTACCAACCTGCTGAAGCCACTTGCCAACCTACCTGGCTGAAGCCACATACCTACCAACCTGCTGAAGCCACTTGCCAACCTACCTGGCTGAAGCCACTTGCCAACCTACCTGGCTGAAGCCACCAAACAATACTCCACCTGGCTGAAGCCACTTGCCAACCTACCTGGCTGAAGCCACTTGCCAACCTACCTGGCTGAAGCCACTTGCCAACCTACCTGGCTGAAGCTACTTGCCAACCTACCTGGATGAAGCCAACAAAGAATACCAACCTACCTGGCTGAAGCCACTTGCCAACCTACCTGGCTGAAGCCAACAAAGAATACCAACCTGTCTGAAGCTACTTGCCAACCTACCTGGCTGAAGCTAACAACGAATTCCTACCTGGCGCAAGCAAGCAAACTGTCTACCTGGATGGAGATACCACGACCTACCTAATGTGAGTATTAACACACTGTCCTGAAAATGTTCATGTATGTAACTTCTTGATACTATGTACTATTCTCTTTTTACTTCACAAATAGCGATGAATCCACCACTTACCTACCTGGCTGAAGCTACTTAACCATACCTTCCATGGCTCAAGCTAACAATACCTACCTGACGCAAGCTGTCTACCTGGATGGAGATACCACAATCACCTAATGTGAGTATTACACACTGTTCTGAAATGTTCATGTATGTAACTCAGAATACTAATGTACTTTCTCTTTCTCTACTTCACAAAATAGCTGCATGAATCCACCTACTTACCTACCTGGCTGAAGCTACTTAACCATACCTTCCATGGCTCAAGCTAACAATAACTACCTGACGCAAGCTGCTACCTGGATGGAAATACCACAACCTACCTAATGTGAGTATTAACACACTGTTGTGAACAATGTTCATGTATGTAACTTCAGATACTAATGTACTTTCTCTTTTTCTACTTCACAGAATAGCTGCATGAATCCACCTACTTACCTACCTGGCTGAAGCTACTTAACCATACCTTCCATGGCTCAAGCTAACAATACCTACCTGACGCAAGCTGTCTACCTGGATGGAGATACCACAATCTACCTAATGTGAGTATTAACACACTGTTCTGAAAATGTTCATGTATGTAACTTCAGAATACTAATGTACTTTCTCTTTCTCTACTTCACAGAATAGCTGCATGAATCCACCTACTTACCTACCTGGCTGAAGCTACTTAACCATACCTTCCATGGCTCAAGCTAACAATAACTACCTGACGCAAGCTGTCTACCTGGATGGAAATACCACGACCTACCTAATGTGAGTATTAACACACTGTTCTGAAAATGTTCATGTATGTAACTTCAGAATACTAATGTACTTTATCTTTTTCTACTTCACAGAATAGCTGCGTGCATCCACCTACTTACCTACCTGGCTGAAGCTACTTAACCATACCTTCCATGGCTCAAGCTAACAATAACTACCTGACGCAAGCTGTCTACCTGGATGGAGATACCACAATCTACCTAATGTGAGTATTAACACACTGTTGTGAACTTGTTCATGTATGTAACTTCAGAATACTGATGTACTTTCTCTTTTTCTACTTCACAGAATAGCTGCATGAATCCACCTACTTACCTACCTGGCTGAAGCTACTTAACCATACCTTCCATGGCTCAAGCTAAACAATACCTACCTGACGCAAGCAAGCTGTCTACCTGGATGGAAATACCACGACCTACCTAATGTGAGTATTAACACACTGTTCTGAACTTGTTCATGTACCTTACTTCAGAATACTGATGTACTTTCTCTTTTTCTACTTCACAGAATAGCTGCATGAATCCACCTACTTACCTACCTTGCTGAAGCTACTTAACCATACCTTCCATGGCTCAAGCTAACAATACCTACCTGACGCAAGCAAGCTGTCTACCTGGATGGAGATACCACGACCTACCTAATGTGAGTATTAACACACTGTCCTGAAAATGTTCATGTATGTAACTTCATAATACTAATGTACTTTCTCTTTTTCTACTTCACAGAATAGCTGCATGAATCCACCTACTTACCTACCTGGCTGAAGCTACTTAACCATACCTTCCATGGCTCAAGCTAACAATACCTACCTGACGCAAGCTGTCTACCTGGATGGAGATACCACAATCTACCTAATGTGAGTATTAACACACTGTTCTGAAAATGTTCATGTATGTAACTTCAGAATACTAATGTACTTTCTCTTTCTCTACTTCACAGAATAGCTGCATGAATCCACCTACTTACCTACCTGGCTGAAGCTACTTAACCATACCTTCCATGGCTCAAGCTAACAATAACTACCTGACGCAAGCTGTCTACCTGGATGGAAATACCACGACCTACCTAATGTGAGTATTAACACACTGTTTGAACTTGTTCATGTATGTAACTTCAGAATACTGATGTACTTTCTCTTTTTCTACTTCACAGAATAGCTGCATGAATCCACCTACTTACCTACCTGGCTGAAGCTACTTAACCATACCTTCCATGGCTCAAGCTAACAATACCTACCTGACGCAAGCAAGCTGTCTACCTGGATGGAAATACCACGACCTACCTAATGTGAGTATTAACACACTGTTCTGAACTTGTTCATGTACCTTACTTCAGAATACTGATGTACTTTCTCTTTTTCTACTTCACAGAATAGCTGCATGAATCCACCTACTTACCTACCTTGCTGAAGCTACTTAACCATACCTTCTATGGCTCAAGCTAACAATACCTACCTGACGCAAGCTGTCTACCTGGATGGAGATACCACGACTTACCTAATGTGAGTATTAACACACTGTTCTGAACTTGTTCATGTATGTAACTTCAGAATATACTAATGTACTTTCTCTCTCTCTACTTCACAGAATAGCTGCATGAATCCACCTACTTACCTACCGGGCTGAAGCTACTTAACCATACCTTCCATGGCTCAAGCTAACAATACCTACCTGACGCAAGCTGTCTACCTGGATGGAGATACCACGACTTACCTAATGTGAGTATTAACACACTGTTCTGAACTTGTTCATGTATGTAACTTCAGAATACTACTAATGTACTTTCTCTTTCTCTACTTCACAGAATAGCCGGATGAATACACTTGCCTACCTGGCTCAAACTACTTAACCATACCTTCCATGGCTGAAGCTAACGATGATTACCTACACGACGAAAAGAAGCTGCCTACCTTGAATCAACTAACACTAAATACCTATGCAAAATAAATGTTATTTAATTATTTATTGTATGTTATAAAATAAACTTTTTTAAATTCAAAAATTTGTTTCCATTATTTAATATAAGATTATATTTTTAATATAGAAGAATGTGTTAGTACCCATTATTATGTAGTCATAATAAAACATATAGTGTATGGCTGTCTGAAATGGAAATACATTGTCTATTAATGTTTTAATTCCTATTTAAACAATAATTGACAATGGATTTCCGTTTTGGAGAGACTTTTTACTATATAACTGTGTAATGTCACTTTTGTGTAATTGATAAATTGTGCGCCACAGGCAGAAGTGGCCAGTATGCAAAAGAGCTGTGCAGCGCTTCAAATATAAATTTGACAACCTTGCATACCTCGGCTAAAACACTCCGCTCCTCCTGCCCTGGCCAGGTTCAGGTAATGAAACACACCCTCTTCAAAGTGTTTGTTAAACAGGAGTAGTCATTGTCCTGCTAGGACCTTGCATGATGTTAGAATTAGATTGGCGTTAGGCGCTGTGATTGGGCCAGTCGCCGTGATGTGTTATGTGCGTAAAATATTGCATCAGTGCAAGCGGACACATGACTGCACCGAATGCAAATGTCATTTTCACATCATGCAAGGTCCTAGCAGGACACTGCCTGCTCCCGATTAACTAACACTCGCCGTAGGGTAAGCATAACAATAATTTTTTTTAATACATTTGTATTCATTTGACATGTAATTTGAGAGTATTGAATGCAGAACAAAATGAAATGTTGCTTGACAACACAAGGGTAAAGACACAGCGCGCTAAAAAACACACAAGGGGGAAAGAGTACATACAAGGTGTGAAAGACACATAGCGCACTAGGCAGAAAATAAACAGGGTCAGGCCTTGTGTCATCACCCGGGCAAGTGCTGGTGCCCGACTGCTTGTAGGGTGCCCCAGGGCTAGGTTCACACTTGCATTGTGACCCTAGCCTGACGCAAGTATTGTCCGCTGCAACGCTGATGCGTTTAATGCTATGCGCATCCAGCAACGGAGCCCATAGAAACCTGATGTTTTACATTGACAAGCACTGTTTGGAAAGGGTAAACATCGTGTTTTTATGGGCTCCAGCACATAGCATTAAAAGCTATGCGCTGCAGCTTAAAATAATTGCATCAGGCTAGGGTCACAATGCAAGTGTGACAATAGCCCTCATGAGCCCCTGAGCACACTGCACCCATAGCCAGGGCCATATCCATGGGGCAGCTGGGGTGTCCTTTGCATGGAGGTCATTTTCAGCCTCTTGCAGCGTCAAAGGTCTCCGTCCTCCCTCCCTCTGTGGGAGCAAACAGAGCTGCACACTCTGGCCTTACAGGACCTGTGATGATGTCAATGGAGGGTGAAGTCATGGGTCACATGATCATCTCCTCAGTGTATTCAGGACTCTGCTGGGCTGCTCATCATGATGCTCAACTAGGTGAAGTTTGTGTGGGGTCTGGAGGAATTAAAGGCCACTTTACACACACCAAATTATCTGACCAACTTACTAGTTGCAGTGAAATCATGGACACATTGCTCCATTTTGTGGCTGTGTACAAATGGAACTGTGTCCATGATTTCACTGCAACCAGTAAGTTGGTCAGAAGTTGGACAGATAAGTTGGTGTGTGTAAAGTGGCCATTACAGTGTGAATGTAGCAGAAGTGGTTGTGTACTAGGTGTACGTAGCGCAGCTGAGTGTGTACTAGGTGTACGGCGCGGAGCCGTATGTGTACGAGATGTACGGAGGGGAGCCATGTGTGTACCATCGTTTATGGAGTGGAGCCATGTGGGTACTAGGTTTCACGGCGCGGAGCCACGTGGGTATGAGGTGTATAGAGCGGAGCCACGTGCAAACGAGGTGTTTGGAGAAGAGCCGCGTTGTGTACGAGGTATGTGTACCAGTGGTAGCCCCCATCCCCCCGTGGATTACGTTCCCGCTACTGTAGTCCCAGCCACCTTTGCCAGCAGCATTTTTCCAAATATTCTCTTCTGACGCTGTCTGCATTGTGCAGCTCAGCATAGGGGGCACGATGTTGCCATGACTGCTGATATGTGCAGAGTGACCGGGGTAGACCGGAGCGGCGAGAAGAAAAGTGAGGATAAAGACATATCCGGATGGCCAGACACTCTCCACTTGGCTGCGGTGCCACCCAAATGGCAGTGTGGCTCCATTGATCTGCTTGCATTATATAGGCGCTTCAGGATGCTTGTGTATATACAAAGCATCCTCAGACGCACAAAAATGCAACATTTTGCATTTGAAGGTTATTTTTAAAAAAACGCAAGGTAACGCAAATGCATTTTAGCCCGCTAATAACAACATGTAATATAGTAACTGTCAGAAACAGCTCTTGCTGCTTTCGGCAGTCACTGTTCATGTAAGGCTTCCTTTGCATAGGCGTTTTATTTAAAATTTTTCAGTTGTGGTACTAAAAAACCCCGAATCTGCCACATTTTCCGCCAAGCGGCTGCACATTTGCCACAAGCCACATGCATTGTCTATTGGGCTTGCGATAAGTGTGCAGCAAAATATATATTCTAGTCCGCAATATGTACTAAAGGGGGTCCACTGAGACTTTTTCGCACTGGGCCAACAGAAACCTGGAGTTGGACCTGTACAGGGTTCAAGTTGAATAATAGAACGCATACAGGGGTAGATTTTTCCTGGAAGACCGCTCAAAGAGAGAACAGAACATGAAGGAAGAAGACAGCACAGTGGGCATAGAGTAAGGAGTGAAAAAGACAGTGCAGGGGACAAATACAATGGACACATGGAGACGGATATAGCACGAATGATCAGGATGATACCATCTTACAGATGCTAATGCATGGGGCCCCACATCTATGTAATAATTAATTGTGTAATGGACACTTCCATTTTAATTCGAAACATACCTTACCCACTGAAAATTGCTGTACAGACACTTAGGCCGGCTTCACACTTCGTGTGTGTGATCCGATCCGTAGCTGTCCGCTTCAGGCAGACAGCCGCGAACCATATAAGCACACAGGACTGGGTGGCTATTATGCCCTCCGATCCTGTGTTTAGCGCACGCAGCTGCAGCCGATGACAGGTCAGAACCGGTGCGCCAGCGGTCATCACCTATCAACAGCAGGAACTGCGTGCGCTAAACACAGGTTTGGGAGAGCATAATAACCACCCAGACCTTTGTGCTCATACGGTCCGCGGCTGTCTGCATGAAGCGGACAGCTATGGATCGGATCACACGCATTGTGAAGCCACCCTTAAAAACAAAGTGGTCGTTTGTAGGAAAAATTTAAAATTACACATAGTAGTACATAGATATGAAGAGACATAATGTGTAGTGTGTTCAAACGTACACGATGTAGGTGTGCTGTATCCCTCAATTTTGTGGTCACTAGTAAAAAGGCCCGATGCAATTGCATCGTTAGCGCGGTGAAATGAATTGTGTGTATACAGGCAGGTGAGTGGCTAGCAGAGTATACATGGGGCTCTGTGGGTAGCAGACTATACAGGCGGGTCTGTGGGTAGCAGAGTATACAGACTGCTCTGAGTGTAGCAGATTATACAGGCGGCTCTCTGGGTAGAAAAGTATACAGGCGGCTCTGTGGGTACCAGAGTATACAGGCGGGTTTGTGGTTAGCAGATTATACAGGCGGCTCTGTGGGTAGCAGAGTATAGAGAAGGCTCTGTGGGTAGCAGAGTATAGAGAAGGCTCTGTGGGTAGCAGAGTATAGAGAAGGCTCTGTGGGTAGCAGAGTATAGAGAAGGCTCTGTGGGTAGCAGAGTATAGAGGCGGCTGTGTGGGTAGCAGAATATAGAAACGGCTCTGTGGGTAACAGAGAATACAGCGGGTCTGTGGGTAGCCGAGTATACATGCGGCTCTGTGGGTAGCAGAGTATACATGCGGCTCTGTGGGTAGCAGAGTATAGAGGCGGCTCTGTGGGTAGCAGAGTATAGAGGCAGCTATGTGGGTAGGAGAGTATACAGGCGGCTGTGTGGGTAGGAGAGTATACAGGCGGCTCTGTGGGTGTGAGAGTATAGAGGGGGCTCTGTGGATAGCAGAGTATGATGTGGCGGGAGGCTGGAGGAGTGAGGGGAGCAGAGGCTGGAGTGGTGAGGAGAGCAGAGGCTGGAGTGGTGAGGAGAGGTCTGGCTGGAGGGGTGAGGAGAGATGCGGCTGGAGGGGTGACATCACCGCTCGGCGGCAGGACGTGGCTGCGTGCTGGGGCTGATTGCAGCCCCAGTCACATGGCATTGTCGTCTGCGGCGGGTTGGGTGATGCAGAGAGGGATCAGTTCTTGCCCTCAGGTCACACATGTGACCTGAGCAGAAGGAGCGGATTGGGCGGTGTGTGGTAAAGACAGGACGGTCATCCGATTGGTCTAGGACGCCAAGTCCTGGGCAATGGGATGGGCGTCCTGTCTGTACAACACAGCGCCCAATCCGCTTGCAGTGGCAGGCAATGGGAGTGAGCAGGGCGTGTCAGGCTTTGCAGGCTGACACGGTCCGCTGACTCCCATTGGCTGTTGCCGGCCACAGGACGACGTCCCTGGCTCCCGGCACCCGGCCACAGCCCGTAGACCGCTACTCCACCAGCATGGCGACATTGAGAGCCCAGCGGTGAGAGAGTGGCGAGGGGCGGAAGGCTCCGGGGGCATACGGGCAGCATGGACCTCGCGGAGGGCGCGAGGGCGGTGGCAATGGAGCGGGGCCGACGGTTGTCAGGATGGCAGCGGTGTCAGGTAGTGCGGCTGAGGATGGAGGAGGGTGAGAGGCTGGAGGAGGCTGTGAGGATGGGGAGGCTGTGAGGCTGGAGGAGACTGAGGCTGGAGGAGGCAGTGAGGATGTGGAGGCTGTGAGGCTGGAGGAGACATTTACTGTACTGAGCATGCTCAGTACAGTAAAAGGTCTCCAAACAGGAAGGCAGGGGTTAAAAAAAAAAACCTCTCCCCGAGCCCCCGCCGTCTCCTGCCGTCTTCCTCCAAGCTTCCGGTGGCTGCCGCAGGCTCCCAGTGTCTGCAGAGCTGTTTTAGTGCAGTTCAGGACCTGCGGAGATGTCACAGTCACGTGACACCAGGTTACCATGGAGTAACCTGGTGTCACGTGACTGTGACATCACCACAGGTCCTTGACTGCAGTAGAAGAGCTCTGCAGACACTCGGAGCCTGCGGCAGCCACCGGAAGCTTGGAGGAAGACAGCAGGAGACGGCGGGGGCTCAGGGAGAGGTGAAACATTACCTTTTTTTTTTTTTTTTTTACAGTAGTGCGGTCTGCGGCTCGTGATGACGATGCGCGTCATCACTCGCAGTCCCGAAAAGCATGTTGGGATTCAGCGACAACGCCCGAATTCCCAACTGCGGATTATATAAGTAGATGTGCATCTCAAAACAATACTGGCTACTCATGGCCGGCTCTACATATGTGCGACCTGTGCGAGGGCACAGGGCGCCTGCACCAGACTTCACAGGGGGCGTCGCAGAGAAACATCAACTTTCACTTTTTACTCCTGTCGAACTGTACAGGATGCAACAGGAGAGTAAATTTTCAGAGGTAGGGAGCACATCCTCTGTGCTCTTGGCGCCCTCCCCTCCCTTGGTGCTCCATGTCCTGTGCCCTGTCTTCAACAGACAGGAGGGGAGGGGCCCTGCAGTGTCCCGAACAGAGAAGCTGCTGACAAACACCTTACCCACAGATCCTGGAGTCACAGTAGAAAGTCCTCTATGTAGGTGAGGGTAATGTGTAGAGGTGTGTGTGTGTGTGTGCGTGCCAAATATGTATGATGTATGCCTTTGTGTGTGTGTAGGTTTGCCAGTGTGCTTGTCTGTGCCAGTGTGTGTAGTGTTACAGTGGGTGTGTGTCTGTGTTCAAGTGTGTGTGTATGTGTGTCTGTGTGTGTATGTGTGCCAGTATGTGTGTGTGCATGTCTGTGTGTGTTTGTGTCAGTGTGTGTATGTATGCCAGTGTGTGTGTGTCTGTCTGCAAATGTGTTTTTGTGTATGCGTATGTGTGCCAGTGTGCGTGTGTATGTGTGCCAGTGTATGTGGGTGCATGTCTGTGTGTGTTTGTGTCGTGTTTGTATGTGTGCCAGTGTGTGTGTGTTGCCAGTATGTGCCTGTCTGCATACCAGTGTGTCTGTGTGCCTGTGTGTGTGATATCTGTAATGTATTATGAATACGTTTGTGTGTACAGTATTGTGTGCTGTATATCTCTCTATCATTTATCTATCTACCTATTTATCTATCATTTATCTATCTATTCTACCTATTATCTATTAGGCTAGGCCACACTTAACAGTGCACCCATGTTAGCCGGATCACGCTAGAGCAGAGCCCAGCCTGCTGTAACACTGACCACTAATGTCGGGTGCTTCCTGTGAATGCTGCACCATAGAAACCTGCTGTTTGCTATGGTTACAGCTTCACACTGCCTGGGACTTCCTATGAAGCTGTAACCATAGTAGACAGCGGGTTTATGTGATCTGGCTAACGTGGGTGCACTGTTAAGTATGGCCCTAGCCTTAGCTATCTATTGTCTATTCCTTCTATATATTATTTTCTATCCCTATATCTATGTATAATCTATTTTATTTTAAGAAAAAAGGAGCAGCACAATCTTTTAAAGAGAAAATGGTGCAAAGCCCTAAGGCTGGGGTCACACTTGGGCTGGGACCCACTTTTCCAGGCAGCACTAACAACGTTGGAATTTCTGCAATAACAGACACCGTTAATGGCGAGAGCTTCCTCGCAACGGGGTTCCCATAGAAAACCCATAGTTTACCTTGGATGCAGCCACACACAGAGCTCCAGGACAGTTGCTTTTCAACAGCGCACAGGAAAACGCTGTCAGCAGGTCAGTGATCCAATGGAAGAGAGAGTCTGTGTCGAATGCAGAGGACAGGTCTAGAAGGAGGAGGACAGAGAACATGTCTGTTAACGTTGGCCGTGAGTAAATCGCTGGTTGATGGTTGCCAGGTTTTCAGACAGGACCGAAAACCTGGCGATGGGCGCCCGGTGGACACGCAGCATCGCTGCGTGTGACACAAGGAGACGCGCAATCAGCCAGCTCCCAGCGCCTCTCATCAAGTTCAGGGAGCTGGGAAACCATAGTAAACTGCGGGTATCTACTTAGCGCGTGCTTGCCTAGATACCCGATGTATACCTTTGTTACCAGCCTTTGATCACCGGCTGGTATCCAAGGTAAACAGCAGGTAACTAGGGTCCCTAGTTACCCGCTGTTACCTTGGATAACAGCCAGTTAGCGGGAGCAGTGTGTAACCAAGGTATACATCGGGTAACTAGGCAGCGCGCGCTGCCTAGATACCCGTAGTTTACCATGGATACCAGCCTGCTCCCGCTAACTGCAGGCGGGCAGCAGGAGCAAGACATCGTGGAAAAGATATTTACATAATTTCAACGATGTCGCTAGTCCAATGATCGCTGGTGAGTCTGTCTGTGTGTGTTGCTACGTGTTGATGTCCAAAGCAGGACAATACCCCTACCTCAGGTGCAGATCACACTAATCCAGACAGTTCAGGTTGTAAGCTTTAAAAGTACACCTTGGTGTACATTGCTGTGAACCTGAACATGTGCAAATCTGTACCTGATGTAGGTGTGCTGTGGCTGCTGTATCCCTGAAGTACGTGTTGATGTGCAAAGCAGGACAATACCCCTACCTCAGGTGCAGATCACACTAATCCAGACAGTTCAGTTCATTGCTTTAAAAGTACACATTTGTGTACATTGCTGTGAACCTGACATGTGCAAATCCGTACCTGATGTAGGTGTGCTGTGGCTGCTGTATCCCTGAAGTACGTGTTGATGTGCAAAGCAGGACAATACCCCTACCTCAGGTGCAGATCACACTAATCCAGACAGTTCAGGTTCATTGCTTTAAAAGTACACATTTGTGTACATTGCTGTGAACCTGACATGTGCAAATCCGTACCTGATGTAGGTGTGCTGTGGCTGCTGTATCCCTGAAGTACGTGTTGATGTGCAAAGCAGGACAATACCCCTACCTCAGGTGCAGATCACACTAATCCCAGACAGTTCAGGTTCATTGCTTTAAAAGTACACATTTGTGTACATTGCTGTGAACCTGACATGTGCAAATCCGTACCTGATGTAGGTGTGCTGTGGCTGCTGTATCCCTGAAGTACGTGTTGATGTGCAAAGCAGGACAATACCCCTCCCTCAGGTGCAGATCACACTAATCCAGACAGTTCAGGTTCATTGCTTTAAAAGTACACATTTGTGTACATTGCTGTGAACCTGACATGTGCAAATCTGTACCTGATGTAGGTGTGCTGTGGCTGCTGTATCCCTGAAGTACGTGTTGATGTGCAAAGCAGGACAATACCCCTCCCTCAGGTGCAGATCACACTAATCCAGACAGTTCAGGTTCATTGCTTTAAAAGTACACATTTGTGTACATTGCTGTGAACCTGACATGTTGCAAATCCGTACCTGATGTAGGTGTGCTGTGGCTGCTGTATCCCTGAAGTACGTGTTGATGTGCAAAGCAGGACAATACCCCTACCTCAGGTGCAGATCACACTAATCCAGACAGTTCAGGTTCATTGCTTTAAAAGTACACATTTGTGTACATTGCTGTGAACCTGACATGTGCAAATCGTACCTGATGTAGGTGTGCTGTGGCTGCTGTATCCCTGAGTACGTGTTGATGTGCAAAGCAGGACAATACCCCTACCTCAGGTGCAGATCACACTAATCAGAAGTTCAGGTTTTTTTAAGTACACATTTGTGTACATTGCTGTGAACCTGACATGTGCAAATCTGTACCTGATGTAGGTGTGCTGTGGCTGCTGTATCCCTGAAGTACGTGTTGATGTGCAAAGCAGGACAATACCCCTACCTCAGGTGCAGATCACACTAATCCAGACAGTTCAGGTTCATTGCTTTAAAAGTACACATTTGTGTACATTGCTGTGAACCTGACATGTGCAAATCCGTACCTGATGTAGGTGTGCTGTGGCTGCTGTATCCCTGAAGTACGTGTTGATGTGCAAAGCAGGACAATACCCTACCTCAGGTGCAGATCACACTAATCCAGACAGTTCAGGTTCATTGCTTTAAAAGTACACATTTGTGTACATTGCTGTGAACCTGACATGTGCAAATCTGTACCTGATGTAGGTGTGCTGTGGCTGCTGTATCCCTGAAGTACGTGTTGATGTGCAAAGCAGGACAATACCCCTACCTCAGGTGCAGATCACACTAATCAAGAAAGTTCAGGTTCTAAGTACACATTTGTGTACATTGCTGTGAACCTGACATGTGCAAATCCGTACCTGATGTAGGTGTGCTGTGGCTGCTGTATCCCTGAAGTACGTGTTGATGTGCAAAGCAGGACAATACCCCTACCTCAGGTGCAGATCACACTAATCCAGACAGTTCAGGTTCATTGCTTTAAAAGTACACATTTGTGTACATTGCTGTGAACCTGACATGTGCAAATCCGTACCTGATGTAGGTGTGCTGTGGCTGCTGTATCCTGAAGTACGTGTTGATGTGCAAAGCAGGACAATACCCCTACCTCAGGTGCAGATCACACTAATCCAGACAGTTCAGGTTCATTGCTTTAAAAGTACACATTTGTGTACATTGCTGTGAACCTGACATGTGCAAATCTGTACCTGATGTAGGTGTGCTGTGGCTGCTGTATCCCTGAAGTACGTGTTGATGTGCAAAGCAGGACAATACCCCTACCTCAGGTGCAGATCACACTAATCAAGAAAGTTCAGGTTCTAAGTACACATTTGTGTACATTGCTGTGAACCTGACATGTGCAAATCCGTACCTGATGTAGGTGTGCTGTGGCTGCTGTATCCCTGAAGTACGTGTTGATGTGCAAAGCAGGACAATACCCCTACCTCAGGTGCAGATCACACTAATCCAGACAGTTCAGGTTCATTGCTTTAAAAGTACACATTTGTGTACATTGCTGTGAACCTGACATGTGCAAATCGTACCTGATGTAGGTGTGCTGTGGCTGCTGTATCCCTGAAGTACGTGTTGATGTGCAAAGCAGGACAATACCCCTACCTCAGGTGCAGATCACACTAATCCAGACAGTTCAGGTTCATTGCTTTAAAAGTACACATTTGTGTACATTGCTGTGAACCTGACATGTGCAAATCCGTACCTGATGTAGGTGTGCTGTGGCTGCTGTATCCCTGAAGTACGTGTTGATGTGCAAAGCAGGACAATACCCCTACCTCAGGTGCAGATCACACTAATCAAGAAAGTTCAGGTTCTAAGTACACATTTGTGTACATTGCTGTGAACCTGACATGTGCAAATCCGTACCTGATGTAGGTGTGCTGTGGCTGCTGTATCCCTGAAGTACGTGTTGATGTGCAAAGCAGGACAATACCCCTACCTCAGGTGCAGATCACACTAATCCAGACAGTTCAGGTTCATTGCTTTAAAAGTACACATTTGTGTACATTGCTGTGAACCTGACATGTGCAAATCTGTACCTGATGTAGGTGTGCTGTGGCTGCTGTATCCCTGAAGTACGTGTTGATGTGCAAAGCAGGACAATACCCCTACCTCAGGTGCAGATCACACTAATCCAGACAGTTCAGGTTCATTGCTTTAAAAGTACACATTTGTGTACATTGCTGTGAACCTGACATGTGCAAATCCGTACCTGATGTAGGTGTGCTTGTGGCTGCTGTATCCCTGAAGTACGTGTTGATGTGCAAAGCAGGACAATACCCTACCTCAGGTGCAGATCACACTAATCAAGAAAGTTCAGGTTCTAAGTACACATTTGTGTACATTGCTGTGAACCTGACATGTGCAAATCCGTACCTGATGTAGGTGTGCTGTGGCTGCTGTATCCCTGAAGTACGTGTTGATGTCAAAGCAGGACAATACCCCTACCTCAGGTGCAGATCACACTAATCCAGACAGTTCAGGTTCATTGCTTTAAAAGTACACATTTGTGTACATTGCTGTGAACCTGACATGTGCAAATCTGTACCTGATGTAGGTGTGCTGTGGCTGCTGTATCCCTGAAGTACGTGTTGATGTGCAAAGCAGGACAATACCCCTACCTCAGGTGCAGATCACACTAATCCAGACAGTTCAGGTTCATTGCTTTAAAAGTACACATTTGTGTACATTGCTGTGAACCTGACATGTGCAAATCCGTACCTGATGTAGGTGTGCTGTGGCTGCTGTATCCCCAAAGTACGTGTTGATGTGCAAAGCAGGACAATACCCCTACCTCAGGTGCAGATCACACTAATCAGAAAAGTTCAGGTTCTAAGTACACATTTGTGTACATTGCTGTGAACCTGACATGTGCAAATCCGTACCTGATGTAGGTGTGCTGTGGCTGCTGTATCCCTGAAGTACGTGTTGATGTGCAAAGCAGGACAATACCCCTACCTCAGGTGCAGATCACACTAATCCAGACAGTTCAGGTTCATTGCTTTAAAAGTACACATTTGTGTACATTGCTGTGAACCTGACATGTGCAAATCCGTACCTGATGTAGGTGTGCTGTGGCTGCTGTATCCCTGAAGTACGTGTTGATGTGCAAAGCAGGACAATACCCCTACCTCAGGTGCAGATCACACTAATCAAGAAAGTTCAGGTTCTAAGTACACATTTGTGTACATTGCTGTGAACCTGACATGTGCAAATCCGTACCTGATTGTAGGTGTGCTGTGGCTGCTGTATCCCTGAAGTACGTGTTGATGTGCAAAGCAGGACAATACCCCTACCTCAGGTGCAGATCACACTAATCCAGACAGTTCAGGTTGTAAGCTTTAAAAGTACACCTTGGTGTACATTGCTGTGAACCTGACATGTGCAAATCTGTACCTGATGTAGGTGTGCTGTGGCTGCTGTATCCCTGAAGTACGTGTTGATGTGCAAAGCAGGACAATACCCCTACCTCAGGTGCAGATCACACTAATCATGAATGTTCAGGTTCTAAGCTTTAAAAGTACACCTTTGTGTACATTGCTGTGAACCGGAATTATGTTTAATGTGAAAATCTGTACCTGACATAGGTGTACTGTGGCTACTATATACCTAAGTTATGTCTTAAACGCCTGTCACACACATCAATATCACTTTCAATATCGCTGCTGCACATGATGTAGCAGCGATATTGCATTGTCAATCATAAATCAATCATAAATTTATTTTTGATGGTCATAAAATTTTACGTGCATCTATAAGACATGACGATGGTCACCCGCTGGACGCACAGCAATCAATGCGTGTCACATGGGGAGACGAGATCAGCAAGTCACAGCACCTGTAAACAAGCGATGGGACATGGTAAACAAGGTAAACTGCATGTATGAAGACAGTGAACGCTGCCTAGACACCCAATGTCTACCTTGGTTACCAGACTTCGCCAGCTTAACGAACAATAACAGCCTGTAAGTGAGACAAGACTGTTAACCAAGGTGAACATCATGTTTGTAGGCATCGCGCGGTGCCTACATACCCAATGTATACCTTGATTAACAGCCTTCTCCCACTTACAAGCTGTTATCGCTTGTTAAGCATGAAAAGGTTGGTAACCAATGTAACATGCAGGGATCTAGGCAGCATGCGCTGGATACATACCCCATGTAAACCTTGGTTAACAGCCTTTTCACGCTTAACGGCTGGTATCAAGGATGGTGAAAAAGGAATACATCAGCTATAATGGCAGGGCACATTGGCTACATACACACATTGAAGGGGCCTTTTACAATTGTGTTTTTTTAATGATTTGGAAGATCGGACAAAACCAGATTCTTACAGTATTTTGCCCATTCAGTTTAATTTTGTCAGGTAGAATGTTGTAGTTCATATTTTTTAATGAAATCATTAAAGAGAATGGGCAAAAAAATGAATTCTGTAAGAATCATTTGTTTTCAAGATCTTCAAAATCAGGAAAAAAACGCAAGTGTGAAAAGGCCACCTTGTTTAACAGCTACCAGCGCTTGCTAACAGGCGCTGTGAGTGTGAGGAAATCGTTTCAACCATGTCGCTGGTCTCATGATTACTGGTAAAATCTGCCTGTGTAATGGTACCTAACCGCATTTGCCAGTTGCGGCACAAATGCGGTAAAATCCGCATTGTCGCAACTGGCGTTGAAATTTGTAAAAAAACCGCACTTGCCGCAAGTGCCGCAAGTCCATAGGAAATGAATGGGGCTTGCCGCATTCTTGCCGCAAGTGTGCCGCAAGTGTGCCGCAAGTGCGGCAAACGCGGTTTTTCCCGCACTTTAAGTACCCGCCCACAGGTATATAAAGAAATTTTTTTTTTTGTTGTCCAAGCATTCTTTGCCAGTTTTTGGAGTGGACACTGCTTGGATTGTGGACCTATTTTCCTTGGATTTCCGTGGATTGTCTTTTATTCCCTGGATTTTTATTTTTTTTTATTTTTTTTTTCTGCATTTTTGCATTTCCTGGACTTTCATCTTTCTCCGGAATTTTACTGCAAGATGGCGATGTCGTTCCGTGCATTGGATGCCCATTTTAAAAGGGTTTTCGCAATTGCACGCGTTGTGGGACTTGCATACCACAATGAGCGACGAAGACAAAGACTGCGACAGAGACGTCGGCGATTTTGGGTGCACCCCATCACATCAAGGCGAATGACTCGTGGTGTGTTCTGCACTTTATACGAAGAACTGCGGAACCATCCTGATAAATTCCGGGACTATCTTCGGATGACCATCGAAAGTTTTGACGAACTTCTTGGACGCGTTCGAGGACTCATCACCAAAGAAGACACCAGATTCCGGCGGGCGATTTCTGCAGAGGAGCGACTAATGGTGACTTTAAGGTAATGCAAGTTTTTTTTTTTTTTTTTAAATGCTTATTGGCGTGTTTTTGTAGTTATTTTCACTTTTTTCTTTTTAAATAGAGCGCATTTTTTAAAATGTAGACTTTTTATGTTTGTTGTTATTCAGAGTCGAATTTTTTATTTTAATTAAATATTTTTTTAAAATATATATATATATTTTTTTTTTGGTAAACTGGTCCTAAGTTTATTTACAAAGAACGGATTTTTTTTATTGTACTGTGCGTTTGTGTGTATATATATTATTAATAATTTTTTTTTTTTTCATTGGCTTTATTTTTTTATTTTTTTAAAATGCATTATTGTAAGTATTCATGGCTGTTATTCTTGTAGTCATGGTCTATGTATTGGTCATTGACTGTAGATTTTTTTTTTTTTTTTTAATCTTATGTTTTTATTCAAAACTGTTGATAAATAATGTTCTTGTGAACGAATGTGTTGTTTTTGGTGGCTATGGCCACTGTAATTTTTTTTTTTTTAAATTCTCATAGTGCATTTGACTGCTTATGTTGCAGCCACGCTTTTTGATTTTGTCATTCACCGTATAATTATCATTGATCAGTATGTTTGTTTCTATTTTTTTCTATATAAACTGTTGATAAATGTATTATGAATGTAGGTTTTGCTTTATGGTGCTGTTCACACTGGTTGTGGTTTTTGATTTTTTTTTTTTAATTTGCATAGTGCAATATTTTTATTTTTTTTTTGCAGACATACAATGTTTTATATCTATTGGTCATTCACTGTATAATTATTTGTCAGCTGTTTTTTTTTTTAAACAGTTGATAAATAATTATATTGTGAATGAACGTGTTGTTTTTGGCGCTGTGCACACTGGTTGTGTTTTGTGACTGTTTGCAGTGGTTATTTTTCTATAACTAAGGCTGGCTTCAGACTTGCAGATGCATCTGCAGTGTTTTGCAGATGCATCTGCAAGCATCTGCATGCAGACCGCGGCCCTATGTTTATAATTGTGCGCACGGCGGTCTGCTGATGCTTGCGGACCGCCGTGCGCTCTCATTGCCCGCCATTATTGATCTGTGCGCACGTGGATGCTTGTGCACAAATCACACAATCCTGGCCACACCATGGACCCGAGATGTCGTGTCCCTGGTGCAGGCGAGAGTGTGGGGATTTGTGCGCAGGCATCTGCGTGCGCACAGATCAATAATGGCGGGCAATGAGAGCGCACGGCGGTCCGCAAGCATCTGCAGACCGCTGTGCGCACCATTATAAACATAGGGGCCGTGGTATGTATGCAGATGCATCTGCAAAAATCTGCAGATGCATCTTCAAGTCTGAAGCCAGCCTTAAAAATTCATGTTTTAAAACATGAAATGATGTTTTTTTTTTCTTGCAGTCATGCTCTGTGTTTTTTACATCTGCAGAAATATGATGTTTGTGTGAGAAGGTGGCGCTGCATTTGCTGTATAATGGCTGATTTGCATCACAGGCTCTATGCATTGTGTATGTTGCTTGCGGTCCTTTGCGTCAAGTGTAGTTCTGGCAGGTGCTGCAGATGTGTCACAATTGTAGTTATAACAAAATGGAAATACCTTTGATTTTTTTTTTTTTTTTTTTTATGGACACAAGAGCTGCATCTGATGCACCTGCCAGAATGTGACTTGCTGTAAATGACCGCAGGCACCATACAAAATGTATGGGGCTTGCCGTATTCAGTCCATAAGTTGGGCATTATGTGTGTGGTCAGGCAGATGCAGCATCACCTCTTTTATTGGCCAAAAATATCACTGTGCTGCTGATGTGAAAAATTGCCTTTTACTGCATTATCATTAATTTAAGGCGTCATGCACACTGTGGGTGGGACTCATGCTCCCCCCATAGTCTCCGTGCAAGTGACTGCATTAGTATTAATGTAAGGTGTCATGCACACTGTGGGTGGTACTCATGCTACCCCCATAGTGTCTGTGCAAGTGACTGCATTAGTATTAATGTAAGGTGTCATGCACACTGTGGGTGGGACTCATGCTACCCCCATAGTGTGCGTGCAAGTGACTGCATTAGTATTAATGTAAGGTGTCATGCACACTGTGGGTGGGACTCATGCTACCCCCATAGTGTCCGTGCAAGTGACTGCATTAGTATTAATGTAAGGCGACATGCACACTGTGGGTGGGACTCATGCTCCCCCCATAGTGTTCATGCAAGTGACTGCATTAGTATGGTTGCCTTCACATTAGCGTTCCCTTCCGCAGTGTTCAGCGGAGGGGAATCGCCATGTGTGCGCAGCGGCTGCAAGCTCCTATCTTTATAATGGGAGCGCACGGTGCTGCGCTTGACAGTGCATGACCGTGCGCACCCATTCACTCCCATATGTGATCTGTGCGCAGGCGGACGCCTGCGCACAGATCACACACTCTCGTCCACACCAGGGACACAACATGTTGCGTCCCTGGTGCGGAAGAGACTGTATGATTTGTGCGCAGGTATCCGCCTACGCACAGACAACATATTGGAGTGAATGGATGCGCATGGTCATGCGCTGTCAAGCCCAGCACCGTGCACTCCCATTATAAAGATAGGAGCTTGGTGCCGCTGCGTTGACATTGCGGACCCCTCTGCAGAATGCTGCGTTTGGGTCCTCAAATGTGAACCCAGCCTTCTAATGTAAGGTGTCATGCACACTGTGGGTGGGACTCATGCTCCCCCCATAGTGTTCGTTGCAAGTGACTGCATTTGTATTAATGTAAGGTCTTATGCACACTGTGGGTGGGACTCGTGCTCCCCCCTAGTGTTCATGCAATTGGCCTTTTAACATCATTATCAAGGTGAATTTGTCTGCTGATCCGACATGTGGTGCTGCATTTTTGGAATTGGCTGCATAATGCCTGACGTGGGCTGGATGCATTAAGCGCCATGTGTTGTGTAGGTTACTTGTGTTCTTTTATGGCAGGCATGGTTGTGCTGGAAGATGTGGCTGATGTGTCTTTGTTGTAATTTAAAATAAACCAAAAAAAAGAGATTTTAAATTTTTTTTTTCCGCCACAAGTGCATCCTCCGATGCACCCAGCATAACCACACTTGATGCAAAGGACTTCAAGCAACATACACAATGCATGGGGCTTGCTTCATGTAGCCCACAAGTCAGCTTTTATGCGGATGATCTGTATGATGCTGTGTCTCATTCTGGATCTGCATAAAACATCATCTTGCAGCTGTGTTCACTTCATTCACAGTACAATGTTTGACAACAGTAAAGAGTGGGTTCACACTTGTGTACCACTCCGCAGTGTTCTGCGTAAGAGTGCTCTGCAATGTGAGTGCAGCCACTGCAAGCCCTATGTTTATAATGGGAGTGCACAGTGCTGCTCTTGACTGCGTGCACTCCCCTTGACTGCCATATGTGATTTGTGTGCAGATGTATGTTTGCGCACAAATCACACACTGTCGTCCGCAACAGGAATGTAACATGCGTTCCTGGTGTGGAAAAGACTATGTGATTTCTGCACACAAATCACATATGGCAGTGAAGGGGAGTGCACGGTCATGCGCAGTCAAGTGCAGCACTGTGTGCTTCCATTATAAACATAAGGGTTTGGGTGGCTGCGCTCAGATTGCGGATGCCATACGCAGAACGTTGCACAGTGGAATGCAAATGTAACAAAGTTTAACCCTGTTTAACTTTTTTTATTTTATTTTTATTTCAAATTGAATTTTTGTTTAATTTATCTGTTTATAAATCCTTGTATTATGAGTGAAAGTGTTGGTATTTTGGGCTTTGAACACTGGCTGTGGAATGTGTCTTTTATTGTATGTCAAAGTGCATTACTTTAAATTTTTTTTTTTTTTAATTGTTGCAGCTGTGCTGTTCTTTTTATGGTGTTTCCACATCTGCTTCAAGACGATGTTTGCTGCATATCTGCCATGTGGTGCTGCATTGCCCACATAACGCCCGAGTTGCATGCTGGATGTAGCAATACCCATGCTTTGTGTCTTGTGCTTGTGGTTCTTTGCATTAAGGACGTTTCTGACGGTTGCAGCAGATGAGTCACTTGCAAACTTAAATAAAAATCCTTTTTTTTTTTTGTTTTTTATTGCTTTAAGCAATTGCTGCTTCTGACGCATCTGCCAGAACCGCTTTTGCTGCAAAGGAGCGTAAGCAGCATAGACTATGCATGGGTCTTGTTGCATGTGACACAAATTTCGTCTGTTATGTTGATGATACAGCATGTGGCGCTGCATTGGTTTGATTGCCTCAAAACCTCATCTTGCTGCTGATGTAAAAAGTAACTTTCTGCTTTTTTATGAATTTCGTGTGTCATGCACACTGCGGGTGGGCCTCCTGCTCATTCAAAATGTTTTATTGTGTCATTGTGCTTGAAGTAATCATTTTACATAGTATAGCAATATATTTATTTTTTTAATATTTTTAAAATATTTTTCTAAAAACTGTAGTGTGACTGAGTACTTCCTTTTGTTGCTTTTATGTAAACTGTGGTGTTGATCATGTATATTCCCATTCCCATGATAATTATTGTGTTTCACCTTTTTATTGTGTACGGTGTATTTCTCAAAAATGTTAATGTTGTGTGTCTTTTAACTTTCAAAGTATGATACTGTTGTGTTTTTGTTATTTTTCAGGTTTCTCGGAAGTGGAGAAAGCATGTCTTCACTTCACTTCCAATTCCGGCTTGGAATTTCAAACGATTTCAGGAATTGTGAAGGAAACCTGCAAAGCACTGTGGGACGTGTTGCAGCCGGAATTCCTCCCTGAACCGACGATGGACCTGTGGATGTCATCTGCTGCCAAGTTTGAAGAGATCACCAATTTTCCAAACTGCGTTGGAGCTCTGGACGGCAAGCACATCCGGATTCTTAAACCTGCTGGGAGCAGTTCTGAATACTTTAATTATAAGAAATACTTTTCAATCGTACTGATGGCGATCGCGGATTCCCAATGTCGCTTTGTTGCCGTTGACATTGGGTCTTATGGACGATCAAATGACTCCCAGGTTTTTAAGCAATCTCCCATGGGACGCCGGATTTATACCAGCAACTTTGACATTCCACCACCAAGGCCTCTGCCGCACACAGATGGACCGCCTATGCCCTTCGTAATTGTAGCAGATGAGGCTTTTCAAATGTGCGAGAACCTATTGAAGCCTTATGCCAGCCGTGGATTGTGTCATGCAAAACGGATTTACAATTACAGACTCACAAGGGCAAGAAGAGTGGTGGAATGCGCTTTTGGACTGTTAACCGCAAAATGGCGCATTTTGGGAAAGGCCATACAAATGCAGCCAGAGTCTGTGGACGACATTGTGAAAGCCTGTGTGGTTCTGCATAACTATGTTTTGGCCAAAGAACAATTTCATTTGGACCGTGATGCCATTGCAGACACCACATTACAGGACTACCGAACACGTCGCGTAAGAACAACTCTGGCTGTTTCAGAAATTAGAGACAAATTTGCCCATTATTTTATGTCTGAGCAGGGAAGAGTGTCATGGCAGGATGAAATGGTTTAATTTGTTATAATTTCATGCCGGTTATGTTTATTGTACAAAATTCTGAATGTGTAATTATTTATTTGACATGTAGAAAGTGTTATTATTGTAAAGTTCAATGTTATAATAGCTGTACATAGTTATACATCTTTATGGTTGATGTTTAAAAATTTTCATTGTTACATGATAATTTAACATATTTTTAATTGTCATATTTATGTTTGAAATGTTTTAATTATTTTCAATATTTT